>BLBF01000002.1:51950242-51994365 GCA_015471245.1 Laticauda colubrina
ATTCATTCATTCATTCATTCATTCATTCATTCATTCATTCATTCATTCATTCATTCATTCATTCTTCTAAGGGGGTGCTAAGGGTCTGTAAGATGATTCCCTTTCTCTTATATCTGCCCATGGGCCGCTCCTAATGGCTCCTGCCCTTCCCCCCATTTCGCATGCTTTAAATAGGCCTAAATTTTGGGGGGTGGGGCTTAATTTCACCTCGTGCCTATAAAACATGCTGGGTCTTCCAATCGGGGGGCGTATTGTTGGAGAAACATGGTATGTTTATAAATTTGTTGGATATTTTGGAGTATTTTGAGAACATAATAAAAAACTATCTGTACTGATCTTCTAAGACGCAGAAAACAATTGGAATTAGGCTGTGAATAATGCAGGGATGCTCATTGTCCTTTCTCTTCTTTGATTCTTGAAATACTGAATAGAAATATAAGACAAGATGAGGGAATTATGGCAGTAAAGATTTTTTTAAAAAACTTACATTTTTCAGATGAATTGGAGTTGGTTATGAAAGATCTTTTAAAGGGAAATAAAATATTAATGACAAATTAAAAGATTTCGTGCATTAGTAGGATTCAAGATTAATAAACAAAATGGGAAGAAGTTAACAAGAAATGTGAAATTGGAAGATCAAACAGAACTGATGAATAAAATGGACTTTAAGATTGACAGGAAGGTAAAATATCTGAGTATCACTATGACAAATATGAATTGCATGTTATTTCAAAATAACTACATTAAGACATGGAATGAAGTTAAAAAGATAGCTTAAGGTGGGAAAAATTACAACTGTCATTGCTGGAAAGAATTCCTGTAATAAAAATGAATGTCTTCCCTAGAATGATGTTTTTGTTTCAGACAATATCTGACAACTGATGCATCATTTAAACAGTGGCAGAAAGATATAACTAAATTTGTGTGGCAGAGGAAAGAGCTACAAGTTAAATATAAGGTGTTATAAGATGCAAAGAAATGTTTATCTGATTTGAAATTTTATTTTGCAGCTTGCTGTTTGATTTGGATGAAAGACAGGTTAGTGTTACTAAGAAATGTTCTTAGTGTTACTTAGTGTTCTTAGTGTTACTAAGAAATGAGAAGTTTTGGAGTGAGAAGAACATGGCCAGAGATTTGAGTGGCGTGGATGTTTGTGGCATGACAAAGTCAAGGCTAATGTGGATTTTAAAAACCATTATGTTAGATGTGCCATATTAAGAATATACAATAGAGAGAAACCCAAGTTGTGCCCAAAAACACATTTGTGGATCTCGGCACAAGAAGCATCTTATATACAAGAGGAAATGGCTAACTTATTGTGAAATACCAGAACATTGTGAAGGAGAATATAAAATGAAATCAAGAGAAGAACTAATGAGAGAGGGATATAGCCATAGAAAATGAAGAAGCTAAAATGCGTTGAGACTTTAGAATTCAAACAGAAAAATACCTGCCATATCACTCCCCAGACTTAATGAATGTTGGTAAGAAAGGCAAAAAAAGTCTAGATAGTGGACATGGCAGCACTTGGAGGAAGCAGAAAAAAAGAGAAAGAACTAGGAAAAAAATCACAAAATAGAAAGTAAATAAATAAAATTTACAATAAAATTTTATTGTAAATAAAATTAGAACTATGGCAAACAAAAGAAAGCAAAGATAGTACCAATAGTGTTGGACATCTTGGATATTATCCCAAAACATCTAGAACACAACTTGAACACCATCATTGACAAAATCACCATCAGTCAATTGCAAAAGATAGCTTTACTTAGGACTGTTTACATCCTCTGACAACATTTTTAACATCATTAAATAAAAACGTCTGTCTATCCCAAGTTCTTAGAAAGAACTTGATAGATGGACAAAAATGCCAAATCAGTCTTAAACATCTGGCTGTGCCACCAATCATAATAACAACTATTATTTATATATAATTTATATGCCACTCAACTCCCAATAATTCTGAAATAACTATTGAATGGTAATCACACCAATAGCAATGAATGGGCCATACAATAGAAATGATGCTGCTGGGAAATAATCAGCCAGGCATGGAGGAGAAATCAAGCAGGAAATTAGCCTTTATCACTGCGTAGTCTCTAAGAGATCCAAGACTCAAACACTCCCGAACTTCATGGAATTTTATCTATCTGTTTCCAAGGTGAGATAAGCAATCTAGGGAGATTTCTTGTATTATAGGCAGAATACAACAAAGTAGTTAACTTGAACTACATGTATTGATCTGGTCACTTGTGCCTTACAGGTGCTTCCAGGGTGGAATCACACTGTTATAGAGTCATTGGGGAGTCATTGCATCACTCTAAAGGGTATTGTTTGTTCTTGACTGGGAAGAGAATTTAAGTATCCAAAGCCAAATTTGTATATCTATTGATATATTCAGGGGATGAAAACTATAGATATAACTGTGCAAATAATTTATCAAACCTTATAACATGAGAACTGGGAATAAAAAAATCCCTGCAGTGGCAGTCTCTTTTGCCTTCATGATCAAGAGGGCGACATAACAAAGAAGCATAACCAAAGGTTTTCTCTTTATCTCACTCTCATCTTAGAAGTTTCTGGGAGTATTTTATTCTATTTATTTGTTTTGGTATTAGTTTATTGAAGTTTTCTCTTAAGTCAAGAACACTGTCATATCTGCTTGTCAATATTAAAGTCTGGTAATCTTGAAGGAAAAGATCTAAGAGGATGTCATTTTCTTCCAGAGGCGATTTAGAGATTTTGTTTTTTTACCCCCACTCCATTCTTTCATTGTTCAAAATAGCACAAAAGTGACAGACACCAAGCATTGGGTAGAAGTGAACCTGGGTAAACAGTCAGGATAAAGTTCTATGAGGGATGTTCCTGTCTCAGTGGAAAATACAGTACATCAGGTCCATATAAGACAGAAGGAATCTTAAGGACTGAACAGGAAAGTGGGACACAATCAAATACCCCATAATACAAAAGAGCAGGGAAAAGAACAAGGGATAAAAAGAAGTTTGCTCATGGGGTTATCTTCTAGAGAACTAGTTTGTCTACCAATTCTTTCAACATGGTAAACATTGTGTGGAGGCAGGAGAACATTTGGAGACTGCCTTCTTACCTCTGGAACAGGTTTTTTCTCCTGGAGAGGCATTTTTCATTCTTGTGGAGAGAAATGTTAATTTACAAATGAGCTTTCAGCTATATAGTATTCTGACAGAGAATACCTACAAAACCTAATGGCTTTGTGTCAAAAGTATAAATGTCCATTGTTAATTAACGACTCTACTGATATTATAACTTGATCTAAGATTGAAACAACCGTAAAACAAACTCTAGGAACTTATTAAAACTTGCATATCTCAAATAGCAACTTATTTAGCTCTTTATGAAACTAATGTGATTGGTTTGCAAAAATTTCTTCTCAATGAAATACAGCTAAATTAAGTGGGGAGATGGACATTAAGGTTTAATGTTTATTAATGTTAAGGCTTTAGGGAAATGGGCATTAATAGATGTTTCAGATATGCCGTGGGATGAAATGACTGGAAAAGTGATTAATCTACCTTGTTTAGGTCACAAAACATAACAATCTGGAAGAGAGTTCATCTTTTGCTGTCGTGGCAAAAACCCTCTGCTGGACCTTTTCACCTAAAACATACTCCTTGATATTTCAGCCACTGCCCATCAGAGCAATTTCCATAACTTATATGTTGTGCAGAAATATTCATGTCACTCAATATTAATCAAGGTATTGAAAAAGATTTAATATGAAAGCAATGTGAAGTATATATTTTTTCACTTACCTGCCTGTCTACTTCTGGAAGTAAAAGCAGGAGGTATTGTTGGAAATGCTGAGGTAATGAAAGAAATGTATGTTTGTTTATTAAAGCCCTCAAGTTGGTATTCACAAGAATAGATCCTGGTGTTTCTATATCAATGTCTTCGGCTTTGGTCCATTTCAAGTGTCCTGGATTAAACAAATGAAAACATATTTAACTCTATCACAAATAAAAGAAGGGATAGGTACATTTAATAAGTAAAATTCAAAACATTTACATTTCATAGAGTATAGCAGCAATCCATGCTAAGAAGAGCATTTTCTTTCCCAACACTTTTGAAAACATTCTTCTATACATCCCACACTTCCTTTCACATGTGCATAGTATTTTTGTTTCTTCTTTTTATATTAACAAAATAATGCTGTTGTTTATTTTATGGAAAGAACTACCTAACTATAAAAAATGACTTAACTTCCAGTCTCATTACTTCATCAAACTATGCTGTTAAAATCAGTTGCTAAGCAAAATGTGTTAGAAACCAACAAAATGTGTTATAAACTAGCAATAAAAGCTGTTTTAAAATAGAAACCAGGAAAGATCACACTACATTATAAGTTGTTCTTTGTACAGTCATGAAGGAACTAAAGCCACTAACACATTGTTAAGTTATGAATTAATCTATTTTTTTTTAATCTACATTTTCATCTTTGAGTTGATAAAGTAAGAACGAATGAGAAAGAGAAGACAGGATATGGGGTGGGTGGGTTGTCAACGATCCATTATACAGACTTTGTTGCTGTAATTGTTCCGACCGAAAAAACGCTAGGTAGACCGGGTTCCAACAGTAAAAGTCTTTATTTGCAACAGATAAAGATAAATGGAACAGTTTGGCTCTAGCCGCGGCAGCCTTTATATACGGCTTGCCTGCCGGCTTGTAGCCAATGACATTGGTTTGATTTAACCGCCTTTTGGCGGTTCCTTTGGATTAGTTCCTAGTGAACCAATCCCTATGCTGGCTTTTTTAGCCAGATTAGCGAATTTGGAATAAACTATTTTCATACAGAACACCCCTCCCCTCTTGGTTTAGTCCTACGTGGTGACGTAGTTGCGCAGGTAGGTGGGGCTTCTTCTGACTCTACTAGACTTGCGCGGTTCATTTTCGCTGGGGACTTCAACTGGTTCGGATGGGGTTGCTGTCTCTCCGGCTTTTCTCCATGGAACCGCCTGGAAGGGTGAGTCAGCCATTTTGCTACCGCTTGAGTTTCTCAGGCCGGTGGTTTCGCCGCTCCCTCCTGGTTTCTCCGGGCAGGTCGAGCTGGCCTAGCTGGTCCCTTCGTCTGGATTTTTCCCGCAAGTTTCATCTAAATGTAAGTTTCTTTTTTGCTCTTTTTGTTTGTTAAGATGTTCTGGGTTTATTTTAAAAGGTTCTTTATCATTTTCTTGTATTACCGCCCCCCTTTGGTTTGATTTTCATCATTTTTTATTACTTGTGGTTGTGAGTTTGTATTTCTTTCAGTGTTTCAGGAACGAAGCTGGTCTATGTGCTGCTTCCATTCCCTGCCATCGTCTACGGTTAGTTGGTAGGACCAGGGGCCTGTAATTTGTGTGATTGTGCCTAGAAGCCATAAGGGGTCCCCAGTGAAATTTTTTGCGTAGACTAGGTCGCCGATTTCAAATGTTCAGAAACGGCTGGGGGAGTCGGGGGGTCTTTCCCACGTGTAATTTGGGTGCAACCTGTCTAATTGCATTTGTTGGTTACAGTACTGGGTGTGATATGTTGGAGGGTGAGTAGGCGGTTAATTTTATCCTGGACATCCCCAATGTCCATTCTCTCTAAACCCTCTTTGGTAAACCTGACCATTCTCTCCGCCCTACCATTTGCAGCCGGGTGGGCCGGCGCGGTTAATGCATGGCGTATACCTAGGGAGGCTAAGTATTGTTCAAATTGGATGGCTGTTAATTGTGGCCCGTTGTCGGACACTAGGACGTCCGGCAATCCATGGGTTGCAAAGAGTTTGTTAAGTTGTTTAATGACCACCTCGGTTGTCGTAGATGACATTACTACAATTTCCAGCCAATTTGAGTACGCATCTACGACAATTAAAAAGGTATGTCCCCTAGTAGGACCCGCGAAGTCAATGTGGATCCAAGACCAGGGGCCTTGTGGGATCTCCCAGTCCCTTATGGGTGCTTGTGGTGGGGAAGGCCTGGTTTTTTGACATTTATTACAAGTAGTAACCCAGTATTCGATGTCTTTATCAATACCAGGCCACCAGACATAGATTCTAGCAAGGCTTTTCATTTTTACAATACCAGGGTGGCCTTCGTGAAGCATACCCAGCACTCTAGCTTATAATTTAGGAGGGATTACTACCCGATCATCCCACAATAAAGAACCTTTTTGAATTGAAAGTTCGGTTTGTCTGGTCCGGAAAGGTTTAAAGTTTTCAGTTTTTTTGGTTTTCCAGCCAGCCTTTACCTACCCAGTTTAATATGCGGGCAGTCACTGGGTTCTTTATGGTGGCTCTGGCGACATCGTTTGCAGATATTGGTAGTTCGGGGCATGTCTCTATCTGCAGGGTGGTCATTGTTGGCGCCGGGTCTTCCTCCGTCGTTGGCAACGGTGCTCTGCTTAATGCGTCTGCATGGGAGATTTGCTTCCCGGGTCGATGCATTAATGTGTAAGAGTATGCTGTTAGGAATTCTGACCATCTAGTCATTCGCAGGAATAAAATGTTCGGTGTAGGCTTGTTTCCCACCAGAATTCCTAGTAACGGTTTATGGTCCGTTACGATCAGAAATGTTCTTCCATAGAGATATTCGTGGAAGCGTTTCACTCCGGCGACGATTGCCAGGGCTTCTCTGTCTAGTTGACTATAGTTACGTTCTGTTTTAGACAGTCTTTGAGTAATAAGTGACGGGTGCCTCTCTCCCATCTGGCAATTGGTGGCTCAGGATGGCACCGACTCCAAACGGTGAGGCGTTGCAGGTTACCGTCAATGGAAGTGTGTCACTAAACTGGATAAGAACGGTGTTTGATGTTAATAAATTTTTTATTTTCTGGAAAGCTTTCTGCTCTCTATGACCCCAAGTCCAATTCGTATTTTTATCCAGCAAACGGTGTAATGGTTCCGCTATTGTCGCTTTGTGGGGGAGGAATACGTTATAGAAATTTATTAGTCCCAAAAATGCCTGCAATTCTGTTTTGTTTCTTGACTGTGGTGCGTCTTTAATGGCTTTGACTTTTTTTTCAGTCGGGTGTATACCCTCTCCGTCTATTAAGTAGCCCAGAAATTCGACGCGATCAGTCATTAAGCAGCATTTTTCTTTTTTAACTTTCAGGCCAGATTCTCTGAATTTTGTTAGTACATTTCTTAGTCTTTTTTCTAGTTGGGTCGTATCTTTAGCCGAAATTAGGATGTCGTCAAAATATGGTACAACCCCTTTTATTCCATGAGGCTTTGGAACATGCCTGGGGCCACACTCACTCCAAACTGGAGTCTGTTGCACTTGAATCCCCATTTGTGAGTCACTATTATCTGTGCCTCGGCCATTAAGGGATCTACTGTAAGCTGTTGGTAAGCTTGTGCTAGATCTAGCTTAGCAAAAACTTTTCCTCCCCCTAGTAAGTGTAACAAATGTTGTACGACTGGCACCGGGTATGCGCTTTGTTGCAACGCATGGGTCAGGGTAGCCTTGTAGTCTCCGCAGATGCATACCGACCCGTCAGGTTTAACTGGTGTTACTATTGGCATCTACCATTTGGCATGGTCAACAGGTTCCAAAACCCCTTGGTCAATTAATTTGTTTAATTGTTCCTCTATTTTTGCCTTTAATGCAAAAGGAACTCGTCTGGCCTTTAATCTTCTAGGGGCCACCTGGGGGTCTAAACTAAAGGAAATTAGGGTCCCCCGATACCTGCCTAGGGAGCCGTCAAAAACGTTCTGAAACTCGTGGATCAGGTTTTCTTTCCAGTCGGTTGCGGCCACCCGGTCTACTCCGGTCATCCCGATGCCCAATGGTGCGAACCATTCGATGCCCAGGAGGCTGGGTCGGTCTCGGTCGATTATTGTCAGAGGCAGGACTTCGACGTGCTGCTTGTAGGCAACTCAGAAATGTCCTAGACCTACTACGGGGATTCGATTTCCTTGGTAGTCCTTCAGGGTTAATTTTTGTTTTTGGAGCTCTTTTAGCTTAATATTTGGGACCAGTTGTTTGATTGTGTCCCATGACACCATTGACAGGAAAGACCCTGAATCGACCTCCATCTCGCAGGGGCTGCTTTCGATTTTTACGATTATTTTAACTTTTTTCCCGCTTTCCGTCTGAGCGCTTCCGATAGTGAAAGTTTGATGGGTCTTTTCTCGGTTACTGGCTCGTTTGTTTCGCTGCCACCTTCTCTCAGTTTGTTTCGATTCAGCTTGTGGTGGAGAGTTACTGCGTCTGTTAGGGCTGTAATTTTTTCGATTCCTACAGACCTTCTCGATGTGTCCCCTTTTCTTACAAGCTCTGCAGATGGCATCAAGGAATCTGCAGTCGGCTCGAGGGTGGTTTCCTCTGCAACTGGCGCATTCCCGCCAGTTTCTTTTTTCATGCCTTTTTTTGTTGGCATATAGGCGGTGGACCTCATCGTCTTCCTCTCCGGATTCTGATGTCTCGTCAAAATCTTCATGGTGTGTGGTGGCGGGAAATTGTTTCTTCCCTCTAGTTAGGCTCGCTTCATCGTTGTTCGCATTCATTTGTTTCATTGTGGCCGCTGACTTTTTCGCGGCTTCTGCGGCTGTGGCTTCTGCGATTGCTTCGGCAACGGTTATGTTGGGTTTATTTAGCAGCTTGCTTTGTAAATTAGAGTCTCTTAAACCCAATATTACTCGATCTCGCATCGCTTCATCTAAGTTCAGGAACTCACATGCTCCCCCCAGTTGTCGGAGGGCTGCCACAAAGTCAGCGATGGTCTCGCCTTCTTTTTGGTCCCTTAGGTAGAATTCGTGCCGTTTGATGAGATTTGACACCACTGATGCGTAATGAGCCTTCAACATTCGTTGGAGTTTGGGCCAGGTCATTTGCTTTACGTCTCTGGGCTTCGCTAATGCCTTGGCCATTTTGAATATTGTTGGTCCGCAATGCGTTAAGAAGACAGCCCTCTTACGCTGGTCTGAGATCTCTTCCATTTCGTTACTTTCCAAGTACATTTGGAAACGGTCTACATAGGATTCCCAATCCTCTTCATTGGAGTTGAAGGGTGCGGGCGGTGCATTATTTCCGGCCATCGCTTTCAGCCTGGGTTTCAATTCGCCACGTGCACAGTCTCGCGTTTTAGGATGATCCCATCCTCGTCGCCAGTGTTCCGTCCAGAAAAACGCGAGGTAGACCAAGTTCCAACAGTAAAAGTCTTTATTTGCAACAGATAAAGATAAACGGAACAGTTTGGCTCTAGCTGCGGCAGCCTTTATATACGGCTTGCCTGCCGGCTTGTAGCCAATGACATTGGTTTGATTTAACCGCCTTTTGGCAGTTCCTTTGGATTGGTTCCTAGTGAACCAATCCCTATGCTGGCTTTTTTAGCCAATCAGATTAGCGAATTTGGAGTAAACTATTTTCATACAGAACAGTAATAACTTTGGATTGTATGACAATTGCCTAAGTAATCTTCATGAAGAACTGCTAGAGTAGATACCATGAACTTATCAGGAAGTTGTTGAACTAACAGGGAAAAGTGGCAAGAGTTCAGAAACAAATATGCATCTGAGCCTTAGAGCTAAGAAAATAGATCACAAAAAGAAAAGCAGGAGGCCAGAATGAAACTCGGAATTTTAGAGACAGTCCAGTAGCCTGTGCCACTCAAAATCTCAGTTGCTTTTACATTTATACATAGAAAATGGGAAATAAATAGGGAGAAGTAGGATCTTAAATTAACAAGATAAACACAAAAACTGAGACCTAATGATTTCTACTTATGGCTGGCACATAGCTCAGGAAGCCTACAATTTATTCATAAGGAACAGATCCAAAAGAATGGTGAGGGGAGTGGCAATGTATGTAAAGGAAAATATACTTGTGCAGAAATTCAGTAATCAGACTGAAAGCATTTGTACAAGAACAAAATGAGACAGAAGGAATAAATAAAGATGATATTGAGAATTTATTACAGAGCATCTTAGCTGGCTGAAGATATGGATGAAGCCTTTCTATCAGATTATCAATCTTTCAAAGACTAATAATAGAGATTTTAATGATATCAGCTGGGAATCTAGCTCTGCTAAAAATCAGAGATCCAATAACTGTGTGTCCTCTCTTGATGACAATTTTATTTGTCAGAAAGTGGAAAAAGAACAGACTTTGTTATCCTAGACCTAATTATCACTGGCATGAGATAATTAGTTGAAGTAGTAAATGTGCCTGGTAGCTTTGGGAAATTGGTCATGTTATCCTTGAATTCAGAATCTCCAGGGGAGCAGGTATGGAAAAGAATCAGACCATTATTTTGTATTCCAAAAGAGTAGAAGTTGTTAACCTTCAAGAGAAGGCAGGTTGGAGGGAAGCACAACAGGGTTATGTCCTGAACCCTGTGTTACTCAACTTTTATAATAATGATTTGAAAGAAGGAGTTGAAATGATAATTATCAAATTTGCAAACTGGATTAGGTGACTAAGATTTCAGAGGAAAGGAAGTTTTTAAAATATCTAAACAAGTAAAGTAAACAATGCAGAATTTAACAGTTGGAGGAAAAATATAGGATCCAAGCAAAGGATGAGTGAGATCTGGATTTGTAGTAGTACATGTGAAAAGAATCTGGTTGAACTTGTCAACCACAAGTTAAACATAATTAGCTATGCACTGAAGCTTTTTAAAAGACAAATTCTATCTCGGGATTCACTAGCAGAAGTCAAGATATTGGGAGTTAATTGTTTCACTCTAATCAGATCTAAATTGGAATATTATTTGGTATGCAATTCTGGACACTATAATTCAAAAAGGACTGTGACAACTTGAAATGAGTTCAGAGGTAGGTTATCAAAATGGTGATGGGTTTTGAAAGGAAGGTCTCTGAGGAATAGTCAAAGGATATGGTGATGTTTTACAGAAGAGGTGACTGAGGGGAAACATCATAGCAGACTTTAAATGCCTGAAAAGTTGTCATGCAGAAGTAAACTTATTCCGTATTACCTCAGAGATCAGATCAAGAAAATGAGTTAAAAATACAAGGAAGTAAGTATAAACTGGATATCAGAAGGAACATCATAATTATGTAAGCTGTTCAATCAACGGAACAAGCTGCCACATAAAATGTTAAGATCATTGTTGTCTCAATGGAAGTAACAGGGATTTCAGTAGAACCTGAATTCATTTATTTTTAATTTTCAAAAACAGAAATGTTAAAAACAGAACTTAAAACTAAACAGAATTAAAAATCAGACATAGTAAATATTCCAAATGGGACTCTTATTACTCATACATTTTCCTTGTTTTAAAAAGTTTTTTTTTAAAAAGTCCTGATGCAAACTCCAAGATACAAATTAAAAGTTGGGGTTGGAGGACACAGAATCTTAAAACATAATCAAAATTCTGTGTCCATTAAAAGCACATACTATCAATGATATAAACAATAAAAACTCAGAAAATATGTTTTCTCATTTTGTTTAATTTAACTTTCAAAATAATTTATTAGATGCACTAATTTTCTTTCTTCTGTCCTTCATAAGACTGAAGATAGCTTATATAAAATTACAAGAACCTGAGCAGAAATGCTTAGTTTAAGCAGAATAGTGGTATCATATGCCATCAGGCTATCTCATGAGATAATAATTCTAGTATTTAATAATAGCTAAAAATGAAGACAACATCTAGCCCACAGAAATTCTATTTAGCCCTGAGTTTTGAGATTTATTGATTTACTGATTTATTACATTTGTAATCTATCTTTCCTGCAAGACGTCAAGGTGCTACACACAGTAGAGTAGAGGTGGGGAGTGACATTTATCTTACAGTCACAACACAGTTTATAGTTCAAGAGAAAATAACAATTGGGCAAAAAAAGGGGCAAATGGCCTCTATGATTATGTGGAAACCTGAGCCAGTTCTCCTTTTCTCATCAACATCATAAACATTCACAGGAATTGTTGACTGTTAGAAAAAAGCTTCTTTTTAAAACAGTTATGTTTCCCATGAAGCTGAATTCTGTACTTTTGAAAGCTTGCCTTTGCACAGAACTGACCCATTTATATGAAAAATGTACTAAGTTAAAACAAATTAGAGGAAAGGAAAATGCTCCTATCTGAACAATGACACAATACTTTTGCATTGATACGTACATTTTCATAACTTTTAAATCAATGGTGGTATTCATCAAGTTCTGACCAGTTCTGGAGAACCAATAGGACATTTTAAGCAGTTTGGAGAACCAGCAAATATACCTCTGACTGGAGATTTTACAGTATCCTTCCCTTACCACGCCCATCAAGCCACGCCCACAGAACTGGTAGTAAAAAAAATTGAGTCCCATCACTGTTTTGAATGAAAACATGGTTTTCAGTTCCAGGCAGTGGTCCTATGTATTCAGAGCGACACATATGTGTTAATCATTTTTATAGCTTTATTGCATCCTTTTTATTATTTTATATCGATTGATGTTTTATATCTTATTTATAACTTTTAATGTTCAATGTTTTTAACATTTTAACATTGTAATTGTTTTATATTTTTGTTTTGTAATGTTGTAAGCCATCCAGAGTCATTCAACAATGAATAAATAAATAAATATTTTATATATATATATATGTATGTATTTGATTATTGCAAAGCAATCAAAATCTCTGACTGGCGCAGCTTCTGAATACTGTGAAATAAATTCACCAGTGAGCAAATAATGTTTTCCCATTAATTGTAGAGCAGAATATTAGTTACTAGTTTGAAGATACAGGATTATGCATAGAGATCAAGGGTGGGATTCTACCGGTTCTATCTGGTTCTATAGAATCCCTTGTTAAAGGCCCTGTCACACTGCCCAATGGATGCAAAACGTTAGTAAAAAGGACACAATGGACGAGAAAAATGTTCCATCTGTTGTTATCTGCTCTCAGAAGGGGCGAAAATTTGCATAACCAGAGTGGATAACACGGAAAGGAACGGACGCGGGGAGGATGCAGGGCGGATGCATAGCGGATGCAGAACGGAAGCCAAGTGGATGGAAGCGGATGGGAGCGGATGGCACATCCACAAGGCTTCCGGGGGACCTCAGCAAAGCGGACACGAAACGGATACAGCGGATGCACAGTGGACGCCGAGCGGATGAAGCGGATGCAGAGCGGATGCAGAGCGGAAGCCGAACGGATGCCTAGCGTTAATTGCACATGCGGGGAGGATGCATTGCGTAAGCCCCACGGAAATAAGGGAAGCAGCTCGGAAGCAGGTCACCATTCAGAGGAAAGACCTGCTGCCGGACACATTGACAGCCTTGCCTGCCCTGCTTGCATGCCTGCCTGCAAGCCTTGCTGCAAGCCTTGCTGCCAGCTTCCCTGCCAGCCTTGCTGTCTGCCTGCCTGCCAGCCTTGCTGCCAGCCAGTTTGCCTGCCAACCTTGCTGCCTGCCTTCCTGCCAGCCTTAGTTCATGTCTGCCTGCCAGCCTTGGTGCCTGCCTGCCTGCCTACCTGCCAGCCTTCCTGCCAGCCTTGCTGCCTGCCTGCCAGCCTTGGTGCCTGTCTCCCTGCAAGCCTTCCTACGAGCCTTGGTGCCTGTCTCCCTGCCAGCCTTCCTGCCAGCCTTGGTGCCTGCCTCCCTGCCAGCCTCCCTGCCAGCCAGCAACCCCACAACCATGTGGAAGCACAGCAAGCCTCAGCCATCTGCTGCCAGCCCTTGCAAGAGGGACAGGGCTACCATTCCGCCTCCTGGCCCTCACTCTGGTTCTGCTGGGGCTTCTGCAGCACGGGCTCGCTCTTCTGGGGCTGGGGCTTCTGCTGCTTCTGCTTCTGGAGGAGCTGATGACAAGCACTCCAGCACCAGCCACCTCCACAACACCTGGACCCTTCACCCCTGAGACTGAGCGACCAAGAGGAGTGCCAGAGACTCATTTTTGTTTCATAGCTTTTTGTTAATAAAGTCTATTTTTGATTCACACACTTGCTTCATTTCTTTTTTTTAACAAAGTCTTGCTGGAAACTTTTAGAAATGGTTTAAGCCTTTGCATGCTTGTGGGATGGGTTAAGATAGCAGAGGGATGGGTTGAGATAGCAGTGGGATGGGCAGGGATACCTTTGGGATGGGTAATAGCTGTGGGATAGATAAACCTCCAGTGCAAGCATAGTGGGACTGTATGGTCCACCCTCCCAGGTGCCACACCTATGGCCCTTTATTATCAATAACAATGTAATCAATCATCCACACATGTCAACATAAACACAACTCTTTATTAAATGCCCTGTTCATTGTAGGGCCACCCAACATACATGGCCCAATCTCATCCATGTGATGAGACAGGCTGAAGGAAGCATCCATTAATCATCTATCATGCTGTCTTGCCACTCCACTGCTCCAGCTGGGGAGTTTCACCAGTGTTTCAGGAGGTTGCACTGCTTCTTCCCTTCACGTGAGGCTCTGTTGGGGCCTTGCACATCCTGAGTGCCTATCAGGTTTCACCCTTGCCTCCATTCCCCAGGCTCCATGTCCCCATTGCCTTGCTGGAGGTCCACGAGCCTGTTCTGCAAGACTGGGTAGCAGGTGCGCATGAGATTGTGCAGGATGCAGCAAGCTTCCATGATCCTCCTCACGGTCTCTGGGCGATGCTGCATGGTGGTGAGAAGTACCTGGAACCTGTTGGCCAGGATGCTAAAGGCGTTCTCCACCACCCGCCTTGCCCTGGACAGCCTGTAGTTGAAGATCCTCTCTTCACGGATGAGGCATCTGGAGGTGTAGGGCTTCATGAGGTAGGTTGTGAGGGAAAAGGCGTCATCCCCCACGATGAAGTAGGGCACATCTTGCGTGTCGTTGGGCAGGGGGTCTGGATCTGGGAAGCCCACGATGAGGTTGCGTTCCAGCCCACCCTTGAGGTCACTTGCGTTGTATACCTGGGCATCTGAAGATGAGCCGTTGCCTGAAGCATCGATGTACATGAACTTGTAGTCAGCATCGACCATGGCGAAGAGGATGTTGCTGAAGAAGCCCTTGTAGTTGAAATAAGTGGACTGAGTTGGCTGGAGCTTTGCAGGCCACGTGCTTGCCATCGATGGCTCCAAAGGTGTGGGGAAAGTTCCACCTATGATACCACTGCTCTGCAACTTTCTTCCATCCTTCTTCAGTGGAGGGGCACTGGAGGAGCTCCTTCTTGTATTCTTCGATGATGGCCTGCACCACTTCTCTGACCACAATGCTGATGGTGTTGTGTGGCACCCTCCAGCCGTACTGCATGCTCATGTAGGTGGTCCCTGAGGCCAGGTGGTGCAGAGTGAGTACCACCTTGAGCCCAGGTTCCAGGCTGGGTGGGAAGTTGGTGTTTGCCTTGGTCAACCTGGGTGTCAGGCGCTGCACAACTTCGTCAAACATGGCTGGAGGCATCCTCATGAAGTTCTGGAATGCCCGAGTGTCTTCGTTCCTGAGCTCCACCATCAGCTTGTTGTACAGTCCGTCCTCTGCTCTTCTGACGAACCATCTTCATACCCAGATGCTTCTTGGCCGCCTCTTTTTCTTCCCGTAGTAGAGTTCACAGAGTCTGTAGATGGCTTCGCACTGTTGCAGAAGGATGGTGGCTGCCAAAAGGACTTTGTTACGATCCACAGTGGACATCACTGGATGCTGTGGAAGAGGAAGAGGCAAATGAAGGCTGCAGAGGTCCGCACCGCAGGGCTGCTGTTGTGAAAGTGAGATCCATTTGAGTTGCTCCCCCTTTTTATAGGCAGTATAGGTTTTCCCCTGGGTGTCCCTTTGCATCCTCTAGGCATCCTCTAGACATCCTTAATATCCGAGATAGGTCCCCTCTGCGAACATTTTTTTCTGTTTTACATGCTTTATTTCCATTCTGCTTCCCCATGGCATCCGTTCTGCATCCATTCCGCGTCCTTTCCGCTTCCTCCCTGCGTCCGTTTACCGCTGGAGCGGATGGAGTTGCGCGGATGTGCAGCGGATGCCTAGCAGATATAACGGATACGTAACGGATGCAGAACGGATGCCTAGCGGATGCGTAGCGGATGCAGAACGGACGAATTGGATACATTTTCTGCTCAAAAGTTTTGAGCAGCTCAAAACTTTCTGAGCGGATGAAACGTCAATAAACGGATGCTGGACGGATAAAGAGGAAGCAAAACGTATGCAGTGAGTACAGAACGGATGCATCGCATTAATCAACGGATGGCAAGTGTTTCTCTCCGTTTTACATCCTCTTTCCATCCGTTGGTGCAGTGTGACAGGGGCTTAACTTTCTGAGCAGTTCAGAAAACCAGTAGTTAGAAGCAATCTCCTTTTGTTTTTTTCCACCCTTATTACATTCTTGCCAGTATGCCCAGACTTCCTGTTTCTGGAGCTTCTGATGCTTGGCTTTCTTGAAGGGGAAGGGTTGTTTTAAGATTTCTACACTACTGTTGGGAAGAAGTACTGCCCTGGACAATCAGCACTTTGAATAACTAATTGAATAATGAAGCAGAGCTTTTAGTGACAGGGAACCAAGATGAGTAACATTCAGCAAGGCTTCTTGGATAGCCAGAAAGATTGACATTCAAACGTGAGTTTGCATACCTATTCTGAGTTTTGGTCTAAAACTGGTTTTTGGTGAAGGTTAATTTTGTGCTTGGTGATGTTTAATCCTGTGTTTATTGATGGGATAATTTTCCTTATTCAGCTTCAACAAGCAACAGCTACTGTTTTGATTTAATTATTTGTATTGTGTTTGAATTTTTTCCTGCCTCGTTTCTTTTTCTATCTGGGGTGGGGGCCTTCCTCACTGTTTTGGTACTATCTGGCACTGTCCTTTTGGGGTATACTTCCAAGAGGCAGGATGCAAACTTACTGCCTTTCTGGGGAGGAGGTGTGCATGTGACCTTTCCTTAAATCTGGATGATTTCCTTAGGATATCTTGTGAGGTGAGTGAGACCAGCTGGTATCTTTAAGTGGTGCAAATGGATCTAAGGATTGCTTTTCCTGGGTGTGCTTTTTCTGGAGAGCTTAAATGACCTCTCTGCTGAAGGGTTTCACTTTATAAGCAAGAGATGGCTGCTTGATAATTATTATGGCATTTTATCTATTTTAATTCCTCAAGGTGCTCTGGCACCCCGCCTGATTTGTAACTCCGGCTTGCAGGTACTTTTAATCTAATGATTGGTATTTAGGACAGCTTTTTGCAAGCAAAGAAGCTTTTTATATTTTTGTGCAGGTAAATCTTGACTTGCAACAGTTCATTTAGTGACCATTCAAAGTTACAATGGCACTGAAAAAAGTGACATGATCGTTTATCAGACTTATGACTGTTGCAGCATCCCCACTGTCATGAGAGGCCAGGCGAGAAGAAGTGCCCCTTGATATGAGTGATGTCGAGTTGGCCATGCCCACCCAGTCACATGACCACCAAGCCACACCCACAGAGGTGGGGTTCAAATTTTTTAACAACCGGTTCTGTGGGCATGGCTTAGTTGTTGGACATGGCTTGGTGGTCATGTGACTGGCTGAGCATGGCCAACTCAACATCACTCACATCGAGGCACGCATCTCCTCACTTGGCCTCTCTCATGACTGTGGGGATTCTGCAACAGTTGTAAGTATGAAAAATGGTCATAAGTCACTTTTTTCAGTGCCATTGTAATTTTAAATGGTCACTCCACACAAGCAAAATACCAGCAAAGGAGGGGAAAAAAACTGCAGAGACGTTCCTGAGACAAGAAGTCTAGTCCTGCCAAGAACATAATAAGGGTTAATTGAGAGGCAGTTTCTGTAAGCAACACCAGAATGTTTCCTTCCTGCCTTCCTTACAGGATTAGGCCAGTAATTTCTTCCAACAACAAGTTCTCCGAACTGCTTAGAATGTTAACAACTGGTTCTAGTGAATAGGTGTGAACCTGTAGAATGCCACCCCTATACACCCTCCAACTAAGCCACATCCATAGAACTAGTTGTTAAAAAAACTGAATCCCACCCCTGATAGAGAGCTCTCCTTTTTAGTGGCTCACAGTGTGTTTGTTGTACTGATGATGCTTCAAAACTTTGGGAGTCTTCTCCACTGTTTGAAAACTTTAACTCAGATATCCTCATATAACCTGAAGCTCAACTAGCTGTACAAAAATTGCAAATTGACATCCCTTCTTCCAGACAAAGAAGTATCTTTGTGCCTGCATGGGCCTCTTTACATTCTATATCATTTGACTATAAGCAAGCAATCCCAATATTATATAAACACAAAATGGTTTTCAGCAAAGATTGATGGTTCAATTATTCCCTGAAATGCTGTAAGATCTTCAAAACTGAAAGTATCACAATTCAACAGTTATAAAAAAATACAATCTTCCACTTATTTTTAACGAAATTAGGCAAGGTGGGTTGTATTCAAAGGGTTTTTAAATGGAAGGCAACCACATTTTCATTTATAAAAAGCAGCTGTGACTACCTAATTTAGCATTCTGTCCCCACAATGTGCAGTTAATGCCTGTGGCAAGGCAATATGCAGAATACAAGTACAGTAATATTTCCCTGCTCACAATCCACAGCAACTGGGATTGAGAGATATGCAATCTCCTAGATAGAGAGCAATACAAAACCATCCAGATTGGAAATTATTGATAGTTTTATGCTTCATGCATTTGTCAAATTCTTTTTTATAATCATCCAAATTGCCAGATGTCACTATATCCATGTGTTAACAAATTCTATAATATATTAATTGAATTTTTAACTATCCAAGTTCATCAGATGGCTTTACACTCTACTCCACTTTTTTTATACCGTGCCCAATTTTAGATATTTCTGCCATGTCCCATTTACTCAATTTCTTCTAAACTCATTAGTCACAAATATGACTTTATCTCATATGGAGGATACTCATACAATTTCATCATTTTGGTTGCCCTTTTCTGCACCTCTTGCAATTCAATAATACTGTTTTGATAATGCTATGAGCACAACTGTAACTAATAAGCCAAGGGTAGTTACATTATGGGTTAGAATGTATTTTATTACAACTGTGACAGATTTATCTTCCATCCTTTACTAATGATTGCCACAGATGAATTTCCCTGAATGTATCAAATTGCATTTTTCATAAATGCCTAAAAAGAGAGTGATGTTTTCATCAAACTAGGGGCCAAAAATCCATTTTTTGTCAATAGTCATCACAGTCACCATCAAGGCTCTAGACTAAATCAGCAGAAGAAGTAAAGCAGATTTTTAAAATCTCAATTTACATCACTGAACAATATTTGAAATTTTAATGCCTGCTTCTATGCTTTGGAAGTTTTCAAAATCTGCTTTGTTTTAAGCATCTTAACAAAACAAACTTTTAATTTTAATGCCTGCTTGTATGTTTTGGAAGTTTTCAAAATCTGCCTTATTTTAACTATTTTAAGAAAGCAAACTTGACTGCCTCTGTAATTTCTCAGTTATGTTCCTCACCAGCTATGTGCCCAGAAAGCCTTTCTGGAAGTGTTAGCTACTAACTACTCCTGAACAACTGATATTAGGTCTTAATGGCTATGGTGGTTAGGATGTGGGATTTGATTCCAAATCAGAAATGGCAGTCTGAGAGAGCAGAAATGTGTATAAATTTCTTGGTTGATAATTCCAGCATTGCCGTACAACAGTGCTTCTCGATCTTGGTAACTTTAAGATATGCTGCTGGTTGGGAGTTGGTCTACAAATCTTAAAATTGCCAAGGATGAAAAACATTGCTCTAGTTCTGAAACAATGGCATGCATTAAGGAATCTTGGGCTTTGCAGGCAGTCTCTTGGGATTCAAGGAGGTAGAAAATATAGGGCAGATGAACATGGCCTTCCTATTTTTATGGTTCTATATTACAAGCCATAGTCACTTTAGCCTTATAGTCAGCTAATTTAAATCTACATATTATCTAATCCTTAAAGCATATTAAATGCATGAACAAAAATTTCCCCATTTCCCCTTCATTAATTGTGCTTCCAACTTAAGTCTGATGAAGTTATGGCACTCTTCAGAGCCACCCATTTTTTTTGCTATCACAGAGAGACTCTAAAAACTTCTAAATGTGTCAGTGAAAGAAACTGAATCATATTTTATAGACAGAAAACTATCAAAGAATGGGATTTTACTGTATGTAAAATCTTTCACATAAAAATATCACTTGAACAAAAAATCCCATTTTTGAAAAAGGCAGCCATATATTTGTCTTTTGTTCCCTTTTCTGCTAAGCTATAATAAAAAATAAACATCTAAACAAAAGTAAACAACATTCTATAAAATATTAACTCTGGTCTTTCAAAAGAATAAATGCTAGTTTTGATTACTTAATTACATTGGAAAAGATATAATACAATGAAGCTTATCAACCACCAAGCCAGAAATGGCCATTTTCACATTTGCAGCTTCTCAAGACTCTTAAATTAAAACAATGCCATGAACCAAAGAGTAAATCAGCACACTTCATGTTTGTGTGTGTGTGCATGGGTGTGTGTGGGGAGGGGGAGAGAGGGAGAGGGAGAGGGAGAGGGAGGGAGAGAGAGGGGGGGGAGAGGGAGAGGGGGAGAGAGAGATACACAGAGAGAATATGAGAGACAGAGATTAGAAAGAGCTTTGTTGCCAAAACAAAGATTTAATTTTGTCCAGATGGATGGGAAGAATTATAAATTCTATATTTAATGCATGACTATTAAACAATTTTTAACCACAGCTTTAATCATCAAGCAAAAGTTGTTTTTAGAATTAAAATATAATTCAGAATTCATTCACAAAGAATAAAAAGATAAGAAGAGAACCTGAAGAAAAACAAATACAATAAGGAAGATACTGATACCAGCAATAGAAAATTGCAATTTTAAAGGAGAAATAACTTTTTTCAGAGTATATTACTAATTTATTGGGAGCAGTTACACAATTAGATAATACTATGAAGTGGCCCTAAGTTTAAGAAGGATAAGGACTAGTGATAAAATCAGCATTTTTGAAATATTTTAAAATATATTAAATTAGGATGCAAACAAAAATCTAAGAAAGGAAAAACACAGAGTATGACTAAATAATCCAACAGAAAGTAAAAACGTTTGCCTGTTTCTTTAATGAGATATTTTGTTACTGCCTAGGATAAATAAGTTATATATAATTTAGCAAAAAAAAAAAAAAAAAGGATGAGGGAGCCCAACACTTAAAAGTCTAACAGAGTGAATATATATATTGGTTTACTAAATAATCCGAGCTATTTTATGTTTCTAAAGAATGAGAAAGAAAAGCCAAAGTCAGAAAAGAAATGTGACTGAGATATATATTAATAAAACGCTGAGAAATAATGAAAAAAGATAAAGGGGGGGGGAGTAAGAATAGTCCTCCTTGAAAAGATGGTGAAGCAAGAAACAGCTGGCTCTAAAATGGCCAATTTAGGGGAGCTCCAGACTGTCCGATTGAAAAAGGTTGTGACAGAATGGCCTGCTGGGAAAAGGTGCCCCAAAAGGGGACACCCCTGCGGAGTTCAAAGGGACAAAAAAACACAGCAAGGAAAGCCCTTGTGCACTGAAAAAAAAATATCCAAAACATCAAGAGAGAAATTCTATATGGTGAGTTTTCACCTTTTTAATGTATTCTATAAAGTAAAAAGATGAGGGGAGGAAAAAAAAGGACATTTTAGAGACCTACTCACCTAAACCAGATTTTTTTAATCTCTTTAAATGCTGGCTCATTTGTTTTCCAGTTGGAGACTTTGGCCCATGTTTCATTTCTTTATCAGAATTGTCTGCTTCACCATTTTTAGATTCAGACCCTTTAAAAAAGCAAATGTTATACTGAAGTGCTTCCCGGTTTGGGAAAAACCAAAACCAAAAACAAAGCTAGATTTATTTATTTTTTACAAGAAGAAAATAATAATAATAAAAAACCCCGTATAGTGACATCTTTATCTGTTACCCTATTTAAAGGTTATGTTTTCTGCTGACAAGTTGATTTCCTGTCACTGGAAGCAATGAAGCAAAAGCTCATAAATCCATTAAGTGATGAAAATAAGTTACTTCAATGGAGCAGTCAATAAAGATGTTTGCTAATCCAATATAAATAAGCTTCTTTCTGATAGCAGAGGCATCTTTAAAAATAACAATGCTATTTTATAAGGGAACAAAGAAATAAAAGGAAGAATGGGAAACCCTCCCTTTGGTAAGTTAATTTTCTCCCACGACTGGAGGGGGGAGAACCCACCTACAATAAAAAGTGACACAGATCTCTGCACGATTCATTCACAGTGAAGCATGTAACAGCCAAAAGTAAAGGTCAGGGTTGCACTGTGGTGATTAAGATGGTGCCAGAACACAAAATCTTATTAAAAGGACAACTGTTATTGCAAGACAGGAGTATGAGAGTAATTCGCACTCCCAGAGGAGTTGTGATGGTTATTTATTTGGCTCCCTGATAGCAAGGAATGCCAAAACGTAGCTCTCCCATTAAGAATCAGCATCCAAAAAGACTACTTTGCATTCCTTTAAAGCAGCTGTTGTAATTTTATTTTTTTTAAAAAGACACAGTCTTTCTCTTTTAATCCTCCCCCCTTCCCCCCTAACACTGACATTAAAATCTTCCTTCTTGGAATTAATAAAATTGGTTTAAAAAATGAAACAGAATCCATCTTGTGGGAACACCATCATAATTTTTCAACATCCTAATTTTGTGCAGGATAGCTCTCACCTCATCGGGAGGGCTCTTTGACTAGAAACTGTTGTTGCAGTCAGTCTGTAGCTATTTACCTGAAGGTGAATCCGACTGCTCATCAGACACCTTTAATGGTGTCAAAACAACACGAGGAACAGTCTTGTTTACCATCATTGAGACTCCATTTCTTCTTTTCTGCTGCTGTCTCAAAGCCTACAAAGAACAAAACAAAACAGAAAAATATAACACAAAATGCTGCTCACAAGTGAATTACACAAAACATTCCTCTTTCATTCAGCTAAGCTCCGTAAGATAAAAATATCCAACTAGCTGCAAATTTTCCACTCTTCTATTTCATCTTTCTCTCTCATTCAATCTCTCTACATTTTAATTTAAGCTTAAATAAGATGCACCTTTAAAATCCAGAACAATGTTGACAACAAAGAAGCATTCATAACTGTTTGCTCTACCTTAGCAGCAGAAACATGAGAACCCATGGAATTTAAAACTGAGATTTTCAAGTAAAACAAATCTAAAAATACATATTTCAAAACCAGACTAAAACTGCATGTCTGTACATCTCTTGCAGGTGCATCTTCTCCCGTACACTGCTCAGTCAATCAAGTTAACACAGTGTCATCAGTATGTACAGCATGTAAGGGCTACAGTATTGATGCACTCACTCAGCCGTGAGTAGCGCTGCACAAAATCACTGCACATGGCAGGAATCATTTATTTCTGCGAAAGGGATCGGTCCTATCTTGGAAAACCTTGCAGCAACTTGGCTTCTGTCTGCTTGACTTTGGGCATTAACCTTCAAAACACGAATATGGTAAATGTGGGAGAAAATAATAAAAGAATAAATATCTACAAATGGGAGGGGGTTTGTGTGTGTGTTTGTTTGTGTGCATGGTTTTTTTTTGTGACTGTATCAGCAACAGGGAGGATAATGCAATACAAAATACAAATAGGAACTGAATAGCTGTCAGGATTATTTTATACAATAAAATAAATTGGAAGATTAGGGAACATGAATGGGAGAATCTGCCAGTTAAACAATTTACAAGCACAAATATTTAAACTGAACAAGTTACAACAAATCGGCTCACTTCTGATTATCTGGTACCTGCTTGTAATCCTCATTTTACATTCTTATCTTTGATTTGTGTGTGCATTAAAAAGACCACTAAATTTTACCAAAGGAGATCATGCTTAGCATGAATTAATATCCTTTGTCTCCTTACGAGCATAAACGACTAATGACTTGTGAGCTTAATTCTGTAATTGCAATACAGCTGTAGTCTATTTAGATGACAATGCTTTGCACACAACACTTCAAAGGCAAAATAATTAAAAACAATTGCTTCGCATTTCTCTGAATAATAATATTTTACAGCACAAATTCTGCCCCAGAAAGAACAATAAAAAAGCAACAACTGGGCATTTACTAGATATTTCAATGCAGAATTTATCCAAAGGGCATAAATAATAAAGGGGAATTTTAAAAATGGCTGTCAACCAACAAAATAATTTAAATTGATTTATTACCTTAAATCAACCAGACTTACATACTTATGCATGTTTGTCAAAATATAATCACATAGTATTAATATACTGAAAGAAAATAACTCCTCTTTAACTGTATGACAATATTTAAAATTTAGTGGACAAAAAAACCTTACCTATTCATGGAAGAAAATATAGCTTTAATTATATGCTTCCATTAGTTCAGAAACTTAAAATATAGGATATTTCAGTTACAGTAGTAGTAAAATAGTTTTAATATGAATGTTCAATTCCCATCAATATTATGATAAATCTAATTGCAAGGCATATTAATATTGTTATAGCTCAGCTCTGTGAAGTTTACTAGCTTATAATTGTTATTGAAATAGAAAATGCATGCATACAAACTGAAATGCCTTGTTTTACATTTCTTTATCATTAAATTTGGTGGCATCTCTATAGAGCCAGTTTAGCAATATGTTCTACTGATTAACTGGAAAGCAAATTTCAACTGCAATTAAATGTTTAGTTGATTAAGCAACTAATTCAGCTAGGGGTTATGCTCTCTATAAATATCAATATTCATGGCCCTGAAAGGACATAACAGAATATATAAAAAAAATCTAAACAAAGCTGTACAAACAGTGAAAATCACTACCTCTGATTAGTAAGCAATAGCTATAACTATTTCTGTCAACATTTGTTTATAAATTTAAAATATTGCAACTGTATTGTTGTATACAAATTAAATTTCTAAAAGTACTGTTTATTCAACAACAGAACTGGCAGAAACAATTTTTATGGCTTATTTAGACAAATATGCCTTACAAAATCTCATGAAGTAGCACCATGGCACAATTCAGGTGATTTTTTTCCTTTCATTTCTGGTGTAATATAGCAATGTACAAACCCCAGACTATCCTATCTCCCTGCATCCAAAAAGGTCTTACATCCAAATCTCACCTGCTATGTCTGCTGCTGACTGCTGAATAATGTTACCATACTGAGCCTAGTTTTTTCCTCATTCTCTACAAACCTCATATGAAAATTGTAGAACTTAAGCAAGGGATCATCAACCACAGAAAAATGCAAGACAAGTTAATAAAGCCATTCCACAAAGTGACTTCTCGGAGACACTATGACAGCCAGACACACACATGTAAGGTAACATCTAAAACAGTTGTAATCTAATAACAGTAAATTCAAGGCCTCAACAGATTTCAGAAGAATGATGGAGGCAGGTTGGTGGAGAAGGAAAAAAATAGGTGGTGAAGTTAATAGAATCACATGGGATGCAGACAATATAAATGAAGAAAAAGAAAAAGCCCAAGGTAGTCTGGAATCACTTTAACAAAAGAAGAGAAATTAAGATGATGTTGTAGATGAATATCAAGGTAAATCTGAAGAAGGAACAAAAGAGTTAAATAATCGTCACGTGTATCAATTATATAAATTCAATCAGGACTGAATTTTCATAATTTTGACCTTCCAACTTATTGAACTGATTTTAATAAATATGAAAGAAAATGGACACCCAAACTTCTTTTTTCCATCTCTGATGAGAAACAAATCTAAGTAATAATCAAAGTTATGGTGAATCACCATGTGTGACTTATTGATCTTAGCAAACTGTGTTCATAGATCATGAAGATAAGGTTGACACAGCAATGTAGTGACCTCTAGAAGTTTTGGACCACAAGTATGATAATTCTCAATCAATATGGCCAATAGTGGGGGTAATAGAGGCTATTATCTAAAACATCTGAAGTAAGATGCAAAAGTACTCATAGATCTGTAATCGTGGAATTAGTAGCTAAAACAAGATCTGTAATCATAAAACAAATGGATATCAATCACAAGAAAAATGAGGGTAAAAGCCCATAATCCCCTAGTTCAAGATAACAGGTGCAATTATATGTGAAATATATGTGTATTTATATATCAATAATATGTGAAATATAATCCAATAGTTTAAGGTAAAATAGACACCTTTTACAGTTATTAACTGTAATTTAAACATTCCCAAAAAACAAGAGCAGTCTAGACTTAGCTTCCCTATTAAATCTTTTCAAGTCCTTATTAGTAATTTTAATGATGAAAGAAGTAACAGTCTCTTAAACATAAAGTTGATTATTAAGAGTATTTTTAATCTAACTCATCCAATTTAAAACACAGATAGTGTTTTTTATCACCTAGATAAAAACTATGCTGACATTTTAGCATAAATACAGATCAACCACCTCTTTTTCATGACATTTACTATATCAAAAGTGACACATAATTAAATGAAATATAAACTAATTGGCATATACATAATCTAGAAACAGCCTAGTCTTCCTAATGTATCATTAATTACATTATGTAGTCTGCAACAATACATTACATTTGTCATGCACGACGATCTATAAATAAGAAACCTGCATTCTTAAAATCGCTGTCAGAAAAATGTTACAAAACAAATCACAAGTACAAAACAAAAAGTAATTTAAAAATCCCATATAATCTCTATCAGATAGTCATGAAAGCCAATATTCTCATAAAAACCAAATGTAAACAATTCTAATGCTTAACTGTCAAATCCAATTCTCTGATTAGCAACATTAATTTAAGTCTGAAAACTATTAACTATCAGTTCTTTCTTAAAAGTTTCTACGTTTGATGTAGCAAAGAACCAAAGTACTAAGTATAAAAGCAAAATATGTCTTCAAGGCTGCAGCCAATTTATTTAACAGAGAGTAATAAAACATGCTGACCTACAAAATTACTAAAGCATCTGCATCCTTAAATACGCTGCTTAACATTTTTCTTGTACACAAACTCAGATTCCAATAAAAGAAGATGATAAGGATTCATTTGTTGATAATTTATACTGCAAGATCTAATGTGTGCTAGATAGAAAAACATTCAATGTCAATTGAAGAGAAGTATGTTCTTTCCAGTTGCTATTTTTATCCTAAGCCTATTACATAGTATTCAACACACATTTCATCAATACAAATGATTATACCATAATTTTTCTACCTGCACTTGTCTTGCCTTGATTGATATTGCACATCTCTATTTGTTTTCATTTTGTGGTGCGGGAGACTTTCCAGAACTGCTTTTTCCCCTTTACCACAAAGGCAATGTCAAATAACTTGCACAAAAACAAGGAAATGGGGGAGCCCATTCTATAGTCCCTAAGTGCATTGCAATTGCCACTGCCAAACATTCATGCAATACAGGTATGGGAAGAAACAATAACCCATGCTTATAGTACTAGGCTCTGAGACATGGAAAAAAGCAGCATAGTTATTAGCCATACAAATAAGTTTCCCAGAATCCTAGGAAGACCATTGGTAATTGAGATAGAATGGCATTATTTTCTGACTCCAATGGAGAGTTATATTTTAATCACACAGTTAGTTTAAAAGTCTAGTTTAGCATATAGCTTTCCCCTAACCCATCACTTATTTGTAGGGAGAAATTTGCTTTATTGTGGTATGTTCATTGCTTCTTTGCTTTGGGAAATGATATAGTGCAATGGTGGTTTTTTTTAATCTGCACACATTCAGTTTGCGAAATAAACAATGACAAGCAAAGCTTCCCAACTTGGTATCTTTCAGATATTTTGGGAATATAACTCCAGAATCCCTGCTGAAGTACTATTACAGATCTGTGTATACTAGTCTCAACATATCTGAGAAGTATCAAGCTACAGAAGACTCGTCAAAAGTTGTTAATACAGGTAGTCTGTCAGTGTTTCAGCAAACCCTCACTCCAACCCATAACTCCGAGACAGATATCTTCTGAAAAGTTTATTTGGATATTAACTGGTACAACTGGGGAACCCCAAATCTGAAAGTTCCAGGCTTCCTTGCAATAAGTAAAAACTACAAATCCATTGCCTACACCCATCATTACATCACATGGCCAATCACCATCCGTCCCAACTTAAGACTTCCTCTCACTTATGCACAAAAATAACATGATCTTGAATTAGAAAAAAAAATGTTATTATGTCTAACTACATACACTCCAAGAAATTCCCCTCTCCCACATTCCCAGGCTCAAATGTGGCAGAGTGGGAGCATCTGGTCTCAATATGGTTTCCAAAACTGACAGGAGTCCCTTCTTGAAAAAAATCATGTCCTGGAAAATATAATAAAACACAACCAGGGGTTAATACATTGCCCCCTTAACCCCCTCTCCCCCCTCGAAGGGGACCCTTTGGGTTGTCGGGGAATTATTCATGAAATTGTTTAACCAATCTATCTGCACGTATATCCCAACCTTTTACCCAAGTAGCTTTTGACAAAGGGTAGCCTTTCCATAGCACCAAATATTGTAAACGTCCTCGGTATAATCTAGAGTCAAGGATTTTCTTTATCTCATAATGTGTTTCACCCTGTACGACCAAAGGTTTGGAGGGAGCTTCTGGTACCAACCGTAGATTAGAACCAACAGCAGACATCAACAAGCTACTGTGGAACACTGGGTGTATTTTTATACATATTTTATATGTATTTTGTATCCTCCCAACCCAATTTTTTAGTGATTCCATCCAATCCGTTAAAGACATGGATGTTGGAGGTTCCCTAAGCAACTCTGGAATAGGGACAAAATCCATGCTGGTTGTGATTTGGAAAGGAATTAAGCCCATGCTGCTGTGTACTGCATTATTGTAAGCAACTTCTGCAAACAGCAACAGATCTACCCAGTTCTCCTGTTGATAATTTACATAACATCTAATGTACTGTTCCACCATAGTGTTCATTTTTTCAGCGGCGCCATTACACACCAGATGGAACGCTGAGGTAAGTTCTTGGGATGAACCCATGAACTTACCTCAAAAACTCCCTCCAGAACTTGGCAGTAAACTGTACACCTCGATCTGAGATTACAAGGCACTCCGTGGAACTGATAAATATGCTTCACAAACAGTTTCACCAGTTTCTTAGCCAAAGTTAGTCCATTGTACACTGTAAAGTGGGCTTGCTTAGAGAATAGATCGATAACAGTCCAAATTACGGTACTTCCTCAGTTCTCCGGTAACTTCACGATAAAGTCCATTGCGATTTCTTCCCAGGGTTTCATTTGTTTAGCTATTTGTTGGAGGATGCCAGGGGTTTTTCGAGTTCTGTGTTTCATTATGGCACAAATTGAACATCTTTTTACATAGCCTTTGACATTAGTTTTCATTTTTGGCCATAAGAACTGTCTTCTGACTAAATGTAGCATTCTTAGGAACCCAAAGTGTCCCCCCAACTGTGAGTCATGGCTATGTTTTAGTGCCATCAATCTTAGGGTATTGGTAAATAAATCTTGGTTTCTTTTCAAGCTTCATTCATTGTCAAATCAGTTTGATTTTCAGCAAACCATGAATCAGTTAAAAGTGCTGCTTTCAAATCGGTTGTCAGTTTGTTTTCTAAGAGTCTAGAGCTGCGCTTGGCTGGGCCTCTGGTGGTTGCTTGGCCTGTAGATTGAACTTCTGATATCATAGTTTGTATCACTTCCTCACGGCGACTGTCAAATAAGGGTTTTCTTGACAAGGCATCTGCTGATATGCTTTTCCTTCTGGGATGTATTTCATGTTAAAATTGAATCTATTGAAGTATTGAACCCAGCAGACTTGTTTAGGAGAAAGCTTCCGAGGTGTCTTCAGAGCCTCAAGGTTCTTATGATCAGTCCATAAGAAGGCTCCTTCACTCCTTCCAGGAAATGCCTCCAAGATAGTAAAGCCCATCACATGGTAAATATCTTTTCCCCAAACTGTCCACCTACAATCTGTGTCTGTCAACTTTTTGGACACATAAGCGCAAGGCATCAGCTTGTGTTGAAAGTTCTTTTGAAGTAGAATCACCGTGACAGCCACATCACTGGCATTGGCTTAGACTACAAAAGGTTTGATCAGTTATGGATGCTGGAAGATAGGCTCCACGTCAAAAAGGCGTTTTAGTGTCTCAAAATATTTCTGACAGTTCATTGTCCAATTAAGAGTTTGATTGGGTTTTGGTTTGGTTGGGGAAGGCCCAATTTTTAGGAACTCTGTTAAAGGGAGGGTTACTTTGGCAAATGAAGGGATAAATTATGTATAGAAATTTGCAAAACCCAAGAAGCTTTGAAGTTGTTTGCATGTTTTTGATGGCTGCCAGTCTAGCACCGCCTTCACCTTTCCAGGGTCCATTTCAATCCCCTGGTTAGACACTTGGTAGCCCAGGTAGTCCAAAGACTCTTTATGGAATTCACATTTTGACAGCTTTGCAATAATTTGGTGGCTAAGAGTTTTTTCAGTACTTGCTTGACTAATTTGACATGTTCTTCAATAGTTTTGCTGAATATATGAATGTCAACCAAGTAGACGAGGACCCCCCTTGTACAGATGTGGATGCAACACTTCATTGATTAGTTGCATAATTATAGCGGGGGGCCCTTGGAGTCCGAAAGGCATGACTCAGAACTGGAAAATAGCCAGAGGGCAGTTGAAGGCAGTTTTCCATTTGTCTCCCTCCTTTATTCAGACTCAGTAGTAGGCTTCTCTCAGATCTAGCTTGGTAAGATTTTGCCTTTAGGCACGTGATTTAGTAAATCTTTCATTAGGGGGAGGGGGTACATGGTTTTTTATGCATACAGCATTCACACTTCTAGAGTCCACACATAATCTCAAGATTCCATCTTTCTTTTCTTTAAACAGTACCAGGACTGCCAATCTAGATTTTGCTGGTTCGATGAAGCCTCTAGATATATTGGCATCAATGTATTTCCTCAACTCAGTCATCTCAGCTGGTGTCATGGAATATATCTTTGGTTTGGGCAGTTTTGCCCCAGGTTCTAATTCAATGGAACAATCAGTGGCTTGATGAGGGGAGTAAAATGTTGTATTCCTCTTCACTAAAAGCCTCAGCAAAATCCCTGTATTCTTTAGGAACCCAGGGCTCACCTGGAGGAGAGTCTGAAGTGGTAGCTACCTCTTCTGGTTGTGGGCCTGTTGAGTGGCAGTCTCTTTTCAGGAGGGACCGGGGGTAGCAGGCCAACACTAATTATGATTTTCCAGTATTGTCTTCCCATTTGATGATAGGCACCCATTTATCATTGCTGCCTATTCGCCCAGGGCGACTTGAGGCGGCTTACACAATGCGGCTTACACCATATTTAAAACAAAAAATAAAAATAAAAAACAATAAAAACTAACAAAAAGAATCAAATAAATTAATAAAATACAATAGAACAAAATCTGGAAAAAAATAAAACAATAAAAAATCATCCTCCAACTTCCACTCCCTCCCCCCGATCCAACAACAGCAGATCACACTAGCCATATGATGGACTCCATCCCACTCTGGGTTCCCCAGGCCCATTGGCAAAAATATAATATTCTGACATTTTGGGAGCCACTACAAATCGTATAAGTCCACAATGCCTGCCCATCTCTAGTTTGATCAACTCTGTAATTTGGATGGCTGGGACTCCTACAATTAACGTTCCATCTACTTGTTCAAACTTGATTGGGCATTTTAGGGTTTTAGTTTTTATCCCTAATTCTTCAATGATAGGGAGCCCAATAAGGCATCTGGAACACCCGGAATCTATTACTGCTTCTACCTCGCCTGCCTCCCCAGTCTCAGGCCCCGCCAACTTCACTTTAACTATAAAAGGGCAAATGGCAGGACTCACCATGGGGTCCTCTTCTTCATCTGCCTTTTTGAAAGGGTTTCTTTGGCCGGAGGTCCCTCGCTCTTTCTGTGGGGAGAGGAACCTCTACAGCATGCCTGGCTGACATCAGGAGGCTTTCATGGAGTTCTTCTGCCTCTTCTGGCAGCTGTACTAGACCTTGACTGTGGAACAGGTGCAGGAGCTGCCCAATGACCAGCCTGACCACATCTATAGCACTTTATAATCCTTATAGATTGGGTAGGAGCAGCTTCAGTAGGTTTAATCAGAGGGTGTCTGGCCAAAGTTCTCCTAGGAGGGCCCTCAGAGGGAGGCTTTCAGTGTGGGTGGATTTCTCTATCCAGCCTAATGGACATGATGTACCAGTCTTTCAGTTGCTCTGGTATTCCTCTCATGCTGCAGGCTTTTCTGACTTCTGGATCAATAGCTTCTTTAAAATAGTGCAGAAGTATTCTGTCAGGCCAACTCATGAGGTTGCTTACAACCTATCTAAAGTCCCATACAAAGATTTTTAAGGGTCAATTACCTTGCTTCATTTCTATTATTTTGTCCTAACTCTCACCTATACTGTCAGGGTTTTCAAATCTAGCCCTCAGCAGTTCAACAAATACGTCGGCATCATTTAGTTTGAGGGCATCCTCATAGTTGGGCCACCCAAATGGAAGTGTCCCCCTCATTCATCCCATCTGTAATTGCCGAAACTAGGTTGTGATCTTTGCGTAATGGTTTCTAAATTATTCTATATGTGACTGGATTTGGCTGAGAAAATAAGCAATTTTTTCAGGTTTTCTGTCAAAAGTAGCTCGGAAATTGGTGGGTCTGGTCTGGGGGGGAGGAATCACCATGGAGACTGCTGGCTGAGCTGGAAATTGTTGTGCCAGCATGGGCTGCAGGAGGGCCCCCTCCAGGGGTACTTTAAGGGGCAGCTGAATTGGAATATGTTGAATAGGGGCCACCTTCTTAACTCTTTGCTGCACTGGGGAAGACGGGGTGGCTGCAGCCTGCTGCCTAAGCTGACCCCATTGCTGTGTCAGGATTGTTGCTGCTACTTGGGGCCATGGTAGTCCCGAACCAGATGGGGTAGCTGGCATCCACTGGCATTGGACCCACCCCTGACCAGGACAGAATCCCCATCCTAGGGGAATGCTCTCCAAGGGGGTAATTTCACCGCTGGCTGTGGAGGGGGAGGAATTGGGGATTGTAAAGTACCAATTGCTGGCTGCATCTGCTGTCCCTCCTTTGCTGCTTGGGCCTGCTGTGCTGACCTGATTCTTTGGCCACTTCTAGCTGATGCCACGCTGGTTCCACTGTCAAGTCTTGGACCAGAGAAAGTGAACGTGGACTGAGTTAAGGCCCAGCTTGGCTGGAGAGCTTGTGGCTGTGAGACATAACTTCCCACTTTAAGTCACTGAAATTGCTCTGTGAGCTCTGCCAATGATTGGCTATGGGATGGAGGCAACAGGTTCCAATCTTGGGAGTTGTTTGATTCAAAAGCCCCCAAGCCTCTCCATTCTGACGCATGGCCCGAGCTCACAGGGCTGGAGTAGGAAAGGTGTTCAGGCAACTTCTCCTCCGGTCCCATTTCTGGATTCAGCTCAGTCTGACAGCTTTTCTAGGAATATGTTTCTTTGGGCCGAGTGCCTAACCTCCGTCTTTCCTCTGCAGCTTCAATTGCTTGCACAAATTCTTCAGGTGGAAGACATGGGTCTCAATTAATCCTCCAGTGTCCGTTGTCACCGTTCCTTCTGTAGATTCCTCCTTTTCTTCCATCTTTGTTGAATCTTTGCACTGCTCCAGCTTTGGTTCTGTACTGGGGCTCAGCACCCCAGACAGTCCCCTTTTGGGATGCTGGTAGCTATTTATAGATTTAGGATAATGTCAGCGTTTCAGCAAATCTCCACTACAACCAATAAATCTGAGACAAACATCTTCTAAAAAGTTTATTTTGATATTAAATGGTACAACTGGGAAATCCCAAATCTGAAAGTTCCGGGCTTCCTTGCAATAAGAAAAAACTACAAATCCAACCCCTGCACCCATCATTACATCACATGGACCATTCACCATCCATCCCAACTTAAGACTTCCTCTCGCTTATGTACAAAAATAACATGACCTTGAATTAGAAAAAGAATGTTATTATGTCTAACTACATACACTGGTCTCAATATGGCTTCCCAAGTTGACATAGTCCTTGACTTACAAGCACAATTGAGCCCAAAATTTATGTTGCTAAGTGAGATAGTTTGCCTCATTTTACAACCTTTATTTCCATAGTTGTTCAGTAAATCACTGTAGTTGTTAAATTAGTAACACTGTTGTTAAGTTAATCTGGCTTCCCTATTGTCTTTGCTTGTCAGAAGGTTGCAAAAGTTACTCAAATGACACTGTGATCATCATAAATATGACTCAGTTGCCAAAATCTGAAATTTAATCATGTGATCATGGGGATGTTGCAACAGTTGTTAAATGTGAGAAATGGTTATAAGTCACTTTTTTAATTGCCTTTGTAGCTTCAAATGATCACTAAACAAACTATTTTAAGATGAGGGCTATCTGTATCATATTTCCCCATTATCAAAAAATGGCCCTGAGGTTTACTGTTTTTGCTAATTCCACTGGTTTAAAATTAATAGTGCTCTTATTATTCTGTAAATATGTACCAAAACAACTGAGAAATTACAGGCACTTAAAGATCTACATTCACTTTCTTAATTGGTTGACAACAAAAAGCATGTGAACAGTTACAGGTTCCTCTTTGTTATTTAATTTCCAGAAACAGAAAATAATATGTGTGTAAACCATAGAGGCATAATGGAAGAAATCTTGTGAACGCTGATGAGAACAGGAAAGGCAGAAAATATATCAATTTTCACATTTTCAATTGCTTCTTTTCTTTTTTTTAAAGAGGATAACCATTTCTTTTTAGAAAAAAAACATGTATTAAGATGTTAATGTGGTCAATTGAAAAATCTCCTGTGGGGAAATATTATCTCTCTTCTACCAAGCACAAAAGCAAACAAGCTAACTAGGAAGCACCCTGCACCCTGCTGCTTTTAATGGCACTGCTGTTTGTTATTTCAACAATAAAACAAATTTAGAATCAAAACAGCATTTTTCTAAAACCAGTGTTGTCAACAAGTTATGTAGAACATCAGAGAACTAGCATCCAGTTTTTCTTTTGTTAATATTTGCTGAAGCAACATTTGGTCAATACCAGTTATTCTGGAAAGATGGAAATACATCAGATTACTTACAATTATACATATTGCTAGGATCTTGATTCATCATCACTGCATACACTAAAATGCAACTAGCCTTTTGGCCTTGTGAGCATTTTCAGTTGAGACATTAGACTAAGCTATATTTTGCAACAACCACATTGTGAATCAAAATTACAAGGTGGATGGAGATTTCATTCCGTTCAACCATTGTAAAGATGATCCTGGCTTAGCTGATCCAAGGCCCTCTAGTCTAGGTATTATTTTTTATTTGCTTTCGATTCTTTGAGATATAATTAATATTGTTTCAACAGGAATTATTTGAACCTAGTAAGCTTGTGCTTACATCAGCCACTTAGTCTACTTCAGTCACCTTTTTTGGTAGTCTTTGAATTTTCTGAGATCAACATTTTCTCCTATGACTCTTTATATTATGTGTTCAAAATGTTTAAGCTTTAGTCCCATTTTAAAGTGTTCAGTAAGTAGTCTGGTTTTATTTCATCTAATATCAAATGAACTATTTTTCTCATAGTCCAAAGGTTTCTCAACATTTATTTTCAGTACACAATTTCAAAGAATCAATTTTTCTTATTCAGTCCTTGATCCACCTTTTACAGCCGTATGTGAAAATTTAATTCATACAACTGGGAAAAACATAATCTCTACTACTTTTGTTGTAAGTGCAATGTTTCTGGGCTTTAATATTTTATCTAAAACTGTGATCGTTTTTCCTCTCTAGCTGACATGTTTTTATTTCATGATATAATCAATATTCCTGTACATTTTTCTTATTGTAGAAGGTAAAATCTGTTATTTCAACTATTTTTCCATCTTTTTCCATTGGGTTGGTACTGCCTGTTGACTAAGTCTTAGTTTTTTTTAAAAATGAGCAGTAGACCAGCCTTTGGACTTTCTTCTTTCACTTTCACCAAGAGATTCCCAAGGTCTTCCTTAATTCCCGCTATCAAATTATTATAAGTCTATCATAGGTCATTTAGATAACAGATAGATAATCAGAGTTGGAAGAGACCTTGTAGGTCATCTAACCCAACCCACTGCCCAAGCAAGAGACTCTATACCATTTCTGACAGATGGGAGCCCAACCTCTTCTTGAAAGTCTCAAGTGATGGTGTTCCTACAACTTCCAAGAGTAAGCTGTTCCACTGGTTGATTGTTCTCACTGTCAGAAAGTTTCTCCTTATTTCCAGGTTAAATCTCTCCTTGTTCAGTTTCCATCCATTATTCCTTGACTGGCCTACAGGCGCTTTAGAAAATAGCTTGACCCCTTCCTCTCTGTTGGCAGCCCCTCAGATATGGGAAGACTGCTATCATGTTCCCTTAGTCCTTCTCTTCACTAGACAAGACATGCCCAGTTCCTGTAACCGTTCTTCATATGTTTTAGTGTCCTGTCCCCTAATTATCCTGATTGTTTTTCTTTGCACTTATGTTTATGATAATGCATGATCTAAGTATACCCAATTTTGAACTCTTTTAGGTGCTCCACGTTATGTAACTACTTTTTCAACCTATATTTCTTTTCAGTAAATCAATAAAGTAGCCCATGTTTTTAAGGGCTACCCACAATTTGCTATAATCTATACATAGAGTCTTCTTTGTATAATAAAAAAGCAAAAATATATGCATTTTTGGAACTTCTTTGTCTTTTCCATTTTTCATCAGATATTAGGAATATGACCATGGAAAAGGCTTCCCTCTTTTGATTCCAGCTTGTACATCTGAGAGTTCTTGCTCATTACATTGCTAAAGTCTGAAGAAAGAATGTAAAAGTTGTTAAACAAACATGAGCTCTTCCTTGAGAAAGACCAAGGGATAAGAAAGAAACTCAAGATTATCCTGTTTTCCTTTTATACCAAAAGAACCGAGAACACTATCATGTTCTCAAGATTTTATAACTACAAATGAGCTACAACTATTCATTTACAAATGGTTTGAAGAAACAAGAGTCTCAGAAAAAGTGACATACAATCCATCCTCAGTTATAACTGTTGTATCACCCCCATCATCACAGGATCATATTCAGGCACTTGGCAACTGGCTCACATTTATCAAGGTTGCAGCATGCTGTGCCCACTTAATCGTTATCTTCAATTTTCCCATCCAGCTGCCAACAAGCAAAGACAATTATGGAAGCTAGAAGTGTTTAACAACCACGATTCAGTTAACTACCTTGATAAATTGGTCATAACATCTGGTCTCATTACATGATGACTCACTTTAAGACTACACCAATTTATGACAGTAATTCCAATTGTCATCATAAATCGAGAACTACTTGTATTGCACTCTACAATGAAAAAGTAGAATTCCAATATTTTTTATAATGTTTGTTTCCTGACTTGCATATTTTGAAGACTTACATCAGTCTTGAAAGCCTCTACTTTCTCCAGTCAGGCATCAAACTGTGTCTTTGAATGTAGAGATGGCATCAGATTCTTAGGGCATTTCAGTATCCAAAGAACAATCTGCTGAAGCATTATTAAAACAAATGGATGTACAAACAACAAATGAATGTACAAATAATGAGTTTACATGATGCTATGGTATAGGTAGCATAATCTTGGGACAAACTTTTAGTTAGGAGCAGCTCAGCAGGGTTTTTTTTTTGTTGTTGTTGTTTCTCCAGGATCAATTTTGTTGCAATTCTGCTTAAAAAGGGGACAATCAAGTTGGCTCACTGAAGGCAAAGATTCATTTACTAGATAATTACCAGAATTCCATGCAAAGATTTAGAGTGCCATTTAATGATCAGACTAGGAAATCCTCAACAAATGGAAAGATTCACATGCTAAAGCAAGTCAACTGCAGCATTTATAAGAACATATTAGATTTTCAATCACATGCAAGAAATATGAAGTGGAACGTTATGGTTTGACTAATCAGTTTTGGGCAGTTCTTGCTGATGTACTAATTCTAACTTACAGAATGTAGAACAGGACTGTCAAACTTCCAGCTCATAGGCCGAATGCATCACACGCTGGCTACACCCATGCCAATTTAGCAAAGGGGAAAAAAGTCCCAATATGTCATGTGATGCCACTGTGATGATGTGAGTTTGACACCCCTGATCTAGAAGAATTATCCCAGTGTTATGCATTAATTGATGTATGGTTGAAAGAGTTGAGGCACTGAGGAAATAATAAGATAAAGAAGGGTAAATCTACCTCACTCCCACTCCAGTAACTTTATCAGGGACCAGTGCAATAGAAATCAGGAAAACAGGAGTGGTAAAAAGAATCCTGTGCTCAGCAGAGAAACAGAAGGACAAACTTCAATTTGCTTCTACTTTGGAGCTCCAGCCAGCCAGCAAAGATGATGAAAGTAGTTATTCAGTGAGAAAGTAGTACATTTGTGGAACCACAGCCCATGTAGCCTTCAAAGTATCCAAAATGCTCTCAAGAAGCTAGCAAGCCAATTCTCAAACAACTAAGAAGAGCTCAGGCAGCTTACAAGAGGTATTATCCTGTGACCCTTTATTCAAACCAAAATAAGGGAATACAGCTTTCAGCTCTTATAGACTCAGGTGCCCCAGTTAATTTTATGAATGAAAGCACAGAGCAACAGTTGAAATTACTTACAACATTATTAGAAAAACCAGGTTTCTAGAAACTATTGATCAACAAGTTCTTCAAGCTGGTCCTGCTTTACAGTACTCAACATCTTTGGCAAGATGGGTGGCATACAAGTTTGACAAATAAATAAATACATGTATAAATAACTGACAACAAATGGTCATACAGAATTTCTGCCACTCTGCTGCCTCCAAAGATTGAGCATAAGGTGCAAAATAAGGTTGGCGAGTGTTAGTAGGAAACGAAAGTCGTATCAGTCTTTGTGCCTTCAGTTGGATCAAAATGGCAGCAAGAAGGAAATCTCAAGTTTTGGGTGGCTGAACTGGAGGGCCACAGGATAACTAGGAGCATTATCAAGCAGCAAGATCCTAAAAGTGAAATTCTTGGAGGCCAGGTATTTCTGCACCTCACACGCAAATCAATTGCTCACTGAGTCAGAGACAATGCCTGTGTTCAACTTTGCTTGTCAGAAGATAGGAGCTGGTTTTCTTTTTAACTTTTCAGGACCCAAAGATTGTGCACTCAGAATAGGAACACTAGTTTGATTATGCAATATCTACAGCACTGCCCCAAGAGTGAGCATGTTCTTGGTTCTTTTATGGGTATCAGTGTGGAACTCTTTGCATGTACATGTGTACATGTAAATGTGAACTCTTTCCATGTACATTGCAATGATAAAGCAATGTAAAACATATTGAAACCTTTACAGGAATATAATATCTGATAACACTATAAGAAGCTCAAGCACCTCTAAATTCCATTCTACAATAAGACTCCATACCTTTTCTCCAACGGATGCTAGCACCATATATCATAGCAATGGCTTTTATTGCATCCATATTGTATTCACAACAGAAAAAAGGCAACAATCTGGTTTCTATTATCTGTCTCCCCTACCTCTATGTTCATCAGGTGGCTTTCTTGCTTCTTTTACTGTTTCTATTCTACCTAAATATTAAATATTTTCTTCCTTGTCTTTCTTCCTTGTTGATGTGGGAATGGCATGGCATTAGCTTCTCTGCCACTTGGTGTTGAGGACATTACATAGTGTTTAAATCTTTGAAACCAACACTGGCTGCTCTAATTCCATGTATCTTCTGCCATGAACTTTGTCACAAATCATCAGCGGCATTATCTTTCCAGCCTTTTCCATCCATCCCATTCTAGTACTGCATAGATGGACTGCTATCTTCAAGACTCAAAATATGGACATCACACTTGCACAGATATTGACTTTTTCTTTCTTTATGGAGTGAACAATCGATTATAATAATGTAATGGTATCCAATGGATGCCATGCTGTTTAGCAATTTCATCTTCTCACTTAAGGACAACAGTGTGAAAGAACTTTGGCCTCTTCCCTTAGCAGAGCTCTCTACTGTGTACCAGCTCATTATTTTTACTATGGAAGAAATTTCCTAAGACACAAGTAAAAAGAAACAACCATGTATTGTAATTGATGTTACCTGGTGAGCAAAAAAATGCTGTAATCTAGTGAACAAAAAACCAGACATCCTGCTCATGGTATGCTGCTAAATGGTGTCATTTCTGGAAGCAGTACAAGTAACTACGTACATACAACTGTGCAATAACTTGAGCAGGCACTTCTTCATGGGACTAATAACCACGAGATGCAACCAAATATTGTTTCCATGCTTCACTCCCCAACCACCAACTAGCTGTCCAAACAACCAGCAGCTCTTTTCTTATCCTCTCTTGCTGCACTAATTAATTCTTTAGTCAAGGCATGCAGACCAAAGAAATTATGTCCAAGGGGAAAACTCATCTGAACCTGGCATAAAGAGGATCTGAAAGCATATGCATCATATAAGTATTGCTTACATTTTGTTATGTTTAGAACCATATAGCCAAGTGACAAGCCATCTTAGGTTGCTCTGGCACACAGATTTCTCACCAAGTTTGTAATAGACAAAAGATAATTCTGTTCAACAACCAAATCCTTTCACTGAAAGCCTTCTTCTGGGTTTTGGCATCTGCCAAGCTGCCTTTGGCTGACCCCAGTTTAATCAAATGTAGCATTTCAAGAATAGGATCAGGAAAATTACAAAAAAATCATGAATTTATTTACAAAACAGACTGGGATTATACTTGCTAGTATGATGTTCCCTCTCTTGTTTTCCTCATGGTTTAATGAGTTTATGAAAAAGGCCTACATTCAGCCTGGTCCATCTCCAGTGCTCAGCTGAATGCATGGGCATCTGACAGGACTCTTCTTTCCTAGCTAACAGGTTTATATGAACTAACTTTTGACCCTTTCAAGTTAATATAATACAATTTTAATATATTTTTTGAAATCATAGAATATGTTCCAGTAGCAAAGTCTCTACGAAAAGCATAACTTCTTTTCCTTCAATGTTAATGAAATTGACCCAATGCCTTCAATGCTTTTTGGTACCACTGAAAAAAATAAAGTAAAAATGTCTTGTGAGAAATGACAATATATAATGATGAACCCTTTTGTCAAAACTCACTGATACATGCTGAAAATGATTTTATCAAGGAGAATAGTTACAATGAAAAAAGAATATAAATGTTGAATAACTCAGATATACTTACCTAAGCAGCGCTTCCCTCATCACTGTCTACATCAGTTAGGCTGAAGTCCAGCTCACAACTCTTTAATTGTGTCTCAGCCTTGTCTGCATGGCTGTACCTCAAGAGAAGACCTACATGGTATCTTCAGAACGATTCCGACTTGAAGTCCTGGATAGCCTCTGCCATTCATTGCAGACAACTCTGAACTAGATGGACCAATAGTCTGACTCAGTATCTTTTAGTAAGATAGTGATGGGCCATTTGCACCAGACAGATGGCCTGCAAACCCTATTGTTTGGCCTCTGGAAACTTCCAAAACTGAGTTGCCAAATATTCAGAATCAAACCATTCAATATGCCCACAGCAATTTCCCATTAAATATGACTGGAAACTAAAACTAAAACAAAAAAATCCTCAAATTCCTGGCCCTGCAGGAATTAGTCAAGAACTGCTGCCATTGGTCATTTCCTTATTGCTTCAACTGTACTAACTTCTGGTCAGGCTAGAGGAACAACCTTTAGATATATGAATCCTATCTTTTTACCAAGGAAATCAAGATGACTAGTTGAGAGGCTAATGGCAACAACCATGGCTTGATACAAGGAGACTTTTATGGACAAGAAAGTCTTGAATTTTGGTTCAATAGCAGATCCCAGGAATGATGGATAGCAATTTCTAAAGCAGTGTCTTAAGTGTCAAACTTGTGTCATCACAGCGTCGTCATGTGACGTATCAGGACTTTTTCCCCCTTGGCTAAACTGGGTGGGGGTGGGGCCAGCACTTGGCAAATCTGGCCCGCAGGCCGTGAGTTTGACACTCCTGTTCTAAGGTCATCCTAAATATATTTGTGCCAAAATAATTCACATTATCTCAATGATGGCTGGATAATATAGAAGCAGGAGAAAATCACAAATGTGGAATGGTTGACTCTAATGGTATTATCCTCACATCAGTGAAAGTAACTGGTCAAAAAGAATCTAATAGTCTGAATCACGTAATTTTCCATTACATTCACCTGTATCTAACATTGATTTAAAGAAAAATAAACTGAAATATAATCAGAGCAAATATTCAAAGTTTCATTCTTTTGCCTAACATACTGAATAATCAGAAGAAGTCAGAAAATGGAAATCAGCAAAACAGCCCCCCCCCCCAAAAAAAAAAAAAAAAAAAATCCTCAACCAAGTCCATGATGCTTTTGGCATTCCACAGTGTAAGCAGTTTATTCCCAGGACATGTTAAAGGTTCACCTCCCAGTACAGCAAAATAGATCCAGTAAGTTAATATAAGGTAGTATGTGTCACATATAATTGCTTAACATCTCTGTGTATTCAGAAGCACTGTGGGCTATTTGTAGTAGAACAGAAGCACATTGTAAGTACATAAAAGCAATAGAAGGTCTGAAGAGTAGTTTTACAGTAGCAAAACAGACTCCCAACAGCAATTTTCTGAACAAAAATTGCTGCTTAAAGTTCATTCACCTAACAGATAGGATACACAGTTTGGAGTTAAATCAAATCCAGTTGCCTGCATCTGGTGATAATGAATACTTGGAGCATAAAAGGAAAAGAAGAGAGAATAGAAGACTCGCTCCTTAAGGTAAACACAATTGAGACTGATAATCTTTTTGAAAGGAAGTTTCACTGCTTGTTTAGTATTGCAGAATGACTATGTATTTGCATTTTTCTCTTGAATATTTTATGCTATCAAGACAACTGTAATGATATTTATGGATTTTGCCCTCAGTTGATATTTGCTTATTTTACCTTGCTGCTGGGCTCAATATTTCCTATGAAAATATTTATCCATATTTAGTTTCCCTGTGAAACTCTGAACTATTCCATTTCTATCTCCTTTCCAAAGGGATACAAAAACCACATTAATGTCTTATGAAACTTTGAAGAGTAATATAATTAGTATGCAAGTTCTTTTAGAATGTATTCTACAGATATACATAATATTTACATACACATACATTCACACACACAAACACACCAAATTTCCCATGATGGAGCAGTGGAGTGGGAAATTATAGAGATGCATCAGATGGCACAGTGGGTGAAAACTACATTTTAGATACAAGCCATTGACAGAACAGTTGTTACATCTGACACAGACCATCATGTATTAATGTGCTAATTAATACAGTGATATAAGGAAACCAAATCCTCTCTTTAAAATTATGTTATTAAACTATAATAGTATTAAAACTCCCAATGAATTATATCTCAACTGTTTCACAATGAAATTGGTTTTTAAAATTCCTTTCCCCAAAGACTGCCACCTTGAAGTTAGTGACAGAGTGTCCTATCAAACTGAAATATCTTCCTATTGTTTCTGGATAGTGCCATTTCAGATGCCAAATTTATATTCAACTCTTCTTTTGAAAAGAATTGACATTGCTGACAAATAATGGCATATATCATACTGAAAGATGAGCAGATTATGAATCATAGTGCTACTATGAGTGCTGTTATTTTGTCGTATAATAGCAATGTCAAGATAGATATGGGAGCGAAAGAAGGCTGTGATGATTCAAATGTCAGTGGCAAAGAATTGCTGTGAGATTTGTGGATGCTACAGAAGTGGTCTGACCAAACAATTGTTCAGTTAAAAGATTGTATAACTTGAAAGCCCTTAGCATTGAAATGTGGCATGCTTCACCTCTTAATTATAGTCTCCTACAAATCATACATTGTTCTGATAAAAACACATCCCTTCCCCTGTGGTAATGGAATAGATACCGTAGGCACCGTTAGGTGTTTACCTTTGTCCCATGCTAACCCATGGAAGAGGAAAACATTATTTTTCCCTAGCTCCTACTTCAGAATCAGAAACAAGCCAGGATGTGTTTTCCCCAAGTACTGTTTCCAGTACTGTATTCATAATTGAAATTAATGTGGTACCTAAAGAACCACAGATTTGCTACATAGTGATCAGATTCTTGCACATATCAAACGAAGACACTGAGGTGTTTTACATATCTCTATTTCGATCGATAGATAGATAGATAGATAGATAGATAGATAGATAGATAGATAGATAGAT
>BLBF01000002.1:51994375-52010759 GCA_015471245.1 Laticauda colubrina
GATAGATAGATAGATAGATAGATAGATAGATAGATAGATAGATAGATGTATGGAGGAAGGGAGGGAGGGAGAGAGAGGGGGGAGGGACGGAGGGAGGAAGGGAGGGAGGGAGGGAGAGAGAGAGAGATACACAGAGAGAACCTCAATGTTTGATATATATAGAAAGTTTTTCCGGAATGTGAGATGGCATTTTAGTATGCCTTGGAAATATGTGCAACACATCAGGGACCTAAAAACATGGAAGACACAAATCCAGGAAGTTGCAAGACATATCTTTCAGCATCTGAAGCTTCCACCCACTTTTTAATATGGTTCTATTTTAATACTGTTTCTGCTTCATCCAATACTTTTGTTTTGGGTAAGATGCCTGTTAGCATGGAATTTTGCATCTGTTGTAAAAAAAATCATTTGTATAAAATGTGGGTAAAAATAAACAATTGGGCAAAAATAAATGATTCAATTCAATTAGTTTAGATATGCAAATGTAAACTCGATCAAGAAATGTTACTTTACCTGTTTAAGTGCCTTTTTGGTATGCTGCTGGAAGGAAGACACTAGCTTGCTTTGCATCGGTGCATTTGTAAGGCTTGAGTCCCGAATGGAAGACAGTTCTTCAGGTGCTTGCTTGGGACAAACTATGAATACAGAAATAAAATTAAGCACTTAATTACAGGAGATTAGACCAGGCCTCTTCATTTCATTTCACTTAATTTCAAGATCTTAAAATATTACAAAACTGATCTAGTTGGGACGACCTCAGAGCTGATATAAGGAAGCAATTGTATTTCAGACAGCATGGAATAACTAAAAGGCTATTTAGGACAACCAAACAGCTAGGTAAAGAGGAAAGCACCAACAGCCATTCAAATTGTCAGACACATTTAAAATGAACTTGTGGAAACTGGAGATATCAGCTTAAATAAGTCTGAACTTCTATTGTTCTTGGCAAAGTATAGGCTTCCAACCACAAAAAGCATCTGCATGACAACTGGCAATGAAATCACACAATGCTCTGTGTTGTCAAAACATACATTTTCAATTGCATGCTTCCAACACATGCTAAATTCAGGAAATGCTGATACCTAGAAATTAACATCTATGTAATGTCTTTCATTGTAATTTGAAAATGTACTGCCTGCAATAATGTTCGCAGCTACACTGAATGTAATAAAGAGAACCACCAGTCCAGGAAGCAGAACAGAAGGATGCTTATCACCTCCTGTAAATGTTACAGAAGTTAATAGAATAATAGAATTTAACAGCCTTGAGAGATCCCTTGACCTAAAAGTTTAGTGCTAAGATTCAACCAAGTAGAAAAAGGGACAACGGCACATAAGCCAATTCTATTCAATGTTTTAGTTCCAACACTGAATTACGATCAAGCTTTAAATGTAACTGTTGTTATATTTTGTGAGAAATATTGAACAATGGCAAAGCCATGCCATGATACAAGGAGTAACTGAGTTATTAATAGATAGAATGTGCATGGCATTTTTAAACAATACTGTGAGAGCCTTATACATACAATACATTATCTAACAAATGAATGACCCTATCAAAATTTAGTCTAATTGCTTAATTTAGACTAGTTGCTTAATCGTATACTCTCTAGTCCAGAAATTCTTTACAGGCATAAACACAGTTCTTTCCCATTGCCTGTTACCTGGAATGCTTTTAACTCGAGATGACAGAGATGAGGTTTTCAAACTGGGACTTGTGAAACTTGTGTTCTACAACAGGGGTATAGCTCCTCCTGTAAAACGTCTTCAAATTATATAAACAATTTATGTATTTAAAAATAAACAAAATACAGTGAGATAAAAGTACAACTAATATTAGCTAAATACAACAGTTGGGGAAGAAGGGAGAGAATGGATGACAGACTTAAGCTGCAAATCATGTTAAAGCAGTTTTCAAACTAGAGCTGTTATTCCTTTCATAAGGTGTAAAATTGGGGGATGGAGTTCTGATTTTCAACAGCTTGTTAAAAAGAAGTGACATCTGAAGCTCTCACAAATTCTGATATCATATAATGGCAGGTAGTCACCATAATTCCCCATTTGACAGAGAGAAATGGGAAGCATTGCTTCAAGACAGTGCTATATGTTGATTGTGAAATTGATTGTTGATGATAAATTTTTGCTACTGGCATTAACACAGAAGTTATCTTTATTAAGACACTGATCTGTAAAACTCATAGATGTTACCTATTGTAGACTGAACTTCTTAAATTTTTCAACAGTAGCTGATTTTTTAAAATAAAGGTAGAGACAAAAATACTGCAGTTACAAGTAAACTATTCTACACTAGATCATATCTAGAATTTAGGCTGGAAAAACAGGTTTCAAGAATGGGCTTTGCAAAACATGTTATCCCAAGTGATTCCCCGTTTTGAAATGTAAAAGCAATTATCCTCATTCTGTAAAAGGAATCAGAGCTACTTCAGACACCTTTCCCTGCACTCACTCGGTACCACCCAAACAGTAGTGCACATACATGCACATTACACACTACATATCCAAGAAAAGCATTCAAAGCAGTTTCTCCATCAGGGTAGAAAATCATCATTTGTAACTATTTCAATACATTAGGAAAACCTTCCAGAGTATTTGGTTACAACAGACCATGCATCGGATTATTTTGGTTTGTTTATATATATAGCTCAGAGACACATCACATGAGGTGAATGGCCATATAAATCTGATAAATGTTATTATGAGAAGAATAATATGCTGAATCTTAATTATCTAATTAATTATAGAATTCTCATCATAAACTTTAGAAGAACTAACAATAATGTAAGTTGTTAAAAGGGCATGTTAAAACATGAAGTAGAAAATGTTTCAGATATTTGTAGTATTTCTCTACATAAACTTGACAGTGGATAATTTTCATTATGTTAATTAGTCGTAGAAACACAGAAAAAGACCTAGCTACCACATAGCCATAATAATAACTGCCAATTAAAATTTCTAAAAAACCCCACCTACATGGTCAATCTAATGGAAGACATCTTCTGCCTTATTTAACTCATATAGGTATCTCAGATAAAATGAAGTTCCTTTTTCTTGATTATTATTAACAGATGTAAAATTAATAATTAGTTTTAAAAACCTTGTTTTTGAGCATTTGAAACAAATATTATGCAAAATGTTTCCAAAGTCAGTGAGGGCTGTAAGGCACTATGAAGTGATAATAAGTCTAAATGTTATTGCTATATATAGGTAAAATAATTGAATAGGATTAAAAAAACAACTTGAACAATGAACTCTTTTTGCTATGTAAGCTCACCGGGTGACTAGTCATTATCTCTTAGACTAACTCAGGGGTATCAAACTCAGGGGTGTCAAACATCACAGTGTTGTCACGTGATGTATCGTGACTTTTTCCCCAGGGGTGGGATTCTACAGGTCCGCACCTATTCGCTAGAACCAGTTTTTCACATTCTAAGCAGTTAGGAGAACTTGTTGTTAGAAGAAATTACTGGCTTAATCCTGTAAGGAAGGCAGGAAGGAAACATTCTGGTGTTGCTTACAGAAACTGCCTCTCCATTAACTCTTATTACATTCTTGGCAGGACTAGACTTCCTGTCTCCGGAGCTTCTCTGGAGTTTTTTTCCCCTCCTTTGCTGGTACTTTGCTTGTGTGGAGTGACCATTCAAAGTTACAATGGTACTGAAAAAAGTGACTTATGACCATTTTTCACATTTATGACTGTTGCAGCATCCCCACAGTCATGAGAGACCAGGCGAGGAGATGCATGCCTAGATGGGAGTGATGTTGAGTTGGCCACACCCAGACAGTCACATGACCACCAAGCCATGCCTACCTATTAAGCCATGCCCACAGAACCAGATGTTAAAAAATTTGAATCCCAACCCTGTTTTTCCCCCTTCGCTAAACCGGGCATGGGTGTGGCCAGTGCATGACATATCTGGCCTGCGGGCCGCAAGTTTGACACCTTGGTCTAACTATTTCACAAGAGTCTACTTGCAAGGAAAACAATGAAGTGGGGGTGCTTTTATATACAGTGAAACCAATCTAATTAGGGATGTACTAATAGTGAAGACAAACAGAGGTGGTCAGTTGGGTCCTGCAAGCCTGACCATAAGGCGATCCCAAAAGGAGTTGTAGTAGAGAAATATGAAAGAAGGGAGGGAAGGTCCACTGCTGCTTCTTCTATTTTCTTCTGCTGTGCTAAGTCAGCTGTCTCTGAATCAGCACCATCACTATTATTTCCTCTAACCAACCTCCTTCCCTCAGTTAATGGAGAGATACTATGAAGTTATCAAACCCACGACAGTGGTGACAAAATAGAAGTAATAGCTACGGGAGTCTTCTTCTCAATGGCTACACCTGAGACCTCTTAGCTTTAAGTTTGCCTTGTGGGCCAGAGAAACCTTTACTCCAGTGGTGGGATTAAAAATTTTTTACTACCGGTTCTGTGGGCATGGCTTGGTGGCAGGGGAAGGTTACTGTAAAATCTCCAGTCAGAGGTGGTATTTGCTGGTTCTCTGAACTGCTCAAAATTTCTGCTACCAGTTCTCTAGAACTGGTCATATCACCTCTGCTTTACTCCCAAGACCAATAACAGCAGCAGCAGCAACAACATCTGTCTAAATTTCAGGTCCTTAGGAAAGACTTTTGGTGAACAAAAATGCAAATTCCAGCCAAAACAGCTGGCTGACTGTGCAACCAGCCATAATAACTATTATTATTAAGAAGAATGAGTCTTGGCTAGCAGCTATAGATGTCTTCCTAATTATTCAGTATCTCCTTCCTACACTGATTTGATGTTAGTATTTAATGCAGAATGATAGAAATTATGCTAAATGGAAATCTCAAAAATTAAAGGCTGAAAACCCATGAAAAATGATGCATAACTGAAGAAAATATCTGTACATTAATCAAAACATAATATAGAACACCTTGCATGTCAGAGATGTGGAAAATTCCACAGGAGGAAATATATCTGTTTTTAATACTTTTTAATACTATGATTTTCAGTTTACAAATTATAATTTATTGAAAGGTATTGCACTTGCTGGTTCCAAGTAATTAGAAGAAGAAACCACTAGTCTTAATGAGACCACTTTCTGAATAAATATGTCTAAGCCCAGCAAGAGAAAAATAAAAGTTACATGCTATCTTTTTACGATTAGTCTTAATATTAAGAATACAAAAATAGCAAGAAAGTTATATTACTTTAATTTGTTTCTTGGCATAAATGCTTTAAAAGTTTAAAATGAGTTAAGCTAAAAAAAAAAAAACCACTTTAATTACTTTAGAGAAAATATTCCTCTGCCTCGGGTATTTGTGCAATAGTATGTCTTATGTGATAACCTAAGCATAAAACTGTTGTTCTCAAACAGCAATTATTGGTAGGGGCAGCTTTTCTTTCTTATTGAATGGGGTTATTTGTGAGGCAAGAAAAGGCAGGAAAGATAAGTAAAAATCCCCAGAAAATAGGAGAAGCAAAATATGATTTATCCATCAGTCTCATTTAGCTCTTTTCTGATGCTCAGAAAACCTGAACAATATATGGGGTGGGGTGGGTGGAAACCTTGAGAAAAAATATGGAGAGGTCAGTTTCAAATGAATTTGTAACTATTGTTTAGGCAGAAAAAATCCTGAACTGCTTCAGTCTTCCTTTCTCTAAAAACATGCCATTGTCCACTTGTTTCTGATTTTATCAATTTTACATTGTTATAATAATTCTAAAACATTCAAATTATGAAGTTACAAAGTATAGATTAACTTTCTTGTTGTAATATATCTTGCTGTTTCAAGCAGAAAATATCAGCATATATTCTAAAGTTACTGAATTATCCAATGTGCATTTTTAGAAGAACACAAGTATAAGCCACCAATTAAACTATCTTATCAATTCCATACATTTTCTCACCATGACACAGAACTATATGGGCATTGACATAAATGGTCTTGCATCGTCAACACACATATATCAAATAAGCATCCAAATCACACTGACCTCCCTAGAACCTAAACTGCAAAATCAGGACAGTTTTTCTCCAGTCAGGCAGAAACACCTTTTTGTTAAATGGAATTAAAAAAATAATGGTGTTAAGTTGTAATACAATTAAAAGAAAGGCATTTTTGATCAAGAAGTGGCTTTAAACAAATAATTTGTTGTTTTATTGCAAGCTGTTAAAAATCTTAAATTACTGTTCAAGTGACCCAAGTGAAATTAAAATGTATGTATTTAGAACAACATACCATATTTATATTAAAAGAACCAAAACAGAAAAATATATTTGTTAATGTAAGTTAGTGTACATGTACAAGTATATAAACTATAGTCTCTCACTTTCACTTTCACTTTCCCTCTCCCTCCCTACATATACATATACATATACATATACATATACATATACATATACATATACATATACATATACATATACATATACATATACATATACATATGTTTTCTGAGGTTTTCGTGGGTATTTGTATGTGGATCTTTGGTTATTCGGGTTTTCTCTTGCATAAAATTGGAAGTATCTAGGCGATGTCGATGAAAGTCTCATTCATCATCTTTAGGCTTGTGTCTTCGGCTTTGTGCTTCTCGAAGTAATGTGAGCTTGCAGCTGCTGCTTCTTTTTAACTGCTAGTGGGGTTGTGAGTTCATTGGGTGGGGGCTGGGCTGTGTTCTGATTGGCTGGGGGTGTGTTCTCATTGGTTGGGGATTTGGCTGTGTTCTGATTGGTTAGGGGATTGGCTGTGTTCTGATTGGCTGGGGGTGTGTTCTGTTCAGGTAGGAGCTTGGCTGTGCTCAGGTTAGTCTTTGTTGCTGGGGGATTTGAGCTGGTGAGCTGTGATCCTGTTATTTGGCTTCGCGTTTGTGTTCGTGCCTCATCTTCATGGTAGGCGTCAGTCCGCTTCATGTATGGGCTGGAGGGGTTTGAAGCGGGTAGTGATGCAGCTGCGGTATGGCTTCTGGTCTGTGGTTATGTCTCATCTTCTGTGTAGGTGTCATCTACTTTCTACGTGGAAGTGTGGTGGTAGCATCTTGTGTGGCCCTCGTGGGTGTGGGTCTGGTGTCATTCTTCATGTTAGGTACTCATTTGTTAATGAGGGCGGGTTTCCAAATGGCTGGTAGGCAGGAGGTATCATCTCGTTTATTCATGCTGTGTGGGCGTTTTTCTATCTCTATGGCTTCTCTGATGATTCTGTTGTTGAAGTGTTCGGTTCAACCAAATGTTCAATAGAGGAGGTAAGCCTAATTTTCCATACTGAAAATCACCAACATAAGATGTGAATTAGACAGTAGGATAATTTTATAGAGTCAGAGTTGGAAACAGGCATCAAGCCATTGAACTCTGTAATGACCTGTTGAGAAATCCAAATTAAATATCCCCAATGGCTTTCTTCCTGAATACATACAAGGAACCTGGATTTTACCCTTTTCTGAACTAAAAATACCACCGGGAGAATTATCATTAGAGACAATAAATGGACTAATCATGTGCAACAATCAAAATCAGTGAAGTCTCTGAACAGGAAAAGGAAGATGTGGAATGAAGTTACATTTTAGCAAGAACCACCTGAAGAATTACCATAATTTCACCCTGAAAAATGGCTTTGATAAATATGATACAACAAGACAGAAAATGTGCTTGTCAAGGATCCAAATTGAATCCAAATTGTAGCATCAGAAATTGAAGGAGGAAAGCCATGCCATTAAATTATACCAAGAGGTCAGCAATGAAGTATCTGTAAATGACAGCCTACCCACATTACTCCCAGATCCCAAAGAGCCTTCCCAATCTCTCCTAAAGAAAATATGACATTGTCTGAAAATGCCACAAGGCCTAAATAACATTCTATTATAAACACTAGCTTAGTTTAAAAGTCCAATGAAAATAAAAGTTACCAGCCATATCTCAGTCCTAAATAAAAAGTATCTTGTATTTGTGCTATCAGAATGCAGGAGAGGGGACCCTAATTCTGTAGCTTCATCAATTTTTCAGTTGATACAAATACAAGTTAAGCCCTCAGAATAATTTACAGCAAAGAAATGAATAATTATGGTACTATTTCCTTTAAACCTCTCACTATGAATCTTGTTCTACAATACTCCACTACCAGTGGAGTATTCACTGCCATAAGGCCCAAAAGAATTGGTGAATGCTCCATTAAAATGGAAGGGTTGCCCTCACCCTTTCTAAAATGTTTTTAAAAAACATGTAGGAGAACAAGAAAAAAAAATCCCTAAAGATAGAACATTTGAAAAACCATTGATTTTTTGAATTGTTCTCAGCAGAAAAGAAATATTTTCCAAGTATTTAAGGCACAGTTAATCACAAATATGATGTGCAGATTTATTGAAGGGAAAAAGGCTTTATCCTCACTTTTAACAACAGTATGGGCTACATATAGAGAAAGGTCTTTAAGAACTGAAAATAATTTTGTTATCAAAGTTTGACTATTACTTTTCAAATTATTCTAATTCAGGCTGCCAAACTCCCAGCCTGCGGGCCAGATACATCACATACTGGCTAGGCACACGCCCGATTAGAGAAAGGGGAAAAAGTCCCGATACATTATGTGATGCCGCCGTGATGACGTGAATTTGACACCCCTGTTTTATTGTAAGTATTTAAAATCCTTCAAGCCTGTACATATAGCTTGGTCTTTGAAAATTACAATATATTGAAAGATTAAGAAGTTAATAGCATTTTTAAACATCTGTGTACACATGCACATATATTTATGCATCCAATCTACTAGGCACAGCTGCTCTTTTGAAAGTATGTTCAAAGTTTCCGGTTCTAGTCAGCATTATTTTGTCTCTAAAATTTCGATGCTAAATATGATAAACAGTAAATAAAGCAAGCACCATTTACCATTTTCTATTAAACAAAAAACATTATTCTCAGAAAAAAAGCAAACTATTTAAATTATTGTTCTACTAAATTATAGTTACATGTTACAATATTTTACAAACATGTACTAGCATATTAAAAGGATAAAATTATACAGCATCAGTTTCAGCTTAGGCTAATATAGGTGGAAAAACAGTCTGCAAATTAACAATGTTATAAAATATTGAAAACAGATGAGAGGAACTCTACTGATTTTCATTTTTTAAAAGAATGTTTAATATAAATAGTACAATTCTGCATGCTATTTTAAAGTACCTAACTTTAATATTTAAAAAATATTTGCTGAAAATTCCAATTCTTTTTACAACACTGGAAACTGTAAAATGCAGAACTCTTACCCATGAGCCATCTGATGTAAAGAACATCAAACAAACAACATATCACTGCATCTGGTGAATGAAACTTAACAATTCAATTTTTCAAATATCAAGATTTCCAAATCCATTAATGAAATCTGGAAAGAGAACTGGATCTTTTATATTTTTTAAAAAATAGGCCTTACCAGGGCCAGAAAATACTTACATATATACAAAGCATGACAAATAATTTAAAATAAAAAACATATAATTTCCTCAGCACATAAACACTCCATTAAGATCAAATAATAAAAACAATACAACTAATATTTTACCTCCATTTTCTTCTCCATTGCTATTGTTAGTCTCAGCCATTTCAGTGCTGTCCAACTCAGATTCACAACTTAAATCCAATGTTCCATCTGCTGGGCATGTAGTATCTTCCTTCTGTGTGTGAAGACATATGTCATGCTGCTTGTCACATTTCAAAAAAGAATGCGCTTCTTAGGAATGTTCTATAAATAAAATGTGATTCTTGACAATTTCATGAATAAGGAAAAAGTCTCTCTCAGGGCATTTGAGAAAGCCTTCTAGAAACTAAAGCCTTCCAGAAACTTACATAGAAAAATGTATCTTATTTCATAGCAGTATTTTTACAGAAACCAACTTATTCCTTAAAAAAATCCAATCATTCCAAAAATGATACAGAATAAAATCAAACACCTTTTTTATGTTCTGCTTTTATTAGGTGGAACATAATTCTATAATTACATAACAAATTCCCCAGTTCAAATACTGAGCACCTACATTTTAGAAGAAGGCTTTGTATTTTTTTTTCCCTGTAAAGCCTAACTATACCACACAAAAGAAAATCCAATCAAATGCAAAAGCTGCTTTTGAATTCTGGCAGCTAGTAGAAAATAGCCCATATTTCTATTTCTCAGAAAAAAAGTGCTGCCTGTTCCATTTGATTACTTCAAGAAAATGCCACATTCTATCAGTTTCAAAATAATGTCTCCTCCTTCACTCAGATACCACTATTAGATTAAGGATTAAATAAATAGTTCTGCTCGTTCAGATAAAATCATTACTTGTATCACACAGCTTTACATTTTCAGTTCCTTGTTAACTCTGGAATTGTCATTCATGATATAAATCCTTCCAAAGGACTCTTTCACAAATACAGTGTGAATATACTTGCTTATTTCTAAATAAGTAAGTAAACATTTGCTTATTTCTAAAAAGGCAACATCTAAAATCTCAACCAGGGAACAAAAATAAAGCTATGCCTATTCCTGAATTCTGTTTAACTTATAAAGTTTATCTGGACTGAAATTATGTTAAGTGCTGTCTTAAAAATGTCTCAAACATAGTTTACCTCTGTTCCCTACCTAATGATTTTGATCTTATTTATTTATATGATTTGTTAATTCAATGCATAAACTTCACAGGTCTGGTAATTTTGTTTCTAAAAATATGCAACTCACCTTGAGTGCGTAGAGTCCTGCCTTGCCAGGAATTTTGAAGAATGTTCCATCACCAACACGAGTGTTGGTATGAAGCATTGCATTCAGACAAGCTAATGGAGAAGTACCACTGAAAAACAAAAATAAAGCTGGCTAAAATGGAGTGTTTCTCAGAACTTTCTTCCCTCTTCTTAAAACTCATGTTTCACTTTAAAAAAAAATCCTGAAAACCTCCCAACATCTACATTACAATAACAGGCCAGTTGAAACTTAATCATATGCATCTGCCCCTTCAGCTTCAGGCAAAAAGTCTGCAAATTATAATTATGCTATTTTCACACAGTAAACAGTTCAGCATTGAAAAAGAGCTAGAGTCCAAATATTTATGTGAAATTACTTTGCAAATAACACCATAATGCCTTATTTTTAGAATGTTATAGATAATGCGGCTGTTGCACATGAATGATCAAAATGGTACAAGTTCATGGGCAGCTGCATTCCATAGGATGGAGAGGCAACAAAAGAATGCAAAAAGACTCCTGAACAGCCACATTAAAATTGCAAGGGCTAGCTCAAATATGGGCAGCACTGCTTTAACATAGCCAGTATAAACCATACATCCTGGTATGAGTAGACAATAGTACAATAATTTGAAGCCATTCTGTGATGAGCAACTTTCTTAAATCTACTAGGAGTTCTTTGATTTCAAAGGATTCTGCTTAGAAGTGTAGAATCAATTGCTGTTTAAGAAATAATTCTAATTTATAGTAGTGCTAAAAGGTTTGTGAAACTTTTGAATGTTCATTAGTTCTGCATAAATATGATCTATCTAAATCATGATCTGTTCTCCATTCAAATCCTAAAACAAGAGGAGGTAAATCCAATTAAACAACTAAGTCAAAAACACCGATTGTATTTAGTTTATTTTGGGACATGCTTTGGAAAACATTTGTTGAAGAACTTTAACATCATGACGATAATCATTCACAATTAACTAAATTATTTAAAAGGAAGCACCAGATTGCAAGCTTTTATCTTTGTGCAAGTTTAATAAAGCAATACAAATCTGAATGAATTTAACCAAGATAATTAAATTAAGTAATATCAATTGTAATTGTTACTTCAAATTATGATTATGTTCTTTTCAAATGTTACATATTACAATACAACTTTTCTTTAATGGACCATTCAGTAGCAGTGTTTGTTCCTCCTGAACGTCTGTTAAATCAGAAAGTTTGTTTGCTTATTTATTTATTTAATTTAATACCATCCATCTTACTGTAAATCGACTAAAAACTGTAGCAATTTGGATAATCTTCATAATTTATCATTCATGTCAATTTATCTCAGTTGCATAAATTTGCTAAATTTATGTGACATAAATATAACAAAATTTAATGTACATGTTAAGTGCTCTGTGAAGATGTCTTTGCATACAATGAACATGTCTATTATTTCAGGGGGGATGTCCATACAGAAATTTCATTTGTTGCATTTGCTTCATTAAATCAAAGACTTTTACAGCAAAATTGGAACTGATATCATATTGGAGGTGATTATTTTTAGAATGGATTTTGGGTGATATAGCTGTTAGCTTTTTTGTTTCAAATACACAGGATAGAAACATTTTAAGGAAATGCTTCCATAAAATATTGGAAATGCTAATGTAGATTAATTATGTTGCTAAGGCAAAAAAGCCAGTATATGCATCAGATGATTGCACCATTTTACAACTGCAATTACGGGAGTTCCAATTGCCATCATTAGGCAAATCCTTTTCCTGCCGGCTTCCCCACTGATTTTACCTCTAGGAAACCACCAATGAAGGGTACTAATGGCAATCACATGAAAGCAAGATATTGAGGCTGTCATAATTGCAAGCTGGCTGCTGGCTGAATCATGATTATGTGACTATGGGGATGCTACAATGGTCATAACTATGAGAAATGTTCATAAGTCTCTTTGGTAAGTGCCATCATAACTTTGAATGGTTGCTGAATGAGTTTCTGAAGTAAATGAGGACTATCTGTACATCTTTCATTTAGCATTAGCGACTGATTGACAGCTTTCCTAGTATATGGACAGGTGAACCAATTCTACTGTGTTGTAAGTCTACATTAACAAATCTTGTGCATCTGTACAAATTCTCCACTATCTTTTTTATAGTCTCAGAAGTTAAGGAGCTTCCTTTCTGAGTTTATTTTTCTCCCTGTTATGCAGCTGTGCCTTCTCTTAACCAGGCAGCATCTCTTCCATCTTCTCCCAAGGTCCTTCCCACATCCCATTAGTCTGACTGATTTAATAATGGAACCTCAGAAGAAACAATATCTCTTCTCCTACACATGTGTAATCTCTATTATAGTCCACAGAACTCCTCCCAAAAATCTGAGGCAGAACATTTACAAATCAGTAAGTAAAAACAAGAGTATTCTTAAAAGAAGCAAAATTTGGAAACACAGTTCTGACTTAATATATCAAATTAAAGTACCAAAGAAGTCAATATAACATTTAAAAATCTAGATACTTCAAGAATACGCTAGCAGTTTAACAAAAGAATGAATAATACAAAGATTTCTCTAATAAATATCTAAATAGAATGAAAATCTGACATGCAATTACACGTCACATTTATTAGGCCAAGATGAATTAACTTTACTCTATAAACGCACAGAGACACATTATTTCATATCAAGTAGAACGAGAATTAATTATAAAGTCAGATCCTTGAGAATTGAAACAAATGCTATCATGACTGAAAAGTGAATAAAATACATTGTTTTGATCTTTTAAAAGACTATTTTCTTTACAGACTATATACTTGGTTGACATGCACTCATCTTCTCTCTCTATTAACTACTTGTTTAACAGCCTTTTTATTTCCCATCTGAATAATCAATTGTAGAGTTAATTTTTAAAAATTGTTTCTATAAATAAAGAAAAATCAATTAGTTGAATATAGGAGAGAAAACTCAGTGATGCTGTATCAAGTGATAGCTGGAATTATATCATCAGTTCAAACAAAATAATGCAACAAGAATATATTGTATCTGATGGGAGATTCCACAGAAAGTTGTGGAGAATAAAAGGGCTAAAGCCCCTGTCACACTGCACCAACGGATGCAAAGAGGATGTAAAACGGACAAAAAAGCTTGCCATCCATTGGTTAACGCGATGTACTCACTGCCTCCGTTTTGCTTCCTCTTTATCCGTCCAGCATACGTTTATGGACGTTTCATCCGCTCAGAAAGTTTTGAGCTGCTCAAAACTTTTGCGCTGAAAATGTATCCAATTCATCCGTTCTGCATCCGCTACGCATCCGCTACGCATCCATTACGCATCCGCTAGATCTGCTAGGCGTCCGCTGCGCATCCGCGCAACTCGCATCCGCTCGGACACAGGGAGGAAGCAGAACGGATGCAGAACGGATGCAGAATGGATGCAGAATGGATGCCTAGAGGAAACAAAGCATGTAAAACGGAAAAAACGTCCGCAGAGGGGACCTATATCAGATATTAAGGATGTCTAGAGGATGCCTAGAGGATGCCTAGAGGATGCAAAGGGACACCTATGCTGCCTATAAAAAGGAGGAGCAACTCACCTGCATCTCACTTTCAGACCAGCAGCCTAGCTGTGCAGACCTCTGCAGCCTTCATCTTCCTCTTCCTCTTCCACAGCATCCAGTCATGTCCACCGTGGATCGTAACACAGTCCTTTTGGCAGCCACCATCCTTCTGCAACAGTGCAAATCCATCTACAGGCTCTGTGAACTCTACGACGGGAAGAAAAAGGGGCGGCCAAGAAGCGTCTGGGTATGAAGATGGTTTGCCAGAAGAGCAGAGGATGGACTGTACAACAAGCTGATGGTGGAGCTCAGGAACGAAGACACTCAGGCGTTCCAGAACTTCATGAGGATGCCTCCAGCCATGTTTGACGAAGTTGTGCAGCGGCTGACACCCAGGTTGACCAAGGCAAACACCAACTTCCGGCCCAGCCTGGAACCTGGGCTCAAGGTGGCACTCACTCTGCGCCACCTGGCCTCAGGGACCACCTACAGGAGCATGCAGTACGGCTGGAGGGTGCCACCCAACACCATCAGCATTGTGGTCAGAGAAGTGGTGCAGGCCATCATCGAAGAATACAAGGAGGAGCTCCTCCAGTACCCCTCCACTGAAGAAGGATGGAAGAAAGTTGCAGAGCAGTGGTATCAGAAGTGGAACTTCCCCCATACCGTTGGAGCCATAGATGGCAAGCATGTGGCCTGCAAAGCTCCAGCCAAGTCGGGGTCCACTTATTTCAATTACAAGGGCTTCTTCAGCATCATCCTCTTCGCCATGGTCGATGCTGACGACAAGTTCATGTACATCGATGCTTCAGGCAACGGCTCATCTTCAGATGCCCAGGTATACAACGCCAGTCACCACAAGGAGGAGCTGGAACGCAACCTCATCGTGGGCTTCCCAGATCCAGAACCCCTGCCCAACGACACACAAGATGTGCCCTACTTCATCGTGGGGGATGACGCCTTCTCCCTCACAACCTACCTCATGAAGCCCTACACTTCCAGACTCCTCACCCGTGAAGAGAGGATCTTCAACTACAGGCTGTCCAGGGCAAGGCTGGTGGTGAAGAACGCCTTTGGCATCCTGGCCAAAAGGTTCCAGGTACTTCTTACCACCATGCAGCATCACCCAGAGACCATGAGGAGGATCATGGAAGCTTGCTGCATCCTGCACAATCTCATGTGCACCCGCTACCCAGTCTTGCAGAACAGGCTCGTGGACCTCCACCAAGACAATGGGGACATGGAGCCTGGGGAATGGAGGCAAGGGTGAAACCTGATAGATACTGTGGATGTGCAAGGCCCCAACAGAGCTTCACATCAAGGGAAGAAGCAGTGCAACCTCCTGAAACACTGGTGCAACTCCCCAGATGGAGCAGTGGAGTGGCAAGACAGGATGATAGATGCTTAATGGATGCTTCCTTCAGCCTGTCTCATCACACTGATGAGATTGGGCCATGTATGTTGGGTGGCCCTACAATGAACAGGGCATTTAATAAAGAGTTGTGTTTATGTTCAAATGTGTGGATCAATGCTTACATTGTTATTGATAATAAAGGGCCAAAGGTGTGACACCTGGGAGGGTGGACCATACAGTCCCACTATGCTTGCACTGGAGGTTTATCTATCCCACAGCTATTACCCATCCCAAAGGTATCCCTGACAATCCCACTGCTATCTTAACCCATCCCACAAGCATGCAAAGGCTTAAACCATTTCTAAAAGTTTCCACCAAGACTTTATTAAAATAAAAGAAACGAAGCAAGTGTATGAATCAAAAATAGACTTTATTAACAAGAAGCTATAAAACAAAAATGAGTCTCTGGCACTCCTCTTGGTTGCTCAGTCTCAGGGGTGAAGGGTCCAGGTGCTGTGGAGGTGGCTGGTGCTGGAGTACTTGTCATCGGCTCATCCAAAAGCAGAAGCAGCAGAAGCCCCAGCCCCAGAAGAGCGAGCCCGTGCTGCAGAAGCCCCAGCAGAACCAGAGTGAGGGCCAGGGGGCGGGATGGTAGCCCTGTCCCTCTTGCAAGGGCTGGCAGGAGATGGCTGAGGCTTGCTGTGCTTCAGCATGGTTGTGGGGTTGCTGGCTGGCAGGGAGGCTGGCAGGGAGGCAGGCACCAAGGCTGGCAGGAAGGCTGGCAGGCAGGCAGGCACC
>BLBF01000002.1:52010769-52028409 GCA_015471245.1 Laticauda colubrina
AGGCAGGCACCAAGGCTGGCAGGAAGGCTGGCAGGCAGGCAGGCACCAAGGCTGGCAGGAAGGCTGGCAGGCAGGCATGAACCAAGGCTGGCAGACAGGCAGGCACCAAGGCTGGCAGGCAGACTGGCTGACAACAAGGCTGGCAGGCAAGCAGACAGCAAGGCTGGCAGGGAGGCTGGTAGCAAGGCTTGCAGGCAGACATGCAGGCAGGACAGGCAAGGCAGTCGATGTGTCTGGAAGCAGGTCTTTCCTCTGAATGGCGACCTGCTTCCGAGCTGCTTCCATTATATCCGCGGGGCTGACGCAATGCATCCTCCCCGCATGTGCAATTAATGCTCGGCATCCGTTAGGCTTCTGCTGTGCATCCGCTTCTTCCGCTGTGCATCCGCTCTGCATCCGCTGTATCCGTTCCGCATCCGCTTTGCTGAGGTCCCCCGGAAGCCTAGCGGATGTGCCATCCGCTCCCATCCGCTTCCATCCGCTGGGCTTCCGTTCTGCATCCGCTTTCCATCTGCCCTGCGTCCTCCCCGCGTCCATGTTATCCGCTCCGGTTATGCAAATTTTTGCCCCTTCTGAGAGCGAATAACAACGGATGGAACATTTTTCTCGTCCGTTGTGTCCGTTTTGCATCCGTTGGGCAGTGTGACAGGGCCTTAAGACTTCCAGATATAAATATTCCAGCAGATTACTGGCCAACCAACCAGACCTTGTAGTGGTAGTCAAGGCTCAGAAGACAACAGTGGTATTAGAAATAGCAATGCCAGGTGACAGCAACATCAGGAATAAATATTTGAATATAGAATAGAATAGAATTCTTTATTGGCCAAGTGTGATTGGATACACAAGGAATTTGTCTTCGTGCATATGCTCTCAGTATTCATAAAAGAAAAGATATATTTGTCAAGAGTCAAGAATCATAAGATACAACACTTAAAAATAGTCATAGGGTACAATAAGCAATCACATTATACTAGGAAATAGTCAATATCAATCATTAGAATACAAGCAACAAGGTTACAGTTATAAGTCATAAGTGGGAGGAGATGGGTGAAAGGAAAAATGGGAGGATTAATAGTAATAGTAATGCAGACTTAATAAATAGTTTGATAGTGCTGAGGGAACTGTTTGTTTAGCAAAGTGATTGCGTTCGGAAAAAACTGTTCTTATGTTTAGTTGTTCTGATATGCAGTGCTCTATAGCATCGTTTTGACGGCAGCAATTGAAACAGCTTATGTTCAGGATGGGAGGGGTCTGTAAATATTTTCATAGCCCTCTTTTTGACTTGTGCAGTATACAGGTCCTCAATGGAGGGTAGGTTGGTAGTAATTGTTTTTTCTGCAGTCCAAATTACTCTCTGAAGTCTGTGTCTGTCTTGTTGGGTTGCAGAATCAAACCAGACAGTTATAGAGGTGCAGATGACAGACTCAACAATTCCTCTGTAGAACTGTATCAGCAGTTCCTTGGGCAGTTTGAGTTTTTGAGTTGGCGTAGAAAAGAACATTCTTTGTTGTGCTTTTTGGATGATGTTTTTGATGCTAGGTATCCATTTTAAGGGCCTGTCACATAGGCCGACAGATGTAAAATGTATATAAAAAAGACACAGCAGACAAGAAAATGTTACATCCGTTGTTATCAGCTCTCAAAAGTGCCCCGAATTTGCATAAGCAGAGCGGACAACAATGGAAAGGAATGGACGGGGGGAGGATGTAGCCAGGATGTAAAGCGGATGCTCCATGGAAGCCTAGCGGATGGAAGCGGATGGCACATCCGCAGGGCTTCTGGGGGAGCACTGCGAAGCGGACGCGCAACGGAAGGAACGGATGCAGAGTGGATGCCTAGCGGATAAAGCAGATGCATCACGGAAGCCTAGCGGATGTAAAGTGTTCACTGCGCATGCGGGGAGGATGCATTGCATCAGCCCCGCGGATATAAAAGGATGCAGCTTGCAAGCAGGTCACCATTCAGAGGAAAGACCTGCTGCCAGACACAGCTCCAGCCAACAACCATGGGGAAGAAGAGGAAGCCTGTGCCATCTGCTGCCAGCCCTGGCAAGAAGGACAAGGCCACCATCCCATCCCCTGGCCCTGACTCTGCTTCTGCTGGGGCTTCTGCTGCTCAGGCTGACTCTTCTGGTGCTGGAGCTTCTGCTGACACTGCTCCTGGTGCTGGTGCTTCTGCTGGTGCTTCCTCTGCTGGCGCTGCTCCTGGTGCTGGGGCTTCTGCTGGTGCTTACTCTGCTGGCGGTGCTCCTGGTCCTGCTGGTCCTGCTGGTGCTGCTGGTGCTCCTGGTCCTGCTGGTGCTCCTGGTCCTGCTGGTTCTGCTGCTGATCCTGGTGCTGCTGGTGCTGCTAGTGCTCATCCTGGTCCTGCTGGTGCTGCTGGTGCTGCTTTTGCTGCTACTGTTGTTGTTGTTGCTGCTGCTGCTGGTGGTGTGGTGGAGTAGCCCCTAGAACCTCGAAGCCCCTCTGATGAGGGCCCAGATGGCTCTGCCAGAGGGAGAAAGAGGCATACGCGAGAACGGGAGAGGAGGCAATACTCCATCGAAGAGGAACATGAGGATGAGGTGCTAGAATGGCTGAGGGAGAACAAGTATCTATGGCGGAAGGGTCACAGGCTCTATCGAGACACCAAAAGGAAGCAGGCTGCTTGGAGAGAGAAGGCAGAGAGCCTGGGCTACACTTCAGAGATCCTCCTTGGCTGGTGGAAGCACATGCACACCTGGTACGGGAAGCTGCACCTCAAGAAATCTGGCCAGGCCACGGTCAAGCTGACGGACCGAGAGACCTCCGTGATGGCCAAGTGCAGCTTCTTGGAGGGTGAGATCCGCCACTGAGGAGCAGCCCCTCTGACAACCCTCTCTCTCAGGCAGCCCACAGAGAGCCAGTCCTCTTCTGGCCAAGAGTCAGCTCCTGTGTCCAGGCAGGTATCTGTGGAGCGTCCCACGACGGAGACCACCCCGACAGCTACACTCCCCGTGGCGGAGCATGTGGAGGACCCCCTGATGCAGTGGGAGCAAGGAGAGGGCACTTCCACCAGAGACCAACCCACATCCACCCCCAGCTCCACCTCCACAGAAAGCAGGCAGAGAGCCAGACCAGAGGGGCAGAGCCACACTGTCCTGCTGGAGATCAGGGACACCATCAAAAGCAGCGTAGATCTCCTCTCTCAGCTGGTACACACGGACATACCATCCTCTAACCACAAGCCCTTCCTCACCTACGTCAACCAGACCCTCCTGGACATGTCCGAATCACAGTACCAGGTGATCAAGGAAAGGATCACCGGTCTTCTTCACAACCCTCCAGACCCAGCTGAACCTGCTCCCACCCAGTCCAGGTCTGCTCCTCCACCCCAGGTTATGTCACTGCCCTTCCAAGGCTTTCCACAGGCCCTCACCTACCAAGGCTACGGCTACCAGGAGCTCCAGCAGCACAGGCAGCCCTTCCCAGTCCAGGCACAGGTACATCGAACGCCACCAGTGCCACCAATGCCACCGATGCCACAGGTGCCACCAATGCCACAGATGCCACCCATGTCACAGATGCCACCCAGCCACAGATGCCACCTATGCCACAGATGCCACCCACGCCTCACCTTGCTCACCTGCAGACCAGACAGCCCCACTACACTCCTCCTTCCTCCACCCCACAGCCAAGCCTGGCCAGAACATCTGTCATCAGTCTTGGGACTGACACCCTATGTCCTGGAGGAAGGGGCTCTCAACATCACAGGACTGAGCCAGCTCTCTGAGAGCTCCCTCCACACACCGTCCTCTGTTGTCCTCTCGGGGCCAGGCACCCCAATGGTGCCTCAGACCAGCACTCCAGCAGCAGCCACCTCCACAGCAACTGGACCCTTCACCCCTGAGACTATGGGCATGCCTCAGAGTGACCAAGAAGAGTGCCAGAGACTGGGTGGCTACCTGATGACTTTATCTTTCCTTGGGACACTTGGGTCATTTGCTTTTATTATTTGTTTGTTATTAATAAAGATTATCTTTGCTTCACACACTTGCTTCATTTATTTTAGTCAATAAAGTCTTGGTGGAAACTTTTAGAAATGGTTTAAGCCTTTGCATGCTTGTGGGATGGGTTAAGATAGCAGTGGGATGGGCAGGGATACCTTTGGGATGGGTTAAGATAGCAGTGGGATGGGCAGGGATACCTTTGGGATGGGTAATAGCTGTTGGATAGGCAGGGATACCTTTGGGATGGGTAATAGCTGTGGGATGGGCAGGGATACCTTTGAGATGGGTAATAGCTATGGGATGGGCAGGGATACCTGTGGGATAGGTAAGGATAGCTGTGGGATAGATAAACCTCCAGTGCAAGCATAGTGGAACTGTATGGTCCACCCTCCCAGGTGCCACACCTTTGGCCCTTTATTATCAATAACAATGTAATCATTGATCCACACATTTCAACATAAACACAACTCTTTATTAAATGCCCTGTTCGTTGTAGGGCCACTCAACATAAATGGCAGAATCTCATCCATGTGATGAGACAAGCTCAAGGAAGCATCCATTAAGCATTTATCATCCTGTCTTGCCACTCCACTGCTCCAGCTGGGGAGTTGCACCAGTGTTTCAGGAGGTTGCGCTGCTTCTTCCCTTCACGTGAAGCTCTGTTGGGGCCTTGCACATCCACAGTGTCTATCAGGTTTCGCCCTTGCCTCCATTCACCAGGCTCCATGTCCCCATTGCCTTGTTGGAGGTCCACGAGCCTGTTCTGCAACACTGGGTAGCGGGTGCACATGACATTGTGCAGGATGCATCAAACTTCCACGATCCCCATCACGGTCTCTGGGCGATGCTGCATGGTGGTGAGAAGTACCTGGAAGAACCTGTTGGCCAGGATGCCAAAGGCGTTCTCCACCCCCCCCTTGCCCTGGACAGCCTGTAGTTGAAGATCCTCTTTTCGGGTGAGGAGTCTGGAAGTGTAGGTTGTGAGGGAGAAGGCGTCATCCCCCACGATGAAGTAGGGCACATCTTGTGTGTCGTTGGGCAGGGGGTCTGGATCTGGGAAGCCCATGATGAGGTTGCATTTCAGCCCCTCCTTGAGGTGACTGGCGTTGTATGCCTGGGCATCTGAAGATGAGCCGTTGCCTGAAGCATCGATGTACATGAACTTGTCGTCAGCATCGACCATGGCGAAGAGGATGATGCTGAAGAAGCCCTTGTAGTTGTGATAAGTGGACCCGACTTGGCTGGAGCTTTGCAGGCCACATGCTTCCCATCTATGGCTCCAACGGTGTGGGGGAAGTTCCACTTCTGATATCACTGCTCTGCAACTTTCTTCCAGCCTTCTTCAGTGGAGGGGCACTGGAGGAGCTCCTCCAGGTATTCTTTGATGATGGCCTGCACCACTTCTCTGACCACAATGCTGATGGAGTTGTGTGGCACCTTCCAGCCGTACTGCATGCTCCTGTACGTGGTCCCTGACGCCAGGTGGCGCAGAGTCAGTGCTACCTTCAGCCCAGGGTCCAGGCTGGGCCGGAGGTTGGTGCTCTGCTTGGTCAACCTGGGTCTCAGCCGCTCCACAACTTCGTCAAACATGGCTGGAGCCATCCTCATGAAGTTCTGGAATGCACGAGTGTCTTCGTTCCTCAGCTCTACCATCAGCTTGTTATAAAGTCCGTACTCTGCTCTTCTGGTGCTCCCTCTTCGGACCCAGACACTTCTTGGCCGCCTCCTTTTCTTCGCGTAGAACAGGTGAAAGAGCCTGTAGATGGCTTCACATTGTTGTAGAACGATGGTGGCTTCCAAAAGGAGCGTGTGATGATCCATGGTGGAGATGACTGGATGCTGTGGAAGAGCAAGAGCCAGATGAAGGCTGAAGAGGTCTGCACAGCAGGGCTGCTGGATTGAAAGTGAGATCCAGGTGAGTTCCTCCCCCTTTTTATCGGAAATATAGGTTTTCCGCTAGGTGTCCTTTTGCATCCTCTCGACATCCTGCAGACATCCTAAATATCCGAGATACGTCCCCTATACGAACGTAGGTTTTTTCCGTTTTAATGCTTTTTATGGGAGCTGCATCCTCTTTCATCCTTTCTCCGTCCGTGCTACTAACGCTGTGTGTCTGTTCCGCGTCCGTTTCACTTTCTCCCTGTATCCGTTTTCTGCTGGAGCGGATGCAAGTTGCGCGGATGCGCAGCGGATGCCTAGCGGATATAGCGGATGCGTAACGGATGACAACAGATATAGAACGGATGTTCCCCGTATCCGTAGCGGATGTCTAATGGACGCGTTGGATACATTTTCTGCTCAAAAAGTTTTGTGCAGCTCAAAACTTTTTGAGCGGATGAAATGTCAATAGACGGATGCTGGACGGATAGAGAGTATGAAAAACGGACGCAGTGAGTACAGAACGGAAGCATCGCATTAACCAACAGATGGCAAGTGTTTTTCTCCGTTTTACATCCTCTTTGCATCCATTGGTGCTGTGTGACAGGGGCTTTAGGTCTTCTGATATGATAGCACTTAGAAACAGTATTGTAAGAGGTGGCACTATGGGAGAGGTTCTCCTAAAGTCTACCACCATTTCTACGGTTTTGATTGTCTTCAGTTCCAAATTGTTCTGGTCACACAACGACACAAGTTGTACAAGCTCCCGTCTGTATGCAGATTCGTCGTTGTCTTGAATGAGACCAATCACTGTTGTGTCATCTGCAAATGTCAGTATTTTAACAGATGGATCATTTGAGATGCAGTCATTGGTATATAGGAAGAAGAGAAGTGGAGAAAGCACACAGCCTTGGAGGGGCCCTGTGCTAATTATATAGGTATCAGATGTGATTATATCTAGCTTCTTCTTTTGCTTCCTGTCTGTTAGGAAGCTTATGATCCTTTTACAAGTGTGTTCAGATGATGCTAGCTGGTTTAGTTTAGTTAAAAGAATGTCTGGAATGATTGTATTGAATGCTGAACTAAAGTCTACAAAGAGGATCCTTGCGTAGGTATTGGGAGATTCAAGGTGTTGTAGGATATAGTGCATAGCCATATTAATAGCATCATTTGTTGATCTATTTGCTCAGTATGCAAACTGCCTGGTATCTAACAGTGGATCCATGATGATTTTCAGGTGGGACAGCATTAGCCTTTCAAAGGTTTTCATAACTACAGATGTTAGAGCAACTGGTCTGTAGTCATTCAGTTCCCTGATGGAGGGCTTCTTTGGCACTGGGATGATAGTAGAACATTTGAAGCAAGAAGGAACATAACACATCTCTAGTGATTTATTGAAGATTCGGGTGAAGATGGGGGCCAATTGGTCACCACAGATTTTTAAGCAAAAAGGAGTTATCTTGTCTGGGCTTGGTGCTTTTCCTGGCTTTTGTCTGTGAAATAGATTTTGCACTTCTTTTTCTGTGATCACCAGAAGTTGTGAACCCAATGGCTTGGGGTCAGTTGTGGGAGCTTTGGCTATTGTTGATAAGTTTGAGATGGGGGTGGAGATAGGTCGCTGTAGTTTCCTTCAGTTTCCAATAGATCCCAAGAACATCAGAACTGTGTCCAGAAGAGTGCAGTGCTAGGAATAGCTAAAAAAAACTGTGCAAAGCTCTCAAACTCCAGGCTCTGGTAGAGTGTTATAAAAGAAGAAACTAAAAATATAAAACTACAAAGATGGATAATTATTGAATATGGACAGTTGAGCAAGAATTTATTTAATACTCAAGAGCAGGGGTCCACAACCCCTAGTCTCGGGATCAGCACCAGTCTGCAACATGCCAGCAACCAGACCATGCAAACAAGTGAAGACCCATCCATAGGATGCAGGCAGCATGCAAAACCAAGCCCCCTCCATGGAATAATCTTTCTGCGTAGAACCAGTCCCTGTCTGGTGCCCAAAAAGTCAAAGGATAGTGTTTAAGAGTTATTATATTCACTTTAGGCTTGAACTGATATAAACCATGATATAAACCAGGGGTGTCAAACTCATAGGCTGCGGGCTGGATGCATCATGTGCTGGCCCTGCCCAGTTTAGCAAAGAGGGGGGGATCCTGATTTGTCATGTGACACCATGATGATGCAAGTTTGACGCTCCTGAACAAATAAAACATTAAAAAGATATTATTGAAATCAAATATTATATGAAAAAGCTCAAATCTTTGGATTTATGGCATAATATAGATAGTCAGATCAATCCATTTAAAAAGTGAATTCTCAACTAAATGCCAAGACTTACTGTTATTCTATTCAAGGAACCAGGTAGCTTATATAGTGATGAAAGGGAGCAGTGAATGAATGCCCTTAGAAGAATTAGTTCTTCATCTTCTGATCCTTTATATAAGCCAAACATTGGCTTTTGGTTTTTAATTAAATGCTATTTTCACAAACCTTAGAGACCATATTTGTTTTCACAGAGGTTGATTAGCAATCAGCATTTGAAATCATATGTATTTATTTTGTTTGACCTATTCAAATTCAGCCAATGAATTTAAAATAACATTGTCAATTATTTGAAATAGAAACTTTTGAGTATGTGACTGAAAATGTTTTTTTTAATTTTCTTTCTATTTGTAGATTTCAGCACTAAGGCTTATATTTTGTCTCCCATAAACAATAGGCACAGAAAGCAGTTAATTTAACAGCTGTTTGACAGAAGCAGCTTTATATTATATATATGTACATTACTAGAAGAACAGTATTTATCACACTTTGCCATTTTTATCAATGAATCAGGTTCTTTATGACATTATGATACCTTATCTGAAATATAAAAATCTGTTTTAATTGTAAATGCTATTAGATGTGAACAGACTTACACAAAAGAAATAAAATCATCTTTTAAACCCTAAAATCCATTAATAAAACTTACTTTCTATAAAAAAGAATAGGCACAACTCCAAAAAAATTAAATTGTAAAAGAAAACCCAAATAGAACAAAGCAAATGCTGGTAGAACTATATTTGAGAATTTATTAATCTTAAATATGCCATCACCCAATTTATTACCATTAAGTCTCTTCCAACACCTAATCTAATATCAAGCTCACTTCTTTTTAAATGGCAGCGATGCCATATTCCAGCAAATGTACTATTAAATCTAAGTGGTTGTTAATTCACACTTCCCTTTAGTAACAGAACTTTACACTATTTTGTGCGATTGAGCACCCTCTGCTGGACTCTGCAGCCAAAATCAATCAAAAGATTCAATAAATATAGGCTGCATCATACAGAGGAAATTTTATGCAGTACAATTTGTTTCTATGAATTATGTGATAAGCTATTCTAATGAAATCTAAGTTCAAAGAGCTTTATTTTAGTTTTCTTCTTTAACAAAGTAGCTATCCTAATACCATATCCAACATCTTGTTTTAAAACACACAATCTGAGGTTGAAGAAATTAACTATCCTATCCAGTATAAATAACATTCCTTAACCCTACAGTCACATCAGTTCCAAGGTTTAAAGTGGCATTGCTCAATTTATTTGGAAATATCCCCATTTGATTTTAGAGGGATTTACTCCCAGGTAAGAACATATTGGATTTCAAAATTAAAAGCAGAGTTCTAAGCTAATTTAAGAAAAAGTTCCATGAACACAGTAAGATTTTTTAATTCTCCCCAAGGTTTAAGATTATACAATAAAAATAGCTTACAGTTTCTTGTAGTGTTGAAATTTTATAATTCTGTTAATGATCAGATGAAAGGCATCACATTTGTTTATTAATTTTGAAAGCCCTATTTTGATGAAACATAAATATGTTTGCATAATCCTACAACTTTCAGATAGGATGACATGCAGGGACCTAGATGGATTCTATTAAAGCAGCAATAGTCATATGACTGGAAGATCTGAAAGATCAGGTTGAGGGTAGGCTGTCCTGAAGAAAATCAATCTATGTGGTGATAAAATCTTAACCCCATGTCACACTGCACCAACGGATGCAAAGAGGATGTAAAATGGACAAAAAAGCTTGCCATCCGTTGGAAAACGCGATGCATCCATTGTGTACTCATTACATACATTTTTCATACTCTCTATCCGTCCAGCATCCGTCTACTGTGATTTAATCTGCTCAAAAAGTTTTGAGCTGCACAAAACTTTTTGAGCGGATGAAGTATCCAACGCGTCCATTCTACATCCGCTACGCATACGGGAAACATCCATTATACGTCCGTTGTCATCCGTTACGCATCCGCTATATCCGCCAGGCATCTGCTGTGCATCCGCGCAACTTGCATCCGCTCCAGCAGAAAACGGACACAGGGAGGAAGCGAAACGGACATGGAACAGACACACAGCGTTAGTAGCATGGACGGAGAAAGGATGAAAGCAGATGCAGCTCGGATATAAAGCATTAAGATGGAAAAAACGTTCGTATAGGGGATATATCTCGGATATTTAGGATGTCTGGAGGATGTCTGGAGTATGCGGAAGGACACCTAGCAGAAAACCGATATTTCCTATAAAAAGGGGAAGGAAATCACCTGGATCTCACTTTCAGTCCAGCAGCCCTGGTGTGCAGACCTCTTCAGCCTTGCTCTTGCTTTTCAACAGCATCCATTCTTCTCCACCATGGATCATCGCACGCTCCTTTTGGTAGCCGCCATCATTCAACACCAGAACCAAGCCCTCTTCAGGCTCTTCCACCTTTTCTATGGGAAGAAAAGGAGGCGGCCAAGAAGTGTCTGGGTCCGACGATGGATCGGGAGAAGAGCGGAGTTTGGACTTTATGACAAGCTGATGGTGGAGCTGAGGAACGAAGACACTCATGCATTCCAGAACTTCATGAGGATGCCACCAGCCATGTTTGATGAAGTTGTGGAGCATCTGAGACCCAGGTTGACCAAGTAGAGCATCAATTTCTGGCCCAGCCTGGACCCGGGCTGAAGATGGCACTGACTCTGTGCCACCTGGCCTCCGGGACCACATACAGAAACATGCAGTATGCCTGGAGGGTGCCACACAACACCATCAGCATTGTGATCAGAGAAGTGGTGCAGGCCATCATCGAAGAATATGTGGAGGAGCTCCTACAGTGTTGCACCACTGAGGAAGGCTGGAGGAAAGTTGCAGAACAGTGGTATCAGAGGTGGAACTTCCCCCACACCGTTGGAGCCATAGATGGCAAGCACGTGGCCTGCAAAGCTCCAGCCAACTCAGGGTCCACTTATCACAACTACAAGGGCTTCTTCAGCATCATCCTCTTCATCATGGTCAATGCTGACTACAAGTTCATGTACATGGATGCTTCAGGCAACGGCTCATCTTCAGATGCCCAGGCATACAACGCCAGTCACTTCAAGGAGGGGCTGGAACAGAACCTCATCATGGGCTTCCCAGATCCAGACCCCCTACCCAACGACACACAAGATGTGCCCTACGTCATCATGGGTGATGACGCCTTCTCCCTCAGAAGCCCTACAGTTCCAGATACCTCACCCGTGAAGAGAGGATCTTCAACTACAGGCTGTCCAGGGCAAGGCGGGTGGTGGAGAATGCCTTTGGCATCCTGGCCAACAGGTTCCAGGTACTTCTCACCACCATGTAGCATCACCCATAGACCGTGAGGAGGATTGTGGAAGCTTGCTGCATCCTGCACAATCTCATGTGCACCCGCTACCCAGTCTTGCAGAACAGGCTCGTGGACCTTCAACAAGGCAATGGGGACATGGAGCCTGGGGAATGGAGGCAAGGGCGAAACCTGATAGATACTGTGGATGTGCAAGGCCCCAACAGAGCTTCACATCAAGGGAAGAAGCAGTGCAACCTCCTGAAACACTGGTGCAACTCCCCAGCTGGAGCAGTGGAGTGGCAAGACAGGATGGTAGATGCTTAATGGATGCTTCCTTCAGCCCGTTTCATCACACCGATGAGATTCTGCCATGTATGTTGAGTGGCCCTACAATGAATAGGTCATTAATAAAGAATTTTGTTTATTTTGAAATGTGTGGATCAATGATTAAATTGTTATTGATAATAAAGGGCCATAGGTGTGGCACCTGGGAGGGTGGACCATATGCTTGCACTGGAGGTTTATCTATCCCACAGCTATTACCCATCCCATAGGTATCCCTGCCCATCCCACAGCTATTACCCATACCACAGGTATCCCTGCCCATCCCACAGCGATTACCCATACCACAGGTATCCCTGCCCATCCCACAAGCATGCAAAGGCTTAACCATTTTCTAAAAGTTTCCTCCAACACTTTATTAAGTAAAAGAAATGATCCAAGTGTGTGAAGCAAAGATAACCTTTATTAATAACAGTTAAGTAAAGTGTAGGACTTTATTTAAAAAGCAAAAGGAATCAAGAAAAGTGTCCCAAGCAAAGATAAAGTCAACAGGTAACAACTCAGTCTCTGGCAATGTTCTCAGTCACTCTGAGGCATGTCCATGGTCTCAGGTGTAAAAGGTCCAGGGACTGTGGAGGTGGCAGTGGCTGGAGTGCTGGTCTGAGGCGCCATTGGGGTGCCTGGCCCCAAGAGGACAACAGGAGATGGTGTGTTCAGGAAGCTCTCAGAAAGCTGGCTCAGCCCAGTGAGGTTGAGAGGCCCTTTATCCAGGACCTGGGATGTCAGGCGCAGGACCGATGAAAGATGTTCTGAGGCCGGGCTTGGCTGTGCGGTAGAGGAAGGAGTGTAGTGGGGATGTCTGGTGTGCAGCTGGGCGAGGTGAGGCACCTGTGGCATGCGAGGAAACATCTGTGGCATCAGTGGCATCTGTGGCATCGGTGGCATCGGTGGCGTCGGTGGCATCGGTGGTATTGGTGGCATCGGTGGCACCTGTGGCATGCGAGTAACCTGTGCCTGGACTGGGAAGGGCTGCCTATGCTGCTGGAATCCTGGTATCCGTAGCCTTGGTAGGTGAGGGGCTGTTGAAAGCCTTGGGAGGGCTGTGACATTGCCTGGGGTGGAGGAGCAGACCTGAAGTGGGTGGGAGCAGGTTCAGCTGGGCCTGGAGGGTGCTGCAGCAGCGCCGTGATCCTCTCCTTCATCACGTGAGGAAGGGCTTGCGGTTTGAGGATGGAATCTCGAAGTATACCAGCTCAGAGAGGAGATCTGCGCTGGTCTTGATCGTGGCCCTGATCTCCAGCAGGACAGTGTGGCTCTGTCCCTCCAGTCTGCCTCTCTGCCTGCTTTCTGTGGAGGTGGAACTGGGGGTGGGGGTGGGTTGGTCCCTGGTGGTCGCTGCTTCTTCTTGCTCCATGTATGTGAGAGAATCCTCCATGTCTTCCGGCATAGGGTGTGCAGCTGTCGGGGGAGTCTCTGTCATGGGGCGTTCTGTGGACACCTGCCCAGACACGGTCGCTGTCTCCTGGCCAGAAGAGGACTGGCTGTCTGTGGGCTGCCTGAGAGTGAGGGTAGACAGAGGGGCTGCTCCTCGGTGGTGGACCTCACCCTCCAGGAAGCTGCACTTTGCCATGACGTAGCTCTCCCGGTCGGTGAGCTTGACCGCGGCCTGGCCAGACTTCTTCAGGTGCAGCTTCCCGTACCAGGTGTGCATATGCTTTCACCACCCGAGGAGGACATCAGCAGTGTAGCCCAGGCTCTGTGCTTTCTGTCTCCAAGCTGCCTGCTTCCGCTTGGTGTCTCTATACAGCCTGTGGCCCTTCCTCCACATGTACTCATTCTCCCTCAGCCACTCCAGCACCTCCTCCTCATGCTCCTCTGTGATGGAGTACTGCTTCCTCTCTCCCTTCTCCTTCCCTTGCCTCTTCCTCCCTCTGGCAGGGCCTTCATCATCAGGGCTTTCAGGGCTTTGGGGCTGGTCCACCACAGCAGCAGCAGGAGAAGCAGCACCAGCACCAGCAGCAGGAGAAGTACCAGCAGCAGCAGGAGAAGCACCAGCAGCAGAAGAAGAAGCAGCAGCAGCAGAGTCAGCGCCAGGGGGTGGGATGGTGGATCTATCCCTCTTGCCAGGGCTGGCAGAAGATGGCACAGGCTTCCTCTTCTTCCCCATGGTTTCTGATGAAGATGTGTCTGGCAGCAGGTCTTTCCTCTGAATGCTGGCCTCGTGCGAGCTGCCTCCTTTTATATCTGTGGGGCTGATGCAATGCATCCTCCCCGCATGCGCAGTTAAAGTTACGCATCCATTCTCCATCCACTCTGCATCCGCTACGCATCCGCGTCATCCGCTATGCATCCTCTCTGCATCCGCTACGCATCTGCTTCATCCGCTATGCATCCGCTCTTTCCGCTACGCGTCCACTTTGCTATGCTCCCCCGGAAGCCCTGCGGACGTGCCATCCGCTTCCATCCGCTTCCATCCGCTTTCATCTGCTAGGCTTCCATTGAGCATCCGTTTTACATCCGCGATATGTCCTCCCCCCGTCCGTTTTTTTCCGTTCTGTTTATGCAAATTTTTGCCCCTTTTGAGAGTGGATAAGAATGGATGGAGCCATCCCCAGATTTTTGGCCGTCCGCTGTGTCCTTTTACATACATTTTGCATCCGTCGGGCAATGTGACCTAGCCTTTACACTGATTTGACCACATATAATCAATCAATCAATCAATCAATCACAATTTTTAGAATAAGACAAGTTGATACTTGGACTGAATGGAAGTCAAGTTAAAGTAGTGAACTATTTATGCATATCCTCAAAAATAATGTATGCCAAAAGTTACATTTCCTAAATAGTTAACCCCTAAATAGATTCCCTAAACAGGTGCCCAACTCTCCTTCTCAATTATTACAATTAGCCATTAAACTATAGTCAAATGAGGACTTCGTAGGCTTCTCTACTTTGATGAAAGTTCCCATGCTAAAATAACCGCAACCTTGCCTTCTGTATGATAATGTACTTTTACTATTTTAATACTAGTTTCATTTCCATTCCTCCTTTCTTTCATACAACATTAATATCTGTTCCCTGCCATGATCCCAAATCACATGAATAAAGAAAAAAAAACAGTATGGTAAGATGCTGTAAAGCTCAAAGAAGTATTAAACGTGGCATTTAATCACCTGAAAACAATATTACATTCACTGATATCAGGATAAAAAAAGCAAGATACATGGTTTATCAACCATTCATTTAATCAGTCAGTGTATATATGTGTGTGTGTGTATAATATATATACATATATACATATATTATACACACACACATATATAAATATAAAATAGATTGTCATAAAAATGTCAATAGTAAATAATGGGAAACAGAAATGATGGAGACTATGTAAGAATATATGTTAGGAATGATAGTCACCCAACAGTTGGATTGGTAATATATAAACCAGGATAGTCATTTAATACTGTTGTATCTTTAAGAGAATGATGTAATTGTGATTGGTTGAAGTTCCTCCAACGGCCACAAGATGGAGCCAAAAACCTGGTTTGTTCTCTTTTTGCATTTCCCTTTTACTTTTTGCCTGAACATTGTTCTGCTTGGATTGCTGTGAGTCTTGCAACTGTTAGCAAACTCCGTTTACTGAACTTTGTTTATGATACTGGACTTCATTTTTGAATTATCCCTGTACAGATTGTACTGAATACTACCTGCTTTAACCGTGTATGATTTGGACTGTTTGTTGGACTTTGTTTAACCGTTTACTAGAAGTAAAACCAACATTTTACTATTCAGTGCATCTATATGCTGGTTGTGTGTTATTCAACACCACTCTCACGATGTTTCCCTGAGTGCACTCATTCTCCTAATGGGGAATACCTCAACAGTATACAATAGAAGCTGCTTTGAGAATTTTTCAGGATTAGAAAAATCACTGTATTAATATTTAAAGCATGAATTCATTTCGATCATGCTTAGCTGTAAAAGAGATCTGACATATTTTTTTTAAAAAAGTATGCTATTTTTAGTATATTTTTTAAAAAACAGCCATATGAAAAAATCTATTCAGTCACCTTTTCCAGAAAACAAAAGCAAAATAAGTGAAAGCAAGTATTGCCAATTTGAATTCAAGAGTTCCCTTAAGCAAAATAAATATGTTAAAGTTTCCAATCACATATAGCAATATTTTTCAAACTATTTTTCCCTTTTATTGCTTGGAAAATCCTCAAAGAACACCAAACCAATGTCTTCTGAATAATATCACTATCTAGCCCAGAGGTTACCAAATTTGGCAACTTTTAAGACTTGTGGACCTCTGGGAGTTGAAGTCCATAAGTCTTAAAATTGCCAAGTTTGGGAACCCCTGATCTAGCCTTTTACTTCTCTACCTGAAATAACAACTGTTATCTGTCTTCTGAACACCAAGTAGAAATGCATACCTAGACTTTTTGTATTGAAGAATACATCTGACATTTTATGAGTATAATTTGCTGACTCAAAAAAATTCCTAGCAATGATGGGTGTGGCAAATTACACAAAGTCAATGTATTCAAAGGCCAACTAATTAAATTGTCCCCTGCCACGGATTTAGTCTCTAGCATATTTTCAACTCTAAGTGACCTTTATTTTTTCATAGGTAGATAAGCATGTTTTCAAATGAAGCACCTTTTATTGTTTTTCTATTTTAAGGTAATTTATGTATTTGAATAAAATTCTTAGAAATAAAGTTACATTTTATGGAGTCTTTGGTATTCTCTGAGCTTGGTTGTTTGCTTGCAGACGTTTCATTATCTGTGCAGGTGACATCATCAGTGCTAATGGGTGAGTGGGTTTTCTCCCTGTTTATTTACTGTAGCTTGTGCTGTCAGTTATAGAAGAGCAGGCAGAGCTGGAGGGTGGAGGTAAGTACATCATTAGCTTAGAGTTGTTGTGTTTTCATTAGCACTCCAACCCCTCCTGAATTCCGTTGACTCAGATCTGGCATTAATTTAGTGTTGAATTTTAGTTGACCAGATTCTTGGATAAATATTCTAAGCTGCAACTTTAATAATAATATTCGAAGCTGCATCCTTATAAATGCTTTGTTCTTTGTTCCTTTGTTCTTTGTTCTCAATCAATATTGGTGGGAGGGTGGTTTTGTTTTTGGTAGTTCCTTGATTAGGGTAATGTTTTCAATGTTTGTTTGTTTCTTTAATCCCTATTTATCTGGTGTAAATTGCTAGGGAGGATATGATCTGGTATTTTTTATTTTCTTTGTAGCGTTTTTATTGTCTCTTTTAAATAGCAATAGTACTTAGGCTTATATACCAGTTAACAGTGCTTTATAGCCCTAAGTGGTTTTTAGCATATTGCCCCCAACAATCTGGACTTCAGTTTATTGACCATGGAAGGATGGAAGGCCGAGTCAATCTTGAGCTAATGAGATTTGAACTGCGAAACTGCTGGTAGCCCGGCAGCCAGCAGAAGTAGGCTGTAGCACTGCATTCTAACCACTGTGCCACCACAGCTAAATAGTGAGTAAATATAGCTTATTTCTATATGACTATTGATGACTGATTTGTATGAATATCAAATCAAACAAATGCCAAAGATATATCTTAGAAATAAAAATGCATATCCATCTCAAGAGTGATAGTTTGCTTTTCAAGAAGCAACTTCCTTTTAAATGTTGTTTAAAATAGAAATAATTCACTCAAATACATAAAGAATGGGCACAGGGCTTGCTGAGCAACAAGGGACTATCCAGTTATAGAGTAAGGCTTAGATACCATGTTAGAATCCTAGACTTAAGCAATGTTTTAACATGATTTCATTTCATTTCAGGTATTCAAGTCAGAGTTGAATAAAAGCAATAATAATAATAATAATAATAATAATAATAATAATAATAATAATAA
>BLBF01000002.1:52028419-52043436 GCA_015471245.1 Laticauda colubrina
ATAATAATAATAATAATAATAATAATAATAATAATAATAATAATAATGCACTACACTATCACCAGACACTATCACCATTCTTTTCTTTTGTTTTCACAGACAAAAAAAATCTTATCTAATATATATGGCAGTCATTCACAGTTTCACAAAAATATAGCAACTCCCAGATTTCTTAGCTAGTGGATATGTTGGATGGGAATTCAGGGAGTTGTCATCACAACGCATTTAAGATTGCCAGGTCAGGAAAAGCTAATCTATGAAAAAGAAGCGCCAGCTACTGTATGCATCAGTAACTTTCCATAATAAGCCCCAACAAATTGCTCTGTAGTTACAACTGTTTAATCTTCAGTATAAAACCATGAAGCACACTGCTTCAATTACCAGTGTACTTACATTTTATCATGTCTTCCTTTTATCTCAGAAATCATTAGGCTGAGTCATGGACAATTTTGCAGACTGGCTGAACATCTCTGGGTCAAGATATTCTGCTGCCTAGAACAATCCTAATACTTCTTGATTATTGTCAGGACTTAAGTGCAACTGCCTCTGGAGTCAAATGATTTACTTTTTTGCACAGCTTCCATTTGAGTTTCACCAATCTCATTGCTAAAGAAAACAACTCATGTTTTATATTTTTGGGTGTTTGAAAGCATTTCATGTTTACATTAATCAGGATCCTGAAATGTGTTTTGTGGGCTGCACAAATGTCCTTCACACAAGTCATTTTTAGCAGCCCACAACAATGTTGGGGAGTGGCCAGAGGACATTTTGCTCAGTTATATAGTGGGAAGGCAGCTTTTGGGGTATGTGGACTGACAGCTTGCCAATCGCAGTCAGGTACTGGGTGGAGGGTGTAGCTCTGAGTCAAGGCAAGTTAACTTATGAAGCTGCAATGCTTCTGGCTTGCCCTCTATCATGTCTGAGACTGGGATGGCTCTTCCTGTTCTCCCTCATGGTTCTTCTTTACTGCAACCTTGAATGAGCAGATAGTTCCATGAAAGGTTCAGAGGTATCTTGTATCTGATCCTGCACTGGGGACCACTGAAAGCAGAACAACTGTTTAAATTTATGACACTGGAGAATTTTCTGACAGTTATGTTTGTGCATCTGCGTGGGGGTACTTCAGTCTTGCAACTTTCCATCCAGTGAGCTTATCCTTATGCAAGATTCATTTTGATGTGAGTTTGAGACCATAGATAGCTACAGACTTGAATAAAGTTGAATAAACATAGTTTTACTATTCCTTTTCTGAAAATCAATTATTTGATCCTCCTAGGAACGAGGATCCTAGGAGGATCCTAGGAGCTTAAAAGCCTGGACTTACTTCAAAGAAATATTTATTCAAACATTGGACCACAATTTGTTGATACAGGCATGCAATTTGGTATTTCATTATTTTACCTAAATTTGATATGGAGTAATATAAGTAATACTTATAGCACCAAATGTTTAGCTTCAGTATTACCTCATCTTTAAAACAAATAACGATAATACAGCTACTTTCATTCAACAGAATGAAAAATATTTAAGAAGCACAAATAGCTTCCTCTATTTATCCCCCAAACATCTCCTCTTTAAGCTTGTTTTTGATACAAAGATTCACATAGACAAAGCACTTTGAAGTAGGAGTTGGGAAATATTCTTCTGATTCACATTTTTATCCAAATTTAATAAATACAGGAACAGAAATTCAATGGTACTCTAAATATTTATGTTTCTGAAATGTGAGTTGCTATTCTCCAATAAAAACATGTACAAAAATGTATACATTTGGAAAAAGTATATAGAACAATGCATATTTTAGTTTTAAAAAATGCTTTCCTGTGTAAGAAAAGTATATATTCAGAAAAGTGCATTACAAAATGTATGTGAATATTTGTACTAATTTTTTTAAATGGCAGACTTATATATATACTTATTATATATTTATTGATCATATTTGTACGGCCACCCATCTCATAGAGCATGACTCTAGGTGGCATACAAAAAATCATAAAACAATTTTAAAAATATTCAAACTGCACAAAAAATTAATCTTATTATAAAAAGCTAAGAGACAGCATCATATTACCAATGGAGCCATCTAATCAAATTACCATTCCCTTGTGATCTCCAGGCCTGTGGACACAACTAGGTTTTAGGGGACTTCCAGAAGATCTGGGGAGATGGAGCCAATGTCCCCTCAGGGGAATGATGTTGCACGGGGGAAGGGAGTTGCCATAGCAGAAAAGGCTCATCTCCTAGATCCCATCAGGTGTTAACTCCTTAACAGAGGGACTTACAGCATACATCTACTGCCAGATCTGATAAGATGTAATTAAGAAAAAGTGACCCTTCAAATAATCCACCCGCATGCCATGAAGGGCTTTAAAGGTCACCTTCAACACCTTGAATCCAGAATCAAACTGGCAACCAATGCAGCTCGTAGAGCAGAGATGTAATGGGCTCTAGGGGTACAAATAATTGCCCAAGCTGCTGCATTCTGTACTAGCTGAAGCTTCCAGATACTCTTCAAGGACAGGCCCATGTAGAGCTCATTACAGAAGTCTACCCACGAGATAGCAGTATATTAATGACCATGAGCAGAGCTCCCAAGTTCAGGAACATGCATAGCTTCATGTTTTGTGTTTTCTGGCACAAAACATGAAGCTATGCATAGGCCCTCCTAGCCACAACTACCTATCTGTTCTTTGAGCAGGAGTCTAGGAAGACCTTCAAGTTGTACACATTTGGTACCAAAGTGCAAACCCATCTCGGACCAAAGATGGCATAGTCCCAGAATCAGCAGATCCCAAAACTGAGACCCACAAAGTCTTGCCAGAGTTCAGTTGAAGCTTGTTATTTTCAATTCAGACCTTCACTAACTGCAGGCACAAGGATAATATAGCATTGCTTAATTTGCCAGTGACAGAGATGTATAATTGAGATTCATCAGAATCCTTATTAAATTTCAAACATTTATATAGCCATCCATCTTACACCAAACTCTTGAATGTTAAACAATGGCTGTTTTAAGTACCAGAATGAGTTCCAAACAGAAATCTGAACCAAAAACTAAGTACTAGGTTCAGTACCTTTTCAGTCAACCTGTAGGGTAGAGGTGAAGAACAAGTTGCTCTCCAGATACAGGTAGCTCTTGTTGCACAATGGTAATTGGGACTTGAATTTCTGTTGCTAAGCAATGGAGTCATAAATCAGAAGGTCACCTGACTGTATCACTTAGTGACAGCCATTCCAGCAATCTCCGGTTATGCAAATTAACACAGGTCATTTAATGAGGATCTCACTTAACTGTGACTTCTGACTTCCTACTAGCTTCTTCATTGACTTTGTGGGAAGCCAGCAGGGAAGGTTGAAAATTGTGATCATGTGACAATGGGATGATGCAATGATCAGAAATTTTGGCTGGTTGCCGAGTGTCGAACTTTGAGATCATGTGATTGTGGGGGCACTGTGATTCTTGGAACTTTTAGGACTGCTCATACATACTGCTTATTAATTTGTAAGAGGTTTGAATGGTCACTGAAGTAATGATTGTTAACTGTGGACCACTGGTATGATTAAGTGACCATTTGTAACATTCTGGATACAATTTAGGCCATTTTCAGGTTCTAAGCAAATGGAATATATACTTAACAAATATCTAAATAATACAATTCTGTTGTAATATTGCAATACAATTAAAATACAATATATTTTTTAAAATATACATTTCAAATCTTGGCTACATGCTCTACTTTACTTCTAAGACAATTATGGTCTCCTGCTTGATATACAGCCATTCTTTCTATTTGGCTTGGACAAGACTTTTTCTTGGATCAGTGACCCAAGCTTCATTTTCTCTTCCATTTCTTTTGAGGAATCATTCAAAGCAATTGCTGTTATGTGCTGGAACACTCATACAATAACCTTGAAAATGCACCATCAGTTTTCAGGTCAGCTTGATTTCAGCCCTGCTGGGCTTGTCATGCCACCAGGCATATGAACAGACTCTGCAATTTTTTTGTTCCACAAATATAATAACTTAGTCTGAAAAATTAAATAAAATGTTAATTAGTGGGCTGAATTGAATAAAGTTGATTTTATATGCAAGAATGAGATTTCTACACAATTCATTTAAAAATTACAGTAGGAATGGATAGTCATGGATCCTCTGTTCCCAACAATATCCTTTGTAGAATTTAGTAAAAAATATTCCTCAGCAAGTTTCTGCAATGCTTTCACATTCCAAAATAAGCAAAGAGAGACTAGAGCAATTTAATATCACAGCAAGAAAGAAAACCAGCTGTAAAAATCCAGAGTGTAATATGAATATCCCTACTGGCAAGCTTTAAATATAACAAAAAAGTTGCATTTAAAGTGTCTCATTTTCACTAAATATTGCAAATGCATATAATCCATATAGACAGTCTTTTGCTAAAATGATATGCATCCATTTCAAAACATTATAATTCTAGAAAACATAAAACTGTATTTTTTTTTCCTTTACAATATTACAGGATCATAAAAAGTAAAAAATTATCCCCTTTTTAAAAAAATCATGTTTATAAAAATATTAATGAATTCTAATATGCTCACTTTTTACAACTGACCTATCGAATGGGTCAAATACAAACTATACTAGGATTTTAGTTTAACTAATCAAGAGACTGAATAAACTATGAAGCTTTCTCATATTGAGGAACAGATGCAGGTTACCTGAATCTCATAAAGTGTAACAATCATTATCAGAGCTAAAGCATGATGACAGAATGACTGAACCTATTTTTGATGGCAACATACATTTTGGATATGGTAATGAGAGAGGTAGTGGCAGTCCTATGAAACTGCTTATTCCACATCAAATTTGACTGCCTAAGAAGATTGTCTCTGCTTTTCCATGAAGTGCAACAAGAAGTGATCATTTTCTTCATTCCTGAGTTTTAGAAAGTTATTGAAAATTTGGCTATTTAAAAGAAAGTTCAGGAACGGAGGAACTGGTGGGTTGGTTAGGATGACTGAGGTGGCTAGTACCGTATTGCTTTAACTGTGTTATTAACTTAGAGACAAAAGGTTGATGCTACATAAATAAATAATAAAACTGATCTTTAGAGTTGGACTTTGCAGAATTCTTTCATTCTTGTGGCTTGCTGCATTGGTATTTTTTTATACAAGGACTCAGACAGAGTATTGCTGTGTCATTTGCAACTTCCAACTTCCACTCTGTGTCATTTGCAACTTCCAAATGCCCATATTCAATAATAGTATATTACTCCATTTTGATGGAGTTGACTAAAGCATGAGTGACTAGGGCCTCCAATTCCAGAAATGAATGCAACTGGCGCACAAAATGAACCCATGCAAAGATCCAATTTCTTTAATAAACTATATTAATGACAGTTTTAATTTCTGGGACTTCCCTGAATGCCTGAATTTAAAAACCAACAAGGTTTGTCTGCTAAAGTATGCCTTGGGAAGGCCTTGTCATTATAATTACTGGTGCAGAGGAAATCCATTTCTAGCTCTAGCATCTACTATCATGTCTTAGATTCTTTCATGTGTCATCTTGCTGCATAAAATTTGAAAGAAAAAGACACATGAGTTGACTTAATTGGAGGAAGGTGGGGGGAGAGAGAGAAACAGACAGATTAAAGTTTACCTGCTGTTATGCTTCTTGATCATCGGATTGGTGTCTGATGCTGAACTTTAAAGCAAAAGCAATTGCATATATTTTTTTCTCAACAAATTTGGAATGACTGAGCAGTGTATGAAAATCTTATCTAACCTTAATAGAGATATAAATATGGCATTGTTTATTCAATGTTAATTGCAAAGATTATATTTCCCTTCAAAAAAAGGCAAAATAACACTGGTAGATTTTTCATAATCAGTTTCTTCATGATCTAATGTTATGTAGTGTCTCTTAAAGAACATTCTTGCCATTTTCTTTAAGTGCATGAACTCATAAAACTCATAAACTCAAAATATTTGTTCCGTCCGGAAAAACGCGAGGTAGACCGGGTTCCAACAACAAGTCTTTATTTACAGTACAGTTGCAAAACAGAACATTGGCTCAAGCCGCGACAGCCCTTTTATACTTTTCTGTCTGCCAGCTTGTAGCCAATGACATTCATTTGATTTTGCCGCCTTTGTGCGGCTTTGGGGATTGGTTCCTTTTGAACCTATCCCCATTAGTTTTTAGTGACCAATCAGAATGGGTTATTTGGATTCTACTATTTATATACAGAACATCCCTCCCCTCTTAGTTCAGTCCTACGTGGTGACGTAGTCGCGCAGGTAGGTGGGGCTTCTCTTGACTCGACTGGACTTGCGTGGTTCATTATTGTTGGAGACTTTGACTGGTTCGGATGGGTTTGCTGTGTCTTCCGTCCTTCTCCATTGAACCGTCTGAAAGGGTGAGTCAGCCATTTTACTGCCGCCTGAGTTTCTTAGGCCGGCGGTTTTGCCGCTCCCTCCCATTTCCTCCGGGCAGGTCGAGCTGGCCTGGCTGGCCCTTTCGGATGGACTCTTCTTGCAACTTTCTTCAGTGAGTCTTTTATTTGCTCTTTTTGATTGTTATTGTTTTCGGAGTTTAATTTAAACGGTTCTTTATTGATTTCTCGCATTTCCCCCCCCCCCCTCTTTGGTTTGAATTTCGTCGTGTTTTTCTATGTGTGGTTGTGTGTTTGCATTTTGTTCTATGTTTCGGGAGCAAAGCTGGTCTATGTGCCGCTTCCATTCCCTGCCGTCGTCTACCGTTAGTCGTAAGGATTTGGGGCCTGTTATTTGTATAATTTGTCTGGATAGCCATAATGGGTCCCCAGTAAAATTTTTAGCATAAACAAAGTCGCCTATTGAAAAGGTCCTGCATCGGGTGGAGGAGTCGGGGGGGTTTTCTGGTGTGAAATTTGGGTGCAATCTATCTAGATGCGACCTTAGTTTCCTTCCCATCAGTAATTCTGCTGGGGTTTTGTTGATTGTAGTACTGGGTATGATATGTTGGAGGGTGAGTAATCGATTTATTTTATTTTGGACATCCCCAGTGTCTATTTTTTCTAAACCCTCCTTGGTAAACCTGACCATTCTCTCTGCCCTACCGTTTGCAGCCGGGTGGGCCGGCGCGGTTAGGGCATGTCTTCTACCTAGGGAGGCTAGGTATTGCTCGAATTGGAGACTGGTTAATTGTGGCCCGTTGTCGGACACTAGGACGTCCGATAGGCCATGGGTTGCAAAGAGTTTGTCAAGTTGTTTTATAACGGTTTCTGTTGTCGTAGATGGCATAATTTTTACCTCCAGCCAATTAGAGTATGCATCCACGACAATCAGAAACGTATGCCCCTTGGAAGGACCCACAAAATCAATGTGGATTCATGACCAGGGGCCTCTTGGGGTTTCCCAGTCTCTTATGGGTGCTTTTGGCAGGGACGGCCTGATTCTTCGGCATTTATTGCACGAGTTTACCCAGTATTCGATGTCCCTATCTATACCCGGCCACCAAACGTAGCTTCTAGCAAGGCTTTTCATTTTAACTATCCCTGGGTGGCCTTCGTGAAGCATACCCAGTACTTTGGTTTGTAATTTGTTAGGAATAATTACCCGATCACCCCACAATAAACAACCTTTTTGGATTGAGAGTTCAGTTTGTCTGGTCCAGAAAGGTTTAAAGTTCTCAGTTTTTTGGTTTTCCGGCCAGCCTTTACATACCCAGTTAAGTACGCGGGCAGTCAATGGGTCTTTTGCGGTGGCTCTGGCGACATCATTCGCAGATATGGCTAGATCGGGGCAAGTCTCTATTTGCAATGCTGTCATCGTTGGTGCCGGGTCTTCCTCTATTGATGGCAATGGTGCTCTGCTCAAAGCATCTGCATGGGAAATTTGTTTCCCTGGGCGATGTGTCAGGGTATAGGAATAGCCTGCCAGGAACTCTGACCATCTAGTCATTCGTGGGGACAGAATATTCGGTGTAGGTTTGTTTCCTGCCAAAATTCCTAGTAGCGGTTTGTGATCTGTTACGATTTGAAAAGTTCTTCCATATAGGTACTCGTGGAAGCGTTTCACTCCGGCGACAATTGCTACAGCTTCTCTGTCCAACTGGCTGTAATTACACTCGGCTTTGGACAGGGTCTTTGAATAGTATGCGACGGGTGCCTCTCTCCCATCAGGCAATTGGTGGCTCAGGATGGCACCGACTCTGAATGGCGAGGCATCGCAGGTTACCATCAATGGCAGTGTGTTGCTAAACTGGATAAGAACGGTGTTTGATGTTAATAAGTCTTTTATTCCTTGGAAAGCTTTTTTTTCTCTAAGCCCCCATGTCCAAATTGTTTTCTTGTCCAGTAATCGATGCAATGGTTCCGCTATTGTGGCTTTTTGGGGTAGAAACACATTATAAAAGTTTATCAGTCCCAAAAATGCCTGCAGCTCAGTTTTATTCTTTGGTTCTGGTGCGTCTTTTATAGCTCTTACTTTTTTTTGGGTGGGGTGTTTGCCCTCTCCATAAATTAAATATCCTAAGAACTCGACGCGATCAGTCATTAGGCAGCACTTTTCTTTCTTTACTTTAAGGCCAGATTCTCTGAATTTATTTAGGACCTCTTTAAGTCTTTTCTTTAGTTGTGTTGCATCTTTGGTTGAAATTAGGACGTCGTCAAAGTATGGCACGACCCCTCTTATGCCATTTAACAGGCATTCCATGAGGCTCTGAAAAATGCCTGGGGCTATGCTTACTCCAAATTGGAGCCTGTTACATTTGAATGCCCCTTTGTGAGTCACTATTGTTTGTGCTTCCGCTGTTAAGGGGTCTACTGGGAGCTGTTGGTATGCCTGTTCCAGGTCTAGTTTGGCGAAAACCTTTCCTCGCCCAAGAGAGTGCAGTAGGTGTTGCACAACTGGCACCGGGTACGCGCTCTGTTGCAACGCTTGGTTCAGGGTAGCCTTGTAGTCGCCACAGATTTGAACCGACCCATCTAGCTTAATTGGTGTCACAATTGGTGTTTCCCATTTAGCGTAGTCGACCGGTTCTAAAACCCCTTGATCTATTAATTTATTTAGTTGTTCCTCTATTTTTTCTTTTAAAGCAAAAGGGACCCGTCTGGCCTTTAGTCTTTTAGGGGTTATCTGTGAGTCTAGACTAAACGAAATGGGGGTTCCCCGACACCTGCCTAGGGAGCCGTCGAAGACGTCCTGGAATTCTCAGATCAGGTCTTCTTCCCAGTCAGTTGTGGCAACCCGGGCTACTCCGGTCATCCCGATGCCCAATGGTGCGAACCATTCGATACCCAGGAGGCTTGGTCGATCTCGGTCGACTATTGTTAGCGGTAGTACTGCGACATGTTGCCTGTAAGCGATTCGAAAATGTCCCAGGCCGATTACAGGAATTCGGTTTCCCTGAAAATCTTTGAGGGTTAGTTTTTGTTTCTGGAGTTCCTTAATTTTGATGTCAGGAATTAGTTTTTTGAGTGTGTCCCACGACACCATGGATAGGAACGATCCAGAATCAACTTCCATCTCGCAGGGGCTGTCTTCGATTTTTACAACTATTTTTACTTTCTTCCCGCTTTCCGTCTGAGCGCTTCCGATAGTGAAAGTTTGGTATGCTTTCTCCCGGTTAGTGGCTTGCCTGTTTCGCTGCCACTTTCTCTCGGAGAGTCTTGGCTCAGGCTTTGCTGGGGAGTCGTTTCGTCTCTTTGGGCTGTAATTCTTTTTGTTTCTGTAGACTTTCTCGATATGCCCCCTTTTCTTGCATGCTCTGCAAATGGCATCGAGGAATCTGCAATCGGCTCGGGGATGGTTTCCCCCACAGCCAGCACATTCCCGCCGATTTCTATTTTCGCGCCCTTTCTTGTTAGCGTATAGGCAGTGGATTTCGTTGTCTTCCTCCCCGGATTCTGATGTCTCTTCGAGTTCTTCGTAATGAGTGGTTGTGGGAGGTTGTTTTTTTCCTCTGGCCGGGCTTTTTTCATCATTACTTGCATTCATTTGTTTCATCTTATCTGCTGATTTTTTGGCGGCTTCAGCAGCCGAGGCTTCTGCAATAGCTTCGGCTACTGATATGTTGGGTTTGTTCAGTAGCTTGCTCTGTATGGTTGAGTCTCTTAACCCCAATATCACTCAATCCTGCATCGCTTCATCTAAGTTAAGAAACTTGCACGCTCCCCCTATTTGGAGAAGTGCGGCTACAAAATCAGCAATGGTTTAGCCTTCTTTCTGGTCTCTCCGATAAAACTCGTGCCGCTTTATCAAGTTTGACACTACTGGTGCATAGTGGGCCTTTAATGTTCTTTGGAGCTCGGTCCACGTCAGTTGTTTGACATCTCGGGGCTTTGCCAAAGCCTTGGCCATTTTAAAAATCGCGGGCCCACAGTGTGTCAAGAAGACAGCTCTTTTTCGTTGGTCTGAGATTTCCTCCATCTCATTGCTCTCTAGGTACATCTGGAAACGGTCTACGTAAGATTCCCAATCTTCTTCATAGGGGTTGAAGGGTGCTGGCGGCGCATTGTTTCCGGCCATTTCTCTTTGTCTGGCTTGTCTGTCACCGCGTGCTCCGTCTCACGTTTAGGACGATCCCACCTTCGTCGCCAGTGTTCCCTCCGGAAAAACGCAAGGTAGACCGGGTTCCAACAACAAGTCTTTATTTACAGTACAGTTGCAAAATGGAACATTGGCTCAAGCTGCGACAGCCCTTTTATACTTTTCTGTCTGCCGGCTTGTAGCCAATGATATTCATTTGATTTTGCCGCCTTTGTGCGGCTTTGGGGATTGGTTCCTTTTGAACCTATCCCCATTAGTTTTTAGTGACCAATCAGAATGGGTTGTTTGGATTCTACTATTTATATACAGAACAATATTCATCATGCCACTTTTAAAAGAAAGAATGGCAGAAGCATTTTGGCTCAAAAGTTAAAGATCTAGCTCTAAATCTTACTAGAAGCCAGGACAAGATTGTGTTTTTTAAATTATTTATTTATATAAATTTATATAAGAAATATCTATTTCTTAAAAACATTTTCAAAAGACCACATTGATTGAAAGGAGGAATATCAGATCAGATCTGGCTTAACTTCATTTTACTTGTTAATTTGTAGTCTGCTTTTCAGTCTGAAATGTGTTACTTGGCTTGCCATGACAGATAATTTTATATTCATCTCTGATAAATATTTATCTTATTATCAACCCTTTTCTGTGTACTCCCATTGTACACTGAAACCAAGAACAATTTTATTTCTGTCTCTTGGCCAAATAGGAGAAACTCTTGATGTAAATAAATAAAAAAAAAATCATTGAAATTGTTTTGAAAGTTATTTTTTGCTATTTTGCTTTTGCATTACTCAATATCTGAAGTCATTCATGATTCAGAAATAGTTAAGGATCAAGCATATGTGGCCTGAGTTACTCATAATCTCATCACTGGATATACTGTACTAATCATAGCTATCTTTTTATTTTTTATTTTATTGATTTTGTCAAGTGATAAGAGGTATAAAGATACATGAAATGGATACATATAAAAAAATGAAAAGAAACAATAGGACAGGGAAGGTAGGCATGTTGGCGCACTTATGCACGCCCCTACAGACCTCTTAGGAAAGGGGTGGGATCAATAGTAGACAGTCTAAGGTTAAAGTTTTGGGGTTTGGGGAAGAAACCACAGAGTAAGGTAGAGTATTCCAGACATTGAGCACTCTGTTGCTGAAGTCGTATTTCCTGCAACCAAGTTTGGTGCGGTTTACCTTGAGTTTGTATCTATTGTATGTTTTGTATTGCTATGATTGAAGCTGAAGTAATCATTGATAGGGAGGACATTGCAATGTATAATTTTAGGTACAATACTTAGATTGGACCGAAGGCATCTTAGTTCTAGATTTTCTAGGTCTAGAATTTCAAGTCTGGTGGCATAAGATATTCTGCAACTGGTAGAGGAGTGGAGAATTCTTCTTGTGAAATATTTCTGGACTTTCTCAACTGTATTAATATCAGATACATAATGTGGGTTCCAGACTGATGAGCTGTATTTGACTATTGGGCGAGCAAATGTTTTGTATGCTCCAGTTAGTAGTGTGATATTACCAGAGAAAAAGCTACATAGGATTAGGTTAACAATTCTTAATGCCTTTTTGGCGATGTAGTTACAGTGGGCTCTGTTCTGTATAAAATGGTTTACTCCAAATGCCTCAAATGTGATTGGCCAGAAAGGCCTGCATGGGATTGGTTCACTAAGAACCAATCAAGGAGAACCGCCGAAAGGCAGCAAAATCAAGTAAATGCCATTAGCTACAAGCCGGCAGGCAAGCCATATACAAAGGCTGCTGCGGTTTGAGCCAAACTGTTCCGTTTGCTGTATATAGTTTAATAAAGACATTGCTAATTTGGAACCCAGTCTACCTCGTGTTTTTCCGGATGGAACATTGGCGACGAGGATGGGATCGTCCTAAAACATGAGACTGTGCATGCGGTGAATTGAAAATCCAGGGTAGAAGCGATGGCCAGAAATAATGCACCGCCCGTACCCTTCAATCCCAATGAAGAGGATTCGGAATCCTACGTAGACCGTTTTCAAATGTATTTAGAAAGCAACGAGATGGAGGAGATCTCAGACCAGCGTAAGAGGGCTGTCTTCCTAATGCATTGTGGACCAACCGTGTTCATGATGGCCAAAGCATTGGCGAAGCCCAGAGACATAAAACAAATGACCTGGCCTGAACTCCAGTGGATGCTAAAAGCCCATTACGCACCAGTAGTGTCAAAACTCATCAAACGGCATGAGTTCTACCGAAGGGACCAAAAAGAAGGCAAGACCATCGCTGACTTTGTGGCAGCCTTCCAACAAGTGGGGGGAGCGTGCGAGTTCCTGAACTTAGATGAAGCCATGCGAGATCGAGTGGTACTAGGCCTAAAAGACTCTAATTTACAAAGTAAATTGCTAAATAAACCCAATATAACAGTGGCTGAAGCAATCGCAGAAGCCACAGCTACAGAAACCGCGAAAATGTCAGCGGCCAATATGAAGCAAATGAATGCAAATAACGACGAAATGATCCTAGCCAGAGGAAAGAAGCAAGTTCCTGCCACCACACATCACGAAGATTTTGACGAAACATCAGAATCAGAAGATGATGACGATGAGGTCCACTGTCTGTACGCCAACAAAAAAAGGCGCGAAAAAAGAAATTGGCGGGAATGCGCCGGATGCGGAGGAAACCACCCTCGAGCTGATTGCAGATTCCTTGATGCCATCTGCCGAGCTTGCAAGAAAAGGGGACATATCGAAAAAGTCTGTAGGAATTGCAAAAATAACAGCCCTAACAGATGCAGTAACTCTCCACCACAAGCTGAATCAAAGCAAGCCGAGAGAAAGTGGGAGCGTAACAAATGAGCCAGTAACCGAGAAAAGACCCATCAAACTGTCACTATTGGAAGCGCTCAGACGGAAAGCGGGAGAAAAGTCAAAATCATCATAAAAATTGAAGGTAGCCCCTGTGAGATGGAAGTCGATTCAGGATCTTTCCTGTCAATGGTGTCTTGGGACACAATCAGACGACTGGTCCCAAATATCAAATTAAAAGAACTCCAGAAAGAAAAATTAATTCTAAAGGACTACCAAGGGAATCGAATCCCTGTGGTAGGTCTAGGACATTTCCGAATCACATACAAGCAGCACGTCGAAGTCCTGCCTCTAACAATAGTCAACCAAGACCGACCCAGCCTCCTGGGCATCGAATGGTTCGTACCATTGGGCATCGGAATGACCGGAGTGAGCCGAGTAGCCGAAACCGACTGGGAAGAAAGCCTGATTCACGAGTTCCAGGACGTTTTCTTTTTTTTTTTTTTTTTCATTTTTTTTTTTTTAAAGTTTTTATTAATTTTCTACAAACAGACAAACATACAAAACATTAAAAACATCTACTCTCATATATACTTCCGGTGTATCGGTTGGTTCATCAGTTTTGTGCATTCATTTTATAGTGTCAATTACAATTATATTGCATAACCACTCATATTGTCAATCCATATTCTAATATTACTAAAAAAAAATAAAAATAAAAAAATCTTTTTCTGACTATACCTTTAATCATTCATGCTTTGCGAGATAACAATACTTCAAACAGTTTATTCTATAATTTATCATATAATCAAAACAAAACAATCCTAAAAACTCTTCATATATATAATATTAATGCTCTATTATTGTATTTTATCATCTAACCATTGATAAAAAAACCCCAAATTGCATAAAATTGTTTATCTTCTTGTTCTCTAATTTCAAATGTCAGTCTACTCATCTCAGCACATTCCAATATTTTCTCAATAATTTCTTCCTGCAATGGCATTTTCTCATTCTTCCAGTTTTTAGCAAATACAATCCTAGCCGCTGTTAATACATTTACAATCAAATATTTCAAGTCTTTATTATATATATCAGGTAAAATTCCCAATAAAAAGATCTCTGGTTTCAAGTCTATGTGTTTCTTTGTCATTTTTTCCAACCACATGTGAATTTTAGTCCAATATTTTCTAGCATTCTCACAAGTCCACCACATATGATAGTATGAGCCAGGTATCTGATGACATTTCCAACATTTTTCAGATTTATTCTTGAACATTCTTGCTATTCTTGTCGGGGGAAGGTGCCACCTGTAAAACATCTTATACAAGTTTTCTTTATATGCTATTGACATTGTCATTTTATAATTTTGAGACCACAATTTTTGCCATTGCTCTAAATCAATTCCATATCCAAAATTCTTCCCCCATGCAATCATAGTTTCTTTAACTTGTTCTTCCTCTAGCTTAATTCCCAATAAATAACCATATAACTTTTAATCACTTTCTCATCAGTACCCATCAATATCTTATCTAAATCAGTCTGTTTATCATAGAATCCTTCCGTTTTAAAATCTTCAAGATATCTTGAGTGTATTTGCGCATATGAAAACCAATTCATCCTTATACCTTGTTCCTCTAAATTTTGGATCGTTTTAAGTCCACCCTTTTTGTTAAGCCTGGGTTCCCCAACCAGGGTTAGGTAGACAAGCTAAACA
>BLBF01000002.1:52053436-52074042 GCA_015471245.1 Laticauda colubrina
TATTTGTGTTCTGATGGATTTTTTAGTAAATCTAATATGTACTTCCTTTGGTAGTTTATTTCTCATCGCATATCTTGTATAAACTCGGTATATCTCATCTACTCCGTCCATCATTTTTTCCTCAGTAATTTCCAGAAGATCTGCCAATATTTCTATCATTATCACAGCCAAGTTTTCTCCTTTTTCCTCTTCTATATTTTGAAATCTAAGATAAAATTCTGATCTTTCCATCTCCCACCTCAACATCCCATTTTTTTCTTGTTCTATCACTGTTAATCTAGTGTCAATATTTCCAATCTTCTCCTCTCTTTGTTTTCCTTCTTCCTCAATTTTTTGGAATCTCTCCTCATACTTTCCCATCATTTGTTTAAAATTTTCATCAGATTTCTCCATTTTTTTGTCCATGGTATCTATTTTTATCTTAATATCTTGAATTCCTTGCATAATCATCTGTAAATTTACTTTTTCTTGTTCCTTATCTTGCTTCGACATTGTCTGAATTAAAAGTTGTCCTTCAAGTGGTGGGGAAGCAGAGGTAGAAGCAAAAACGCCGAATGATTTTGGTTTCCTGCTCATTTTAATATTTCCAAGGCTTCAAGCTCTCTTTGACTTTAAATCCAGCTAGTATAGTAACCAAATATAGTCCAAAAAAATCAAAAAAAAAAAAATCCAATAGTAAAAAGCCCAAAACCAAAAAAGAAAAAAGAAAAAAGGAAAAAGGAAAAAGAAAGGTCTTCAGGTTCTTCTAGACCCTAATCCAATTAAAATAAATGGAAGAAGCAAAGAAGCAAGAGAAAAAAAAAGAAAGAGAAGAAAAAAAAAAGAACTCTGAGGCTTTCCCTTTAAAATAAAAAGCAAAAATACTGGAGTTAAAATTTACCAAAAAGGCTGGCGAGTAGGAGTTTCAAAGGTATATATATATATATATATGCACTGTACACTGCACTTTATTTCTTTATCCAAGGCTCTTATTATGACTGTCTTCTCCAGCAGCTTCAAAGCCAAGCCTCAAATGTTGAGATATTGATAAGAGTCCAAGAGAGCACCTGTAATAATATTTTACTGTATTCTCCCTCTATCTTATCACATTAAAATGTCCTTGAAAAGAAGTGCTTTTCTCCCCAATTCAAATAAAATATTTTCAAGCCTCTAGTTGGCAGTGTTGCAGCATCTCTTAATACTCTTTCCCCCCCCAGCCAAAAGAAAAAATATTTATAAAGAACTCAAACAAAAGAAAAAAAAAAGATAGTCAAAGGGAGCCTCTATCCTAAAAAGAAAGTTAAAAAGATAAAAAATAAAAATCAAGTGAAAAATAAAAATATATATAAGAGAAAATTCAATCCGGTTACCTACAAAGTCACCTTAAAGTCCTCAAAGAAAATAAGAAAAAAAATCCAAGTCTCAATTTGACATCACTTAAACGCCGCTCAACCAAGGTTCAGTCAAAACAAAAATAAAGCCACAGATTTCTTCTTTGTTCAGGATGTCCTTTCAAGTCTTAATCAATTTATAATGCAAAAGAATTTCTCACCCAACCGATACACGCTCATTTAAATCCCTTTCTTTCTGGAGTTGTCCCGACTTCAGCAGCTTTGGAGGCTGCCTTTCTGCTTCCAGCAAAAGGGCTTCTCCCGGATCAAACCAGAGATTTTGCGATATCTCTGGGATCCTGGGACTGTGCCCTTCACAATCCCCGTCTCTATGGGACGGTTTAGGTCCGTTAGAACCGACCAGAGGCAAAAATATCAGCTGAGATCTCAGACCCCCGAGATCGCAGCTGTAACACCGAGACGTAGCTCCGCCTTCTCCTTCCAGGACGTTTTCGATGGCACCCTAGGCAGGTACCGGGGGACCCCAATTTCCTTTAGTTTAGACCCCCAGGTGGCCCCTAGAAGATTAAAGGCCAGACGAGTTCCCTTTGCGTTAAAAGCAAAAATAGAGGAACAACTGATAAATTAATTGACCAAGGGGTCTTAGAACCTATTGACCATGCTAGGTGGGAGACGCCAATAGTAACACCGGTTAAACCTGATGGGTTGGTACGCATCTGTGGAGACTACAAGGTTACCCTGAACCATGCGCTACAACAAAGCGCATACCCTGTGCCAGTCGTACAACATTTGTTACACTCACTCGAGGGAGGAAATTTTTTTGCTAAATTTGATTGAGCACAAGCATACCAATAGCTTCCAGTAGACCCATTAACGGCCGAGGCACAGACAATAGTAACTCACAAAGGAGCATTCAAGTGTAACAGACTTCAATTTGGAGTAAGCGTTGCCCCAGGCGTTTTCCAAAGCCTCATGGAACACCTATTAAATGGAATAAAAGGGGTCGTACCATATTTTGACAACATCCTAATTTTGGCTAAAGTTACGACCCAACTAGAAAAAAGACTAAGAGAAGTGCTTACAATCTTTAGAGAATCCAGCCTGAAAATTAAAAAAGAAAAATGCTGCTTAATGACTGATCGCGTCGAATTTCTGGGCTACTTAATTGACGGAGAGGGTATACACCCTACAGAAAAAAAGGTCAAGGCTATGGGAGATGCACCACAACCAAAAAACAAAACGGAATTGCAGGCATTTTTGGGTCTAATAAATTTCTATAACGTATTCCTCCCCCACAAAGCAACGATAGCAGAAACATTACACCGTTTGCTGGATAAGGAAACTAATTGGACTTGGGGTCATAGAGAACAAAAGGTATCCCAGAGAATAAAAAATTTATTAACCTCAGACACCGTTCTTATCCAGTTTAGTAACACACTTCCATTGACGGTCACCTGCGATGCCTCACCTTTTGGAGTCGGTGCCATCCTGAGCCACCAATTGCCAGATGGGAGAGAGGCACCCGTCGCTTATTACTCAAAGACTCTTTCTAAAGCAGAACGTAACTATAGTCAACTAGACAGAGAAGCCCTGGCAATTGTCGCCGGAGTGAAACGTTTTCACGAGTACCTCTATGGAAGAACATTTTCCATTGTAACTGACCATAAACCTAGGAATGAGGGCGGGAAACAAACCTACACCGAAAATTTTGTCCCCACGGATGACTAGATGGTCAGAATTCCTAGCAGCATACTCTTACACATTGACACATCGACCCGGGAAACAAATCCCCCATGCAGACGCATTAAGTCGAACACCGCTATCAACGACAGAGGAAGACCTGGCACCAACAATGACCACCCTGCAAATAGAAACATGCCCCAAACTGCCAATATCTGCAAACGATGTCGCCAGAGCCACCGCCAAGGACCCAGTGGCTGCCCGCATTTTAAACTGGGCAGGTAAAGGCTGGCCGGAAAACCAAAAAACTGAAAACTTTAAACCCTTCCGGACCAGACAGACTGAACTTTCAATTCAAAAAGGCTGTTTATTGTGGGGTGATCGGGTGGTAATTCCTGCTAGACTACAAACTATAATGTTGAACATACTTCACGAGGGCCACCCTGGTATTATAAAAATGAAAAGCCTAGCTAGGAGCTATGTCTGGTGGCCTGGTTTAGATAAAGATATTGAATACTGGGTTGCTACTTGCACTAAATGCCAGAAAACCAGACCTTCCCCACCACAAGCATCCATAAGGGACTGGGAGACCCGACGAGGCCCCTGGTCTCGGATCCATATTGACTTCGCGGGTCCTACTAGGGGGCATACCTTTTTGATTGTCGTAGATGCATACTCAAATTGGTTGGAAGTTGTAGTAATGTCATCTACGACAACCGATGCGGTCATTAAACAACTCAACAAACTATTCACAACCCATGGATTGACAGACGTCCTAGTGTCCGACAACGGGCCTCAATTAACCGCCATACAATTTGAGCAGTACCTAGTCTCCCTGGGTATACGCCATGCACTAACCGCGCCGGCCTACCTGGCAGCAAATGGTAGGGCCGAGAGAATGGTCAGGTTTACTAAAGAGGGTTTAGAAAAAATGGACCTCGGGGATGTCCAGGACAAAATTCACCATCCTCTCACCCTCCAACATATCACCACCAGCACTGTAACTAACAAAAGCCCAGCAGAATTGTTAATGGGGAGAAAACTTAGGTCACAATTAGATAGGTTACATCCAAATTATACTTTGGAAAGACCCCCCGATTCCTCCAGCCGTTCCTGCACGTTTGAAATCGGCGACCTAGTCTACGCAAAAAATTTCACCGGGGACCCTCTATGGCTTCCAGCCACAATCACACAAATAACAGGCCCCCGGTCCTACTGCCTAACCGTTGACAATGGCAGGGAATGGAAGCGGCACATTGACCAACTTCGTTCCCAAAATATTGAATTAAATACAAATACACAACCCCAAATAATAAAAATCGATGAAAACAAAACCAAAGGGGGGGGAAATACAAGAAAATAATAATAAATAACTTTTTAAAATAGAAATTGCCAATCAAGAGATGAGAGATCATTGTCTATAAGATCATAGTTGCCTTTTTTGAAGTTATCATTGTGATGATTTTTGTGTGGACTTATGTTGAGACAAAAGTCAATCATGTTGTGGTCACTGTTGGAAAAGGGTTCTTTAATTTGTATTCTGTAAATTGAATTCAAACTATTGCAGAAGATGAGATCGAGGCAGTTGTTTAGTCTAGTGTTGTTGGTTACTAGTTGTTCCAGTCCCAGATTTTTTACAGCATTGTAGAAGGTTGCATGTATGGGTTCAGTTTTACATTCGTTTAGGGTCCAGTTAATATGAGGTAGATTGAAATCACCAAGAAAGACAAAAGCATGTGGGCATGATGTTGCCCGTGTTAGTAGTGAATTTAATTTGTTTACATGATCGATGTCATAATCAGGGGCTCTGTAACATAATAAGAATCGAAATGTGATATTTAAGGACAGTTCACAGACGATGGTCTCAGGAAGAGCAAGCTCCTGGGAAACCTGGATGTTTTTTAGATGTAGGGACTTTTTATAGAAGATAGCAATACCACCTCCTCTATGGATTATGTGATCTTATCAGTAAACATGATAGTCTCTTATTGTGGTAATGGAGTCAGGGAGAGATGCATTGAGCCATGTTTCACAGACAAATATGATGTCTAATTTAGCCATACTTCGTCAGAGGAGAAATTCAGGTATTCTATTTACAAGGCTTTTTGCATTGAGTAGTTTACATTTAAGGCCAGTTGTAGTTGGAATTGAGGTAGTTAGGGCTGTGCATGCCTAGTTTTGAGTGATGGTGGGTTGGATGAGGTAAGGTTGGATGTGGAGTTGTGGGTTGTATGACTTACTTTTGATACAAGCAGCATGGTAGTCAATGTACAGGTCCTTCTCTCCATTGTCTAGACATCTTTTGAGTTCTGTGTGGAGTGCATGGGAGTGGATTCTTTGCAGTATCTATTACAGGGGTGTCAAACTCAAGGCCCATGGGCCATATATGGCCCTCAGGGTGCTTAGATCTGGTCTGTGGGGCTGCCCTGGAAAGAGCAAAGGACTGGCCCAGCCCGCAGTGCCTCTGCCAATGAAAATATTTTTGCTAGCAGAGCACTTGGGCCACCATAGGCACCTCTGACACAAGTGATGTTGAGCTGGCCACACCTCCATGCCCTCCCGAAGTCAAACACAATCCTGATGTGGCCCTCAATGAAATTGAGTTTGATATCCTGGATCTATTAAAAGACACAATGATGAATAGGACTCATGATGTCACTGCAAAAATGTTACAGATTGTGTCATTTCTGTCAGTTATATATGTCATGATGACTTTTGGGAAGACAATGTAAATACCAATTGTGTTACTTTCTCCTCCATCCTGCAAAGGCTTATGATACTAATATATTATCAATGACATTGAAGACTATCCCACCTTCATTGAACTTTACTTTCCGAACATACATGTCAGTGCAGGATTTTTTAAAATGGCTCATTAATGAGTCACATTTTAACTAATAGTACACTTAATGCCCAAAAATAGTTGTAGAGAAGAATCCATTAATGGTTAACCATATAATTTATCACTAGGATTTGTCAATTGCATTGTGTCATATACTGATATTGTTCTAAGAACAAACCTTTATTTTACTTACACCTATGAATGTTTTTCAAAATAAAAAATTCATTCCTCAGTCTTAACTGATTTCTTATACCTATTCAAAATATTCCCTCATTTTTGAATATTAGAATTTATTTATTTATTTATTTGATTTATATTGCCGCCTATTTGCCCATGGCGACTCAAGGTGGCTTACACAATGTAAAATCATATTTAAAACAAAAAATAAAAACAATAAGAACTAACAAAAAGAATCAAGTAAATTAGTAAAGTACAATAGAACAAAATTTTGGAAAACAAAAAACAAAAACCAACTCCCACCCCCCCACCCCGATGACAGCAGATCACACTGGCCATTTGATGGGTTCCATCCCCCTCTGGGTTCCCCAGGCCCACTGGCAAAACCAGATCTTCAGTGCCTTTCGGAATAGTATTAATGAGGGGGCCATTCTAATCTCTGGGAAAATGATGTTCCAGAGAGATGGAGCCACCATAGAGAAGGCCCTTCTTCTAGGTCCCACCAGATGTATCTCCTCAGGAGTGGGACCCGCAGCATTCCTTGCCTCCTTGTCTAATGGGTCAGGTAGATGTAACTGGCAAGAGATGTTTACTCAGATAACCCGGACCCAAACCATGAAGAGCTTTAAAGGCAACAACCAGCACCTTGAATTGCACCCGGAAGCAAATTGGCAACCAATGCACCTCTTGCAGGAAAGGTGATACATGTGCCCACTGGGGTCTGCATAAAACCATGTGGGCCACTGCATTTTGCACCAACTGGAGCTTCTGGATGCTCTTCAAGGGCAGGCCCATGTAGAGCGCATTGCAAGAATCAAGACAGGAAATGACCAGGGCATGAGTGACTGTGAGTAGGGACTGCTGATCCAGGAAAGGGCATAACTGGTGTACAACCTGTAGTTGCGCAAAGGCCCTCATGGCCATGACCGCCACCTGCTCTTCAAACAGGAGTCGTGAGTCCAGGAAAACCCCTAGATTACGCACAGGATCTATTTGGGGTAGTGCCACCCCATCCAAGACTAAAGGTGGTCATTCTCCCTGAACCAATGAACCCCAGACCAAGAGCCACTCGGTTCTGCAAGGGTTTAGTTTCAACCTGTTGCTCCCCATCCAGCCCCTAACAGCCTCCAGGTACTGTGAGAGGGAGGACACAGCAACATTTAACTCACCATGGGCCAAGACACACAGCTGAGTATCATCAGCATATTGGTGATACCTCAGTCCATGGTGACAGATGATCTCACCTAGCGGTTTCATATAAATGTTGAACAGGAGCAGAGAGAGTACTGAGCCCTGCAGAACCCCGTAAAGCAGTGGGCAAGGGTTGGATCTCTCCCCTCCTATCAACACTGACTGAGAGCAGCCGCAAAGGAAGGATATTTACTAATATTAAGAGGAATTATAAATATTCAGAAAACAAAGGACTTTCTTTCATTGGAAGTATTCAAGAAAATTATTCAGAGCTATTTGTTTTGGATGTTTTAATTTAAATTCTTTTTCTGTTCAGGAGTTGAACAGTTTTCTTATTTGCACTCTGCTGAAAATTGATCTAAAAGATCAGTGATAATCCTTCCATAACCTTGGAAATTATTTTTTTCTTTTAATTTATATTGTATTCTTGAAGTGTAGTAGTGAACCTTGTGAATTATAATTATTTCTCCAATGGAAGGAATCATTTTTCTTGTATGAATGCTGGTGAGATCACAATTACTGTAAATCTCTCAAATGCTAGGTCTGGATCAGTGGTGGGGTTCAAATTTTTTTACTACCAGTTCTGTGGGTGTGGCTTATTTGGTGGGCATGGCTTGGTGGTCATGTGATTGGGTACGCTTGGCTTGGTGGTCATATGACTGGATGGGTGTGCTTGGTGGTTATGTGACTGGGTGGGTGTGTCTTGGTGGTCATGTGGGTGGTCATGGCCAACTTGACATCACTCATATCAAGGGGTGCCTTGCCTGGCCTCAAAGAGATACAATTGCCCTCTCTATTTATTTACTACTACTGAACATCCAAAATACACTACTTAATCCTATGTATATATACATAGATGCCATATGTGAACATACATATTACATAGGCACACAAAAAGATACATTATCTACTATATGTAGTGTATGTGTATGTAGACACATACAGCTCTTCTAAAACTATACACATTCAACCTCACTGCGTTTGGAAAAACACACCCATAATCCACTTTCTGCCACACATTTAACAATAACTTCTATACATTAGAACATTGCACATGCCTTCAGATTTACTTCCCTAGCCTGCACATGACTGTTAGACCCTGGAGATATCATGGATTGAGTAAAATGTGGTGAAACTCACTTAACAATGCTCTTGTTTAGCAACCAAAATTTGGGGCTCAATTGTGATCAAAAGTGAAGGACTATCTCTGCCTTCCTCTGAATCCTAGTAAACTCTGCCAATTTTCCTCTCTATAAGAGACAACAAAATAATTCAGATTCCAGATGATATAAGGTCTTCTGCTGGAGCAGGGGATTGGACTAGACGACCTCCAAGGTTCCTTCTAACTCTGCTATTCTATGATTCTGTAAGGATCTCCTGCTGGAGCATGGGGTTGGACTAGAACAAGGGTCTTCAAACTTGACAGCTTTATGACTTGTGGACTTCAACTCCCAGAATTCCTCCTCTAGTTATGTTAGGTCAGGAATTCTGGGAGTTGAAGTCCACAGGTCTTAAATTTGCCAAGTTTGAAGACCCTTGGACTAGAAGATGACCTCCGAGATCCCTTCCAGCCCTAGATTGCTGTGCTGTTTCAAAGAGTCTTCTGAAGCCAGGGTTTGTGTCCTTCCTTCCTTTCCTTTTTTCTCTCTCCCTCCCTCTCTCCTTCCATGTATCAATCTATCCATCCATTCATTCATATATCTCATTCACTTTCTTCTCCCTCCCTCTATCTTTCTTTCTCTCCCTTCCTTCCATTCTGTCTTTCTTCCATCCCTTTTCTTCCTTTCTCTCTCGTTTTCTTTCTTTCCCTTTTCTCTTCATTTTTTCCCTCTCTTCTCTCTCTCTCTCTTTCCCTCTCTTTCTCTTTCTCTCTTTTCCTCTCTCTTCCTATCCCTTCCCTTCCTCCTTCACTCTCTCCTTCTAAAGTAGGAGAGGAGACCCACTTGAAACACACACCTATACCCACGCTTTGAGGCACCCACCTGAAATAAACACACACATGCTTCTAAGCGCCCACCTGAAACACACACGCTTCTAAACACCCGGCAGTATCACTCGTTACAAGGGTTTTTCCTGGCCAGTCTCTGGTCTCGCATTGCCAGAAAAAGCCGGCAGGAAAGGCTTCCAGGTTCAACAAAGGGCTGCAGGCAGGACTTCCTCCCCTCCCACTTTTGGGGCTAGAAAGTTCAAACGAGGTATGTGCTATAGCCTCATCCCCGCCCACTGGCTGTTCTGGGATAGGCAGCTTGGTTTGGCTTTCCTGACTGCCTGAAACCTTACCTTCCTCCCACAATGGGGGAAGAAAAAAGACGTGGCGGCTATAACTTCTTGCAGTGGCTTTGCTCCACTTTTCCAATGTGCTGCTGCAGCTGTGTTCTAGGCACTGGCCTCAGCATGCAGGTCCACCCCATTGAGCCTGCTGCACCAGAGGGACTTTCTCAAGCAAGTCTGAGCAGAGTGGTGTAGCACTCCAAAAGAGGCGGCTGGAGACCAAAAAGGAGTTGCCTCCAGCTGCCCCTTTTTTAGTGTAAGCGGCCATCTGCTCTCCTTTTTTAGTGTAAGTGGCCAGCTCTCTCTTCTCTGCCTGTTTGTTCTTTATGGCCGAGAAGAAGGAAAGCAGTGGGCCGGTTGTGGGAGGCTTCTTGTGCTGCGAAAGAGGCAGATGGAAGCAACTCTTTCTTTATTTCTAGCCATCCCTTTCACAGTGCAAGAATCCTCCCCCAACCGACCGGCTGCTCTACTCCTCCTCGATCATGTAGAACAAACAGGCAGAGAAGGAGGAGAGCAGCCAGCCAGTTGGGGGAGACTTCTTATGCTGAAAAAGGGGCAGTTGGACATGTGGCCACCTGCTGGCTGGCTGGACTGGGTGGGCTGGAAGAGGTGCATCTACTGGGAGAAGGAAGAAAGCATGCTCCAGGTGGGCAGGCAGGCGAGCAGATGTCCTGGAGCCACTGCACATCTGCACTGCATATGTAGCAGCTGTACACACAGTGCGCATGTGCAGCAGCTGTGGGACATCCACCCAAGTGGTGCCATGGCTGCCACATGGTAGGAAAAGCAAGGAGAGTGACCAGGGCAAGTGAGCAACCAAGTGACCAGGTCAGGGGTGTGGCCAGCCAGGGGTCACCACCAGTTCAACGACCCCCCCAAAAAATGACCACTACCAGTTCACCTGAACCAGTGCAAACCGGTTGAATACCACCTGTAGTCTGGATAGTATTCTTAATGGGAAAACTGTCTGGAAGCTACTTATCTTGCTCTAAATTCCTTGAAAGAAAAGTCAAAGAGATAGGGTAATGAATAAATAAATTGATACTTTTCCCCCCTTGCATTTAGAATCCAAGAAAAAAGAAAATCAAGAGAAATTTTATCTGTAGAAAATATTCCTTAAAGTTGAACCAATTTTAAGCCCATGTCACACTGAACCAACGAATGCAAAGAGGATGTAAAACGGACAAAAAACCTTGCCATCCGTTCGAAAACACAATGTACTCATTGCCTCCATTTGGCTTCCTCTCTATCCGTCCAGCATCCGTTTATGGACGTTTCATCCGCTCCAAAAGTTTTGGGCTGCCCAAAACTTTTGCACGGAAAATGTATCCATTTCGTCCGTTCTGCATTTGCTACGCATCCGCTACGCATCCACTACACATCTGTTACGCATCCGTTACACATCTGCTATATCCGCTAGGCATCTGCTACGCATCCGCGCAACTCGCATCCGCCCGGACACAGGGAGGAAGCGGAACGGATGCAGAACGGATGCAGAACGGATGCCTAGCGGATGCAGAACGAAAACAAAGCATTTAAAATGGAAAAAATGTTCGCAGAGGGGACCTATCTCGGATATTAAGGATGTCTAGAGGATGCCTAGAGGATGCCTAGCGGAAAACCTATACTGCCTATAAAAAGGGGGAGCAACTCACCTGCATCTCACTTTCAGAACAGCAGCCCAGCGATGCAGACCTCTGCAGCCTTCATCTGACTCTTCCTCTTCCACAGCATCCAGTCATGTCCACCGTGGATTGTAACAAAGTCCTTTCGGCAGCCACCATCGTTCTGCAACAGTGCGAAGCCATCTACAGGCTCTGTGAACTCTACTGTGAGAAGAAAAGAAGCCACCCAAAAACAGTCTGGATCGGAAGATGGTTCGCCAGAAGAACAGAGGACGGACTGTACAACAAGCTGATGGTGGAGCTCAGGAATGAAGACACTCGTGCATTCCAAAACTTCATGAGGATGCCTCCAGCCATGTTTGACGAAGTTGTGCAGCGGCTGACACCCAGGTTGACCAAGGCAAACACCAGCTTCCGGCCCAGCCTGGAACCTGTGCTCAAGGTGGCACTCACTCTGCGCCACCTGGCCTCAGGGACCTCCTACAGGAGCATGCAGTACGGCTGGAGGGTGCCATCCAACACCATCAGCATTGTGGTCAGAGAAGTGGTGCAGGCCATCATCGAAAAATACAAGGAGGAGCTCCTCCAGTACCCCTCCACTGAAGAAGGATGGAAGAAAGTTGCAGGGCAGTGGTATCAGAAGTGGAACTTACCACACACTGTTGGAGCCATAGATGGCAAGCACGTGGCCTGCAAATCTCCAGCCAAGTCAGGGTCCACTTATTTCACCTCAAAGGGCTTCTTCAGCATCATCCTCTTCGCCATGGTCGATGCTGACTACAAGTTCATGTACATCGATGCTTCAGGCAACGGCTCAGCTTCAGATGCCCAGGTATACAATGCCAGTCACCTCAAGGAGGAGCTGGAAGGCAACCTCATTGTGGGCTTCCCAGATCCAGAACCCCTGCCCAACGACACACAAGATGTGCCCTACTTCATCGTGGGGGATGACGCCTTCTCCCTCAGAACCTACCTCATGAAGCCCTACACCTCCAGACTCCTCACCCGTGAAGAGAGGATCTTCAACTACAGGCTGTCCAGGGCAAGGCGGGTGGTGGAGAACGCCTTTGGCATCCTGGCCAACAGGTTCCAGGTACTTCTCACCACCATGCAGCATTGCCCAGAGACCGTGAGGAGGATCATGATAGCTTGCTGCATCCTGCACAATCTCATGCGCACCCGCTACCCAGTCTTGCAGAACAGGCTCGTGGACCTCCAGCAAGGCAATGGGACATGGAGCCTGGGGAATGGAGGCAAGGGTGAAACCTGATCGACACTGAGGATGTGCAAGGCCCCAACAGAGCCTCACATGAAGCGAAGAAACAGCGCAACCTCCTGAGACAATGGTGCAACTCCCCAGCTGGAGCAGTGGAGTGGCAAGACAGGATGGTAAATGCTTAATGGATGCTTCCTTCAGCCTGTCTCATCACACGGATGAGATTGGGCCATGTATGTTGGGTTGGCCTACAATGAACAGGGCGTTTAATAAAGAGTTCTGTTTGTGTTGACATGTGTGGATAATTAATACATTATTATTGATAATAAAGGGCCGTAGGCGTGGCACTTGGGAGGGTGGACCATACAGTCCCACTATGCTTGCACTGGAGGTTTATCTATCCCACAGCTATTACCCATCCCAAAGGTATCCCTGCCCATCCCACAGCTTTCTCAACCCATTACACAGCTATCTTAACCCATCCCACAAGCATGCAAAGGCTTAAACCATTTCTAAAAGTTTCCAGCAAGACTTTATCAAAAAAAAGAAATGAAGCAAGTGTGTGAATCAAAAATAGACTTTATTAACAACAAGCTATAAGACAAAAATGAGTCTCTGGCACTCCTCTTGGTCGCTCAGTCTCAGGGGTGAAGGGTTCAGGTGCTGTGGAGGTGGCTGGTGCTGGAGTGCTTGTGATCAGCTCCTCCAGAAGCAGAAGCAGCAGAAGCCCCAGCCCCAGAACAGCGAGCCCATGCTGCCGAAGCCCCAGCAGAACCAGAGTGAGGGCCAGGGAGCGGGGTGGTAGCCCTATCCCTCTTGCCAGGGCTGGCAGCAGATGGCTGAGGGTTGCTGTGCTTCCGCATGGTTGTGGGGTTGCTGGCTGGCAGGGAGGCTGGCAGGAACCAAGGCTGGCAGGAAGGCTGGCACCAAGGCAGGCAGGAAGGCTGGCAGGCAGGCAGGCACCAAGGCTGGCAGGAAGGCTGGCAGGAAGGCTGGCACCAAGGCAGGCACCAAGGCTGGCAGGAACGCTGGCAGGCAGGCAAGCACCAAGGCTGGCAGGCAGACATGAACCAAGGCTGGCAGGCAGACATGAACGAAGGCTGGCAGGAAGGCAGGCAGCAAGGCTGGCAGGCAGACTGGCTGGCAGCAAGGCTTGCAGGCAGGCTGGCAGCAAGGCTGGCAGCAAGGCTGGCAGGAAGGCTGGCAGGCAGGCAGGCACCAAGGATGGCAGGTAGGCTGGCAGGGAGGCATCAAGGATGGCAGGAAGGCTGGCACCAAGGCAGGCACCAAGGCTGGCAGGAAGGCTGGCAGGCAGACATGAACCAAGGCTGGCAGGAAGGCAGGCAGCAAGGCTTGCAGGCAGGCTGGCAGGAAGGCTGGCACCAAGGCTGGCAGGGAGGCAGGCACCAAGGCTGGCAGGAAGGCTGGCAGGCAGGCAGGCACCAAGGCTGGCAGGCAGACATGAACCAAGGCTGGCAGGAAGGAAGGCAGCAAGGCTTGCAGGCAGACTGGCTGGCAGCAAGGCTGGCAGGGAGGCTGGTAGCAAGGCTGGCAGGGAGGCTGGCAGGGAGGCTGGTAGCAAGGCTGGCAGGCAGACATGCAGGCAGGGCAGGCAAGGCAGCCAAACCATCCGGCAGCAGGTCTTTCCTCTGAATGGCGACCTGCTTCCAAGCTGCTTCCGTTATATCCGCGAGGCTGACGCAATGCATCCTCCCCGCATGCGCAATTAACGCCAGGCATCCATTAGGCTTTCCGCTGTGCATCCGCTGTGCATTCGCTTCATCCGCTGTGCATCCGCTGTATCCGCTCTGCGTCCGCTTTGCTGAGGTTCCCCGGAAGCCTAGCGGACATGCCATCCGCTCCCATCAGCTTCCATCCGCTGGGCTTCCGTTCCACATCCGCTTTCCATCCGCCCTGCGTCCTCCCCGCGTCCGTGTTATCCGCTCCGGTTATGCAAATTTTTGCCCCTTTTGAGAATGGATAACAACGGATGGAACATTTTGCTCCTCCGCTGTGTCCTTTTTGCATCCGTTGGGCAGTGTGACATGGGCTTTAGCTACATCAAAGTCACAAGGAATTTAGGTTTATTTTCCTCTTTTTAAAGTATACTTTTTAAAATTCTGCAGCCACTTCAAAGGAAATCATGAAGCAGCCCATATTTTAAAAGAACACCTATAACAACAATTAGGGCTACTGAGAATTACAGGATATGTAAAATATAATATGGCTGTTTCAGTGTATCCTAGCTCTAGTGCTGTTGTAAATATTCTCAACTAAATTGCAACTCCAAAAAGCAGCAATTTGAAGAACAGACATTTAAAGTAGCATACTAAAGCTACCCGAGTGAAAAAGATTATTCCAATTATTTTTCAAATGCTTTGCATTCACATACAAGAAATGTAATAATACAGATCCAGGTGTATAAAATATAACCCCTACTTTTAATTCTAGCTGGAGCAGCAGGTTTTCTGTTGTATGGAAATAACAGAATTCAGGCATCTTTCTTTCCCAGTGGTTCAGTGGAAGCTCCGTTACCAATACATGGTGAAGAATTGATAAGAGTTCTGTCTGCTATTGAAATGGTATCTTAACCAGGCAGGGATAAACTAAAGGTGGTCATGATTGCCCACTCAGCTAATGGGGCAAATGGAAAAAGGCAGCCTTAAGGTCTTGTTGACCAAACTAAATTAATTTACACAGGCATCATAATATGATCTTTTCTTTAAAATAATGTTTTGAAATACAATAATACTGTACAAACAATATGGAAATATTTTTTTAAATTTTATCTCTGATTTTGCCTTGATTCCAATATATATATATTGAGAAGGCAGGATTCTTCTATCTTCACTTGCCTTATATTTTGGAAAGACTGAACAATGAAGGATACATGACTGCTAATTGTATATGGTAGCTACAATTTTAGTTAACAATAACTTTAATCAGAAGCATAACTGTGCATTGGGGTTAGAGAAATAGGTAGGTGATCATATTATATAAGGAGAGATAATTTTCTTTGTCTAGGTCTAGCCATCATCCTATAAAACCTACTTATTTTGTAAACAGGAAAGTTACAAAAAGTGTCTCCAACTAATGCCAGAGGGAGATGTTTTCCTTCTACTTTTCCTAACCATGAAGAAATAATTAATGATGGGAGAGTTTTAGAAAGCACAATAGCCTATACTTCCATTTATTAAATCTACAACAAATGAAGACATGATCATTTGCTGGACTAAAATTTGCAATCAGCAAGTCACGTTAATTAAAATTGTATCCAAATTAGTATTCAGATAAACAGTTGAGTGTTTATTTAGAAATAAATCCTAATGAATTCAAAAGGGTATCTTTTATAATTTCAGATAAACATATCTCAGAGCTCCATTTATGGCAACAGAACTACAGATATTTTTGTTTTTCTGTAGCCAAATTGTGCTGACTCTCTTTTCATAAAGGTGTTATAAAAAATAAAGATTTTAATTTGTACTTTTTACACATCCCAAACACATGCTTGAAAGGTTTAACATAACTTCCATCTTTCAGGAACTCAAAATTATTACCTTAATAGTTGCTTTCTTTCCAGATACAGGGTAAAGGATTGCCCAGATGAAGATATTTTTACAAGTGATTGTCATATCAGAAAATATATTAAAAAAAAAAACAATAGCTGACATGTCTGTATTACATTAATAAGGAATTCTTATTTCTGTATATTTTCCATTCAGGTTAACATGCAGATTTTATTTTTATGATTAGCTTTGATTTATAACCATGGTTTTTTTTTGGGGGGGGAGAGGAGGTTCCTGCTGCACTTATATTTGTGATCTGGGCGGAAATTCAGGCAACTAAGGGAAATAATATTTCAATTTTAATATCTGATAGGCTTTTAATGTCTTTTTCCATTTAACTTTTTATTTGTCAAAGTATAAAATACAAAGGAAAAAAAGCATGAAAAAGTAAGAAGAGAAGGAGGGAAAAAAGATGCAGTATAATGGGAGAAAAAAAAAAGAAAAAGGCACTGACTTCTGACTCTCTTTAGAAGGTAACATTACAAACCCCAACTTTTTGCTTTTTATACAACAGTATGTACAAGCCATTTCTATAACAATAAGCCATCGAGATTACAAAAACAAAAAAATTATTTTTCCCCATTGTAAAGACAAAATCCAGAAGCAATTTCAAAATAGAGACAAAATTAAATATATTCTCTTCTTTGGATAAAATAATCAGTTTAACCACCTCTGTGTCTCTTTGCTGTGGAGGATAACATATCATTCATTCTCATATTTTCAAATCTAGCCATTAACATTTTACAAACTTTGGAATATTATTCAACACTACTTAAAAAACAACTTTAAGCTTTCTATCAGTACATACATCAGTCTTTTAAAAGTTCATCCTAATTAATTAAAACATTAAATTTAGGTCACTCCCTTTAGCTTATCTTCCTAGAATAGAGTCTTTTTCTTCTCAGGAGAGTCTAGCAGATCTCTTTTCCTGAAAAAAATTCTCAGCTTCTGATAGGCTTTTAGTCTAATTAGTTTCTGAACAGCAGTGATGTAGGATTGAATTGAAAGGATTGAAATTGTTATCAGGTGACTTTTACACTGATATAATGATGAAGTTCTAATTAAAGGCCCTGTCACACTGCCCAACGGATGCAAAACGTTAGTAAAAAGGACACAACGGATGAGAAAAATGTTCCATCCGTTGTTATCCGCTCTCAAAAGGGGCAAAAATTTGCATAACCGGAGCGGATAACACGGAAAGGAACGGACGCGGGGAGGACGCAGAGCGGATGGAAAGTGGATGCGGAACGGAAGCCCAGCGGATGGAAGCGGATGGGAGCGGATGGCACATCAGCTAGGATTCCGGGGGACCTCAGCAAAGCGGACGCGGAATGGATACAGCGGATGCACAGCGGAAGCCTAGCGGATGCACAGCGGAAGCCTAGCAGATGCCGAGCATTAATTGCGCATGCAGGGAGGATGCATTGCGTAAGCCCCGTGGATATAAAGGGAAGCAGCTCGGAAGCAGGTCACCATTCAGAGGAAAGACCTGCTGCCGGACGGATTGACAGCCTTACCTGCCCTGCCTGCATGCCTGCCTGCAAGCCTTGCTGCCAGCCTCCCTGCCAGCCTTGCTGCCTGCCTGCCTTGCTGCCAGCCTCCCTGCCAGCCTTGCTGCCTGCCTGCCTGCCAGCCTTGCTGCCAGCCTGCCTTCCAGCCTCCCTGAAAGCCAGTCTGCTTGCCAGCCTTGGTTCCTGCCTGCCTGCCAGCCTTGGTGCCTACCTGCCTGCAAGCCTTCCTGCCAGCCTTCCTGCCAGCCTTGGTTCCTGCCTGCCTGCCAGCCTCCCTGCCAGCCTTGCTGTCTGCCTGCCTGCCATCCTTGCTGCCATCCTTGCTGCCAGCCTTGGTGCCTGCCTGCCTGCCAGCCTTGGTGCCTGCCTCCCTGCCAGCCTTGGTGCCTGCCTGCCAGCCTTGGTGCGTGCCTGCCTGCCAGCCTTGGTGCCAGCCTTCCTGCCAGCCTTGGTTTCTGCCAGCCTCCCTGCCAGCCAGCAACCCCACAATGATGGGGAAGAACAGAAAGCCGCAGCCATCTGCTGCCAGCCCTGGCAAGAGGGACAGGGCTACCATCCCGCCCCCTGGCCTTCACTCTGGTTCTGCTGGGGCTTCTGTAGCACAGGCTTGCTCTTCTGGGGCTGGAGCTTCTGCTGCTTCTGCTTCTGGAGGAGCTGATGATGATGCTTCTGGCGGTGGTGCTTTTGCTGGTGCTAACTCTGCTGATGCTGCACCCCAATGGCGCTTCAGACAAGCACTCCAGCACCAGCCACCTCCACAGCACCTGGACCCTTCACCCCTGAGACTGAGCGACCAAGAGGAGTGCCAGAGACTGGCTGGCTGGCTACCTGTGGACTTTATTTGGACACTTGACTTGGGTCATTTTTCTTTTATAGCTTGTTGTTAATAAAGTCTATCTTTGATTCACACACTTGCCTCATTTCTTTTTTTTAATATAGTCTTGCTGGAAACTTTTAGAAATGGTTTAAGTCTTTGCATGTTTGTGGGATTGGTAAGGATAGCAGTGGGGTGGGCAGGGATACCTTTGGGATGGGTAAAAGCTGTGGGATAGATAAACCTCCAGTGCAAGCATAGTGGAACTGTATGGTCCACCCTCCCAGGTGCCACACCTATGGCCCTTTATTATCAATAACAATTTAATCATTGATCCACACATGTCAACATAAACACAACTCTTTATTAAATGCCCTGTTCATTGTAGCCCAATACATGGCCCAATCTCATCCGTGTGATGAGACAGGCTGAAGGAAGCATCCATTAAACATCTATCATCCTGTCTTGCCACTCCACTGCTCCAGCTGGGGAGTTGCACCAGTGTTTCAGGAGGTTGCGCTGCTTCTTCCCTTGATGTGAAGCTCTGTTGGGGCCTTGCACATCCACAGTATCTATCAGGTTTCACCCTTGCCTCCATTCCCCAGGCTCCATGTCCCCATTGCCTTGTTGGAGGTCCACGAGCCTGTTCTGCAAGACTGGGTAGCGGGTGCGCATGAGATTGTGCAGGATGCAGCAAGCTTCCATGATCCTCCTCACGGTCTCTGGGCAATGCTGCATGGTGGTGAGAAGTACCTGGAACCTGTTGGCCAGGATGCCAAAGGCGTTCTCCACCACCCGCCTTGCCCTGGACAGCCTGTAGTTGAAGATCCTCTCTTCATGGGTGAGGCATCTGGAGGTGTAGGGCTTCATGAGGTAGGTTCTGAGGGAGAAGGCGTCATCCCCCATGATGAAGTAGGGCACATCTTGCATGTCGTTGGGCAGGGCTTCTGGATCTGGGAAGCCCACAATGAGGTTGCCTTCCAGCTCCTCCTTGAGGTGACTGGCGTTGTATACCTGGGCATCTGAAGATGAGCCGTTGCCTGAAGCATCGATGTACATGAACTTGTAGTCAGCATCGACCATGGCAAAGAGGATGATGCTGAAGAAGCCCTTGTAGTTGTGATAAGTGGACCCTGAGTTGGCTGGAGCTTTGCAGGCCACGTGCTTGCCATCTATGGCTCCAACGGTGTGTGGGAAGTTCCACCTCTGATACCACTACTCTGCAACTTTCTTCCAGCCTTCTTCAATGGTGGGGCACTGTAGGAGCTCCTCCATGTATTCTTCAATGATGGCTTGCACCATTTCTCTGACCACAATGCTGATGGTGTTGTGTGGCACCCTCCAGCCGTACTGCATGCTGCTGTAGGTGGTCCCTGAGGCCAGGTGGCACAGAGTGAGTGCCACCTTGAGCCCAGGGTCCAGGCTGGGGTGGAATTTGGTGCTCTGCTTGGTCAACCTGGGTGTCAGCCGCTGCACAACTTCGTCAAACATGGCTGGAGGCATCCTCATGAAGTTCTGGAATGCATGAGTGTCTTTGTTCCTGAGCTCCACCATCAGCTTGTTGTATAGTCCATACTCTGCTCTTCTCCCGATCCATTTTTGGACCCAGACGCTTCTTGGCCGCCTCTTTTTCTTCCCGTAGTAGAGTTCAGAGAGCCTGTAGATGGCTTCGCACTGTTGCAGAACGATTGTGGCTGCCAAAAGGACTTTGTTACGATCCATGGTGGACATGACTGGATGCTGTGGAAGAGCAAGATCCAGATGAAGACTGCAGAGGTCTGTACAGCAGGGCTGCTGGTCTGAAAGTGAGATCCAGGTGAGTTGCTCCCCCTTTTTATAGGCAATATAGGTTTTCCCTTATGTGTCCTTTTGCATCCTCTTGGCATTCTCTTGACATCCTTAATATCCGAGATAGGTCCCCTCTGCGGACGTTTTTTCCATTTTAAATGCTTTCTTTGCGAGCTGCATCCGCTTTCATCCGTTCTGCATCTATTCTGCATCCGTTCCGCGTCCGTTCCGCGTCCGTTCCGCTTCCCCCCTGCATCCGTTTACCGCTGGAGCGGATCAAGTTGCGCGAATGCTCAGCGGATGCCTAGCAGATGCAGAATGGACGAATTGGATACATTTTCCGTGCAAAAGTTTTGAGCAGTTCAAAACCCTCTGAGCAGATGAAATGTCAATAGACGGATGCTGGACGGATAAAGAGGAAGCAAAACGTATGCAGTGAGTACAAAATGGAAGCATCGCGTTAACCAACGTATGGCAAGTGTTTTTCTCCGTTTTACATCCTCTTTCCATCCATTGGTGCAGTGTGACAGGGGCTTGAGTATTTTAAGCCTTTTTCAGGCAGATTCAAATCTTCCTAAAAATGTTTTTTAAGAT
>BLBF01000002.1:52074442-52122760 GCA_015471245.1 Laticauda colubrina
GTTTTTTAAGATTCCCACTGAGTTTTTTAAACAAGTGAGACATCTTATTCCTGGACTATTTTTGGTTACAGAGTCTTGGGCTTTGTAATCCAATCCAATCTGTCTGGAAAAAATGCCCACTCATACAAAGGAAAGCATTGCTCTTCTATACAGAGTAGAAGAATATTTAGAGGGCATTTATCAGAAGGCTCTAATTTTAATGGGGTAGTTTTTAGACATACGTCTCTGGTACAGAATCAATGACTGGTTACATGACTTCTCTTCCCAGGCCAAGCAAATAGGCCTTGCTGGCAATGTCTCTGTTGTATATTTGAGGTACCATACACTTGCTTTCCATCCCTATTGAACCTTTCATTTGCTTCAATCTCTTACTTTCACTCTTTGTGATTCTTTTTCCTCTTTACATTTTTATTTTTATTTATTTATTCCTGAAGTAATGATCCAATTCACCCTTAACAATTCATATGAGTTGCTTACAAATAGACTCCAGTAACTCAACTCAGCTCTTGCAAATACTTGTTTGTCTATTGCATTGTATCATGAATAGGTCCTTTTACTGTTTCTCTAAGCCAAGCCACTGACAGGGCTTTGGTACTGCATTCACTTCTAATGGAAAACTCCAATCTGGAGTTACCTATAAATGACAATAAAGAAATCCTTATTCAAAGTATCATGCGTATGCCTTATTGGGGGCCTTTGGGCAACAGATTATGACTAAGAAACACAGATTTAAGAAACACAATTGTAGGTTCTTACAGTATTTGACAGTGTTGTTTCTGTCATTAAACATAATTACAGTTGTTGAATTTAAATGACTTCAGATCAGTATTTTCTCTGCCATTGTCATTACCATTTACACCCAAGTTTGTGTTTTTTTTTTAAATGACTAAATAGCAGCACTAGTTAATCCAGAGTGGACAAGCAAAAGTGCAAATGAATATTTTCATGTCTTCTGTAAGTTTAATTAAATGTTTACTGATTGCAGATTTTGCCTATTTTATTGTCTCTTGTTGGGAGCTGAGATGAATCTGGTAACTAGCATTTTGAAACTGTCTGGTAATCACCCCATAATTTGCCTGATTACCCGTTATTAACTATTTTTATTCATGCACATTTATGCCTTTTCACTTTTAATTTTCATTTTAAATAATAAATAAAATTTCCTTGACAGATAAAAATTAAATGCAAGATCTAATAAAACTATTTTAAGCATCTGTTATAACAGGTGACAAACGTTACAGATATAAGACAATACATGTGGCATCTTAATATTCTTTCTCTGGGAAAAAAAACAGGTGTTCCATTTCTAAAACAATTGGCAGTTTATACATTTCCACTTTACTTATTCCCTTTTTTACAGTGCTGAATTGATCAATTATATTTGAAGTGATATTATTCCTAGAAAATATCCAATTAAAAACAAATTGGCTGCAAAAGACACTTTACATTTTTATTCTGTTTTGGTCATTTCACCTAAATTTAATTTTTCCTTAATCTAATCATTACTATTGCCATCTGTATAGGTAAACAAGGTAATAAATCATATCATGAGTAAAAAATACATTTTTATAATATGACTAATAACAGAAGTCAACATTCAATGAATTTATTTTTCAAAACAAGAACAACATACAAAAGAATAAAAATATTTAAAATTATTGTACATCACTTAATTTTCAAGTCATCATAATTAAATAATGCAGAACCCAATATATTTTGTATTCAGTCCTTGGATCTTTCTTACCCTAAATTCCCTGGCAGCTGTACCTACTTGTGAGTGCATTTGTAAAACTTTTCATGTAAAATCCTATATTTATTAGTGTATAAATATAATTGCTCCCCATATTTAGTTATATACTCATTACATCCATTTACTTTTCATAAAGTAAGTTGCATAAATATACAATCCATGGTTATGTTTTCTATTCTTTGTCTTTTAGAAATGCTACAATAAAATAAGAACAAAAACATAATAATGTAAAGATATTTACATAGCCTGCTTCTTAGAGTTCTCATATCTGTAGAGGATATTTTTATTTACCTCTTTCCAAGTTAACGAATATGTAATGGTACTAAACTCCAACATATTAAAAAAAATTTAAAGTTTTTTTTTTAAATTATGACAATTATCTGACTTTTATTTTGACTTTCAGATTTTACTCTCTTGGGTTCTCCTTGGATGCAGGAGTCTTAATTCCGCAAAAGAAAGTTCAGAGGTAAGACTATGGGAATATTGGTCATAACTTTTGGTAAAATATTGCAAATCGATTGATAAGAGTATGCAGAACTCAGATTCAACAAACTGCTTCTACAGAGAAAGCTGAGAAAAATATCTGCAAAAATGATAAAACTGTTCTTAGTTGCAATAAACAATAAATTGTATACTTTAGAACTTCTAAATATATGTTTTAGCTTCCCTTGAACTGTTTCTGGACAGTGAGTTGATCAATTTTATTCAGCCTCAAATAATGATTATCATCAGATATTGACTGTCATCCTGCGCAGTAGCCATTCATTAAGGGTAGACTTCAGATTTATTTGAAAAACAAACATATTTGGATAACCAGGTTGCACCAGATAAATAGGAAAGCTTCCTGCCAATTTCATCTAATGAGATAAATAATTTTATTTGTTTATTTGTATCTTGCATTTATTGTTTTTACAAATAACTCAAGGAGGGAACATATTCAACACACCTTCCTTCTCCTATTTTTCTCACAACAAACCTGTGAGTTAAGTTGGGCTGAGAGTGAGCCAAGGACACCCAGATGATTGTTCATGGCTAAATTGGGATTTGAACTCACAGTCTTCTCTTTCAAGGCTGGTGCCTTAACCACTAGGTTCAACTGGTTCTCAATAATCCATTGTTTTTATTTGAAGTTGGCAACACTTATATATCATGTTGATGAAATATATTTGCTCTGAAATCTATTGTCACATTTCACTTTTTAAAAAGCCTTAAAATAGTCTCAGAAATGGTATATATTCTTTGAAGGCAGGAAGGCAGGAATATGACATCTATTGCTTATTAAATAAGATTTTTATCTATACAGCATTTGCATTTCACTCATTAAAATTATTTTCTAATCAATGACCCATAAACAATATGATACTTATTGAAGTAGAAATAAAATCACACCCATAAATGCAATAATAGAGATTAAACTATATCAGTACTGACCTTGTTTCTTTTAACCCTTCTTTCTGAATTACTTCTAATATTTGCTTTGCAGTCATTGGTGAATTGGGATGCTTTTCCAGTGCCTAAAAAGAAAAATATGCAAAAGAAAGTATTATCAATGTACAGTTTAATTATTATATTATGTATTTAATAGGTTTTTTTAAAAATGAAAAGCTCTACATTTTCTGTTAACTATAAAAGCAGTTAGATTGTTAAATCTATTTATACAATTATTATTTAATATTATTTAATTAAATCTAAATTAAAATAATATGAATTGAAATATTAAATATTATTTAACTATTCTCACATCACTGTATCAGTGATATTTTGATATCATGATGATATTTTCTTTTTCATTGTTTATTCTATTGTTCCTTTATATCAAAGGAAGCATCTAAGTGGATTGCACAGAAAGATTATTCACATAGCAGAGAATAAAATATGAATTTTATGTATCATTACAAGTACAATACATGATTTATATTATTTATATTTATAACATAAAATATATAAAATTCAAAAAAATTATCTGTATTTGTATTTTTATATAAATATAACATAAAATATTTATATTTTGTCTATTTCTATATGAGTAAAAATAGTTCAATCCTGAACTATACATTCAGGACATACAACATACATTTGTATGTTGGTCTTTGACTGCTTTATTTCTCATTCAAGATTCCAGGGAAGAAAGGAGGGAGGGAGGGAAGGAGTGAGTCCTGTGCATCCTTCCTGGTCCATGCCATCACTCCCTTTGCATTCCCCCAACTTGTGCTTTCTATTTTGGATCCTGAAGTCATTTTAACATATTTTAGTGACATAATGTGAAATAAAAGTAGCAGGCAGTGGTGAGCTGGAGTCTGCTCCTACCAGATCACAAGAACTGATTGTTACATTTTCTAGAATTTTGCAGTTTGGTTGAAAGCAAAGTGACTTTGGTAAGAGTATTATGAGAGCTGAGAGCAAGGCATCAGTCACCTAATAGTGAAGCAACAACAATGGAGCCAGCAGAACCAGTTGTTAAAGTTTTATTAGTTACCACCGGATATAGGGAATACATGGACTTCTGACATGAATCACTCTCCCTATTACCTCGCTGAGTCCCTGCTAATGCTTCTTGATACTGGCCTAGATTAACAACAGATTTCCCCAAATTTAAGGTACTCAGATGCTGGTGAAAAGTTTGAAATAGCTTGGGAATTCATGAGCCTCACTCAAAGCATTGAGGGTCTGACTCACAGTGGCGATTATATGTTGTATATATTTTGTCTTTGGACAGACATGTGGGCTGAAGTTGGGGAATGTTACAGTATTTCTCACAGATTGACCATTCTGATTGCTTTCTAAATACTCCATAACTACTCCCTTTGACAGGGAGGTGGGATCCATTTGATTCCTTTGCTCCAGGCACCTGAAGGACTCTACAGAATTCAGAGGGCACTTGGAGAAGTTTCTGAAGTACACAGTTCAACTGGGGTCTTCGTCACTTCTTGTGATGAGTAAGCAGAGGCAGACTTGGATTAGATTGTCTCTGATGCCTCTCTACACATAGTTTCTGGAAGATTCTCAAAGGAACTTTGAGGGATGAAACAGCACATATTTAGAGTATCCTTGGAAGAAAACAAAGAAAGAATCTTACCAAGTACAAGAGGCTTCATTAAGGACTGCATCGTGACAAAAGAAGCAAAATATAGTTATTTTTCCACTCTGATTGTATCTATGGATTGCAATCAACACCCCACCATTGTCAAGAAGACTTGTAAGCCTCTCTTGAGTGATTGCTTTTGGTTTTTGAACTGTGATGTGATGTTTTATTATATTGACATACATTTTAATGTTTGTATTTGCTGATTTTATTCTTTATTTATGTGTCCTGAGATGCATATTGATTGGACAGCTATATTAAATATAAATAATCAAACTTTGTGCATGAACCTATATTTAAATTAATGCATTCAAACTGCGTACATATTGTGTATGAGAAGAGCAAATTTAACTGAGGCTTGCAAAGTACATTCTCATAATGGATCATAAATCATTAATGATTTAGTAATGCAATTATTGGATTACTAATATATCCAGTGTTATTAACAGAAAATAACATGAGCAAAGTTATGTTCATATAATTTTAAATTATATGTTTTGGAATCCGATATTCAGTCTGTACTGTCTCTTTTTCTTTTTTAAAAAACTGCAATTCACTGTAAAATGCTTCACTTGAGAATCTGAATAATTATTGTTCCCAACTCCTTAAGCAGGGAAAACATGTTTTTTCTTCCACAGAGAAGGAGTAAAAGATCCTTACTCCTTTTTGCATGAAGAGAGAACTGCAGATAGTGAGGATTCAGGGTCCAGTCATCTTATCTTTGAGCTCATCTCAAAACATGAATTGTTTTACTACTCTTAAGGTAGATAAACATAGATTTAGCTTATTTTGGAAAAGTGAAAATATCTGTAACTTAAGAAATGCAATTCTTAGCAGTGATGCTTTGTCTGAAGAAGATGTACCTGAGATGGAAACATTGACAAAGTTTTCATAGATACTAAAGGAAACTACAGGTAGTCCTCAACTTACAACAGTTTGCTAAGTGAGTGTTCAAAGTTATAAGGGCACTGAAAAAGTGACTTATGACCATTTTCACACTTTTGACAATCATAGCACCTCTATGATCACATGACTTACATTTGAATGCTTGACAACTTTTCACATTTATGACCATTGCAGCGTCCCCGGGTCATTTGATTACCTTTTGCAACATTCTGACAGAGTCAATGAGAAAACCAGATTCATTTAACAACCATGTTACTAATTTAACAACTGCAGTGATTCACTTAACAAATGCGGCAAGAAAAGTCATAAAATGGGGAAAAACTCACTTAACAAATTTCTCACTTAGCAACATAAATTTTGGGCTCAATTATGGTAATAAGTTGAGGACTATCTGTATTCGACATTTTCTACAATGTTAGCCCTTTATGATCTGCAAGATCAGGAACAAAAAGTGTTGTTAGGAATCTTATCTTATTGTATTATATTGTATTGTAACAGAATATTGAAAGCTAGACAGTCTCCTTTACTTCAAGTTATACACAACACAATCAGTGCAGAAGTGTTTTGAATTTCTTTCTCAATTCTCACACTTTTTCTTAGCATGCAAATATCTCTTCTCTAACAGTTTGGCATTCTCCCTCATTTCTGAGTCAAACTAATATTTCATCATTCCACTGTCTAAGCCAGTAGCCCCAAATATTTTGGGCACCAGGGACCAGTTCCTTGGAGAGGTTTTTCCGCAAACTAGGAGGGGAATGATTTTGTGTGCTGCTTGCATCCCATGGATGGGGCTTTGCTTGTTTGCACAGCCCTGTTTCTGACAAATAGTGGACTGGTATTGGTTCATGGATTGGAGGTTGGGGACCCATGGTCTAAACCATCAGAATCATATTCCATTTCCTACATATAAAAACAGATCAAGCAATTCATAAAAGTTGATAAGCCTGAAATAGGAGATTGAGATGAAGCTGAAATGTGACTTCCCTTCCCTTTTGTAGAAAATATAAGGAATATTGTTCCTGGTAGCTATTGTCTGGTAAATCCAAAATTAGTTCACAGGCATAGAACTTGTGTATTTAAGATGGAATTTCTCATGACTAGTTCGGATTCAGAAGACCCCAAGACACAGGGGACATGGATTCAGAAGACCCCAAGACACGGATTCAGAAGACCCCAGGACACAGGACTGAAAGACACAGCTTGGGACATGTTGCACATTTGCCAGGAAGAGCAAGAGAATGCCACTTTGGAGGCCCTAAATGAAGACCAGAATCAGGAGGAGACTAGCAATCAAGCATCAGGACTGACAGAACTGGAAAACATGCAATGATGAGCCAGATTCAGATCCTCCCCTTATCCCTAGAATACATTGTATGGATGTCAAGCAATGCAAAGGAATTTAAGGTGATTTCTTGCCTATCAAGGGCATTCCCAACCTTGATTGCTTACGCCTACAGTGGGCATTTTTAAGAACAATCATTACTCGCAATCTTTTGATGGAAACAATTGCTTTGTTTACTTGATCTCTGCATTTGTCTCTAGAACCTGTTGCCTGTAGAAATTCTGCTCCTTTGAAACCAGGCTGGCTGACAACCCACATTTAGACTCTTGGATATCTGAACCATGACCATCTATCCAACCTGACCATCCATCTACTTCTCCCCTTGATTCTTTAGAACTCTTTCTAGGAATTGGACAAACACACTGCACAAACCTGACATTTTGCAAGGAGGGAATCCATTGCAAATCTCTAGGGAGAAGGAATCAGTTGAGATTTGAACCCTGGTCTTCCTCATTTAAAACAGTGCTCTAACCAATACACTATTCAGCTGCATGTATATGCGTGAGTATAACAGTACGCTATCCTGTTGGCACCAATTCTTAGCAATCACATAGATTTTCTCTAGGATAATTTGTTCTCAACCTGCTCTTTCATGTCTTTAATTGGGGCATGTATTGCTACTGTCATTGAGTTCACTCACCTTGCCATTAGTCATCACTCTTTTCTCTTTCATTCCACCTTTTTCCAATGTTATAAACTTCTCAGGAGAGCTAAATCTATATGTTTCTGAAGTATGATTATTTGAGTCTAGTCATTTGGGCTTCCCGGTTGATTTGCTCAATAAGTCATTTGTTTATCTTCTTGTCTATCTAGACTATTTTCAGGAGTTTTCTCTGATCCCAAAATGCAAAAATATAAACACATTTAATGTCTTGTTTCTTCAAGGTGCAATTTTTGCTTCCATACAGTATAACAGGGGAAACAATTGCCTATATGATTCTGACCTGAGAATAAGTAAGGATACATCAAGGCATGTGAATATGTTTTTTCAAGGCATTCATAGCCAGTCTACTAAGTGATAGTCTATAGTGCAGATAATCTTAATTCCATTTTTTCAGGTCCTTGACCTTTGTTACTTAGAGCTTGCAGATTATTTGCATTTTCAACTATCAGATTAGTATTTTCAGTAGAGCACAGCTTATTCATGTTCCTTCTTCCAGTTTGAAAATCACCTTTTTTCCAGTTCAGTTCCTTATATTCCAAATATAGGTTGAATAGATAAGAGGACAGTATATGACTTATCTCATTCCTTTGGCAATGTGGAAAAAGTTTGTTTTGCCATGTACTATTCTTAATTATTATGATTATGACTTTTTTATATTTGTACGCTGCCCAGAGTTACCTTCAGGTAAGATGGGCAGACTACAAATTTTATCAATCAATCAATAAATGAAGCTGCATGTCCTCTTGTTAGGTTTAGTGTGAGCAAAATGAATTTCTAAGCACATTCCACAGTTTGACATTAACACAATCAAAGGCCTTTTTATAATCAATGATGCACATAAATCAATGACTTCTTTTTGGTCTTCTATCATTTTCTCAAATATTCAACAATCAGCAATAATTACTTATTTTAATAACGCTTATCTTGCAATTAGCAGTTGTTATATTGGTTCAGTTGACTTATTATTTTTTAAACATTTAGGAATTGGTGCCACCTTGATAATTTCCCTGTTTTTCAAAAAGCGGTGCCAAGTCACTTTTGGAATTCAGCAAGAAAGTTTTGAGAAACTTTGATCTAGGCAACAATTAACTGTTTAGCTGCAGCTGAAATCTCCAATCTCATCCACGTAGTTCTCTTTCTCCTTCATCCACTGATCCAACAAAGTACTTACTGGGTCTTGATTATCTTTACTTTCGCGCTCACTCACTCTTCATTCCCAATATCTCCTGCCCTCCTGCAGCTCTACCTGCTCACTTTACCCACAAACCATTCCTTCCTCAGTCCTCCTCCCTTTTTTTGTTTCATGGTTTCACTGTAATGCACTGTAGTGCCCTTTCTTTTGTGATTTTCTTTCCTCTTTCTCCATAACAGTATGAAACCATCAGTCATTAACTCACAGAATATTCACATTGTCTCACAGAACAGTTATTTTTATTGGTTTGACACAGATCATTTTTTTTTACTTTGTGTTCAGAAACTAAATATGACAAATCAAGATTCTGAATTAGAGGCAAGTATGGAGAGAAATCTTTAGACACAAAAATCCATTTTCTAGCTGTCAGTGGTATTTTTGTTAAATGCATAATGGTTAGCTTTCTGACAAAAATCATCTATCAGATAATGACATTTATCTTCCTAAAGTAAGAAAGAAAAGGCATCTGCAAGTTTTTCCATTGCTTGGTATGAGACATTAATGTAATTTAAATCAGTTTCTATAGTTCACCAAATAAATAAAGAAATACTATGTTTTGATGCATTTTCTACAGCTACTCATGAAAATTCTTAATGATAATTTTCAAGTGAAAGAATATTGGTCTTCTATGCAGCTAAACTCCTTACTTCACATTTCATAGACTGCTTTATTTATTACCAGAATAAAGGCCATCAAAACATGTCATCTGAATGAAGTCTGAAACATGATCCTATCTTCAATTATTCTGCATCAATACAACATATGACATAACACATACATATGGAAGAAGCTGCACATATTGGAAAAGAATCCACTTATACACAAGTTACAGGAATCACTGAAATAATAATGGGTAAAAGAACTTACTGAGCAATGCAAGTGCACTCAGCATTATTCCAGTGCTAGAAGAAATACATCACATATCATAAGCTAAAAATAGGCTAAGTTGCATTTACTGGATAAGAAATTATCCCCCAAAATAAATACCTGCAAACTGGGAGAGCACACTGTCTTACTTGTACTGAAAAGAACTGAAGCCCCTGCTAAAACAAAAGGCCAAGTACAGACCCCAGGACTAAAAACAAAAAAATTCCTGCAAAGATGTAGCAGGCAAAAAGGAACAAATGACAAAAGCATTCATCCTGATATTGCAACACAAACTCTGCCCTTTATAAACTTGCATTAGATAAAATGTCACAACATAAGGCCAAAAGAGCTAAACTTGTGCTGTGTTGTCACAGAATACATATCATCTTATTTAATTGTTTATCCATCTGTCTACCTAATTTATATAGATGCTCATCTTAGAAGCAAGTGATTCTGGGCAGTGTAGTTAGGAATGAACATCGTTAGCTGAAAAGGGTGGATCTGACTGAATTAGTAGTATTTTATTTGGGGCTTGGGTTTTTAGTTGGAGTGCTTTGTGGGAATAAAACTTTGACTTCAGTATTGGGTAATGATTAGTCTAAGACCTTATACATACATGTCTGCCTAAGGGTCACTGAGATAAGCAAGGAAATTAAAAACAAACACCAGAAACAATTAAGCAGCTCAGACAATTGTAAACAGTTTTGTGTGCTATATCTAATTATTGTAATCCACAATGTGTATGCTTACTATGTACGAATTTCTCAATAAAAGGGGGCACTAGAATTTGCTCTAGACTCCCATCCCGAGTACACCAGCCTCTGTGTCTCATTCTTTCCATGGGAGTCCACCACAAGTGGTGACCCCGACATGATCCACTGCAGGTGATCCGGACCTGTCCGGACCTCTGTGTTTCCTCGCCTGGAATAGGTAAAGTACGTACTTAACTATTGCTGGACAATAGGATTATTCAGGGAGCATGGGAGGAAAATTCTCTCAACCACAGGAACGGCATGTTAGTGAGTTGCAGAAGTTAGCAAGGACAAACAACTTTATCTTTAAACCCTCCGGGGGGGAGCAAATAGTTCTTTCAAAAGATAATGTGAGAGAGCTGCTGCAAGAGATCTGGCGGCAATGTCCCTGGTATCCAGAGAAAAGCTCTTTAAAGTTAGACACATGGAGGAGAATTGGAAATATCCTTCATGAAGAGCCACGGGCAACAGCTGAAATTTTGATATTTTGGAAAATTGTTATGACTGCTTTAGAGACCCAGCAACAACCTCTTTTAAAAACTTTAGTAGAACCTCTTCCTAATAAAGGAATTGTATTGCACCCTCCTTCTCCTAAACTGGAGTGTGCTTTATCATTTCCAACAGCACCTATTCCTGTGAATGATAAAATCCAATCAAAAATGGGAAAGGTTCAAGCCATGATGCATCAGGCTTTCAATGAGGGGAAGTTAGAGTCTGATGAGATTACCCAGATGAATTTGTTTCCAGTCAATAGTCAAGTGGATGCTCAAGACAATCTGCAGACTGAATGGGTTCCGATTCCTTTAGCAATTCTTAGGGAAATTAAAAAAGCAGTAAAAGATTATGGTATTCAAAGTCCTTTTACAAAGGGGCTTCTGACAAGTTTGGCTACCTCACGCATGATTCCTAGTGACTGGAAAGATTTAATGAGAATGATATTGAGCTCTACTCAGTATGTGGTCGTTGACTCAGAATACCAAAGGGAGGCTGTCACTAGGGGAAGGAATTCGGGGGGGCTGTATACACCAGATCAAATCTATGGGGCAGGCTTGTTTGAATCCACTGCAGATCAAGCTGCTAATTTGCCTGATCACGTATTTCCAGTGGTTATGGCAGCTGTCCTTGGGGCATTGTCCCGCATTCAGGATGTGGGAACCCCAGCATGGTCTTTTTCTCAAATTAAGCAAACAGCATCTGAGTCTTATAATGATTTTGTGGAAAGGCTACAATTGGCTATTACCAGACAAATCTCTAATGAGGAAGCTGCAAAAAAACTTTTGCTGAAATTGGCAGTTGAAAATGCAAACGCTGACTGCAAGCGTATCTTGCAGCCCTTGGTGGCTAGAGGTGAGGTTACTCTGGCTGATCTGTTAAAAGCATGTGCAGTGGTGGGTTCTCAGGCTTACAACATGGAGACTTTGGCTATGGCATTGCAAAAAGGGATGAAACCTACAGGGAATTGTTTTAATTGTGGAAAGCCTGGCCATTTTAAAGCCCAGTGCCGTGCCCCTGGGGGGGGAATGGCATTTAACAAAAACAAAATTAAGGATGTCCGTCCAAAATCAGTCTGTCCAAAATGCAAAAAAGGGTTTCATTGGGCAAATCAATGTCGCTCTAATCAGAACCAAAATCCGGGAAACTAAATTTGGGGCGTGCAGCTAGCCCCGCTCCCAAGGCTGTCACAAAAGCATCGCCTGCAATTACTGGGAGTGCAGGTTTGGGTTTAAAAATGTTGAACTCAATTAATGTGACCTTTCCTAATCAAGTGTATATTGAGGACACTCATTTGCATGGGCCACTGCCAGAAAAAACAGTGGAATTAGTACTTCCCATGTCTTCTGCATCAGAAAAAGGGTTTTTTGTTATTCCAGGAGTTATTGATCAAGATTATAAAGGAGTTATTAAGATACAATTGTACACTGATATTCCTGCATCATTAATGGCCGGTGACTCTATTGCCCAGTTATTATTGCTTCCATACATCCCTATAAATCCTTTAATTGGGATCCCACAAACTGGTGGTTTTGGGTCCACTGAAATGGCAAGTTCTCCAGTTGCTGCAGAATTGCTAGCGCTGACAAAAAATTTGACTACAGATCAACCAAAAATGACAATTGAAATTCAGGGAAAATCATTTTCTGGCCTTATAGATTCCGGAGCAGATGTCTCTGTGATACGCCAAAAGGAATGGCCAAATGAATGGGCGCTTGAGGACTCTCCAGCTGTTCGTGGAGTGGGTGGTATGCAGTTTGCAAGAAGTAGTGTACATTGGTTGAAGGCATTGCATAGAGAAACTGGTGAGACTGCAAGGATTCAACCTCTTGTGTTGCCCCTACATATAAACTTGTGGGGTAGAGATTTGCTGTCACAATTTCGCACAAAAATTGTTATTTGATAATGGAAAAATTACAATTGTTAACCTCTCAGCCAGTCTGGATTGACCAATGGCCACTTCCAAAAGAAAAGCTTACAGCTTTACATCAATTGGTAGCTGAGCAGCTACAATTAGGACACATTGAGCCTACTTCTAGTCCATATAACACTCCTGTATTTGTTATTAAAAAGAAAAATGGAAAATGGAGATTTTTGCATGATCTGAGGACCATTAACTCCATCCTTCAACCAATGGGAGCGTTACAATGTGGTTTGCCTAACCCTAACCTGATCCCACGTAATTGGGATCTAGTTGTAGTAGATTTACGGGATTGCTTCTTTTCCATCCCTTTGCATGCAGATGACAAGAAATTATTTGCCTTTACCGTACCTGAGCTGAATAACAATGCACCTACCTTTCGTTACCAATGGAAGGTTTTGCCACAGGGAATGCTAAACAGTCCAACGATGTGCCAGTCATATGTTCGAATGGCTCTGGCTCCATTCACAACCTCTCATCCTGGGTGGAAGGTTTACCACTACATGGATGATATTTTAATAGCAGCTCCCGGCCCACCGGGAACAGTTAAGGCAGAGTTACCTTGCCTTAAAGAGGTATTATTACAATTTGGACTTCATATTGCCCCAGAAAAAATTCAAAGTCAAACGCCATATGCCTACTTAGGGCATAAGGTCCTTGCAACCTATGCTCATCCGGTCATTCCGGAAATCAAAATTGAGGAAAAGATTTCTCTAGTAAAATTACAACAAATACTAGGAACAATTAACTGGGTTAGACCCTACCTGGGGTTAACCACAGCAGTACTCCAGCCCTTGTTCTTGGCCCTAAAGGGCTCTGCGAGACCGGATTCTGCTATAACCTTATCAGCAGAACAAAGGAAGGTACTGACTCATGTTAATGCGTCTTTAATGCAGCGTTGGGTTGATCGATGCATTCCTGATACTCCGTTTGCTTTGGCAATTTTACAAACTCCAGCCTTGCCTACTGCAGCTTTATTTCAATTACATGAAGCTCAGGTTTATATCATTGAATGGTTGCATTTGCAGAATACTCCCAGAAAAACAGTTTATACTATGGCTATGCTTTATAGTGAGTTAATCATCAAAGGCCGAAATCACAGTATGCATTTATATGGCATAGATCTAGTTCAGTTATTTTTACCTATCTCCCTCACTCTGTGGGAAACTTGGTATAGTCAATCCATTGAATTGCAAATTGCTCTTGAAAATTGGCCAGGGAAGATTTCTTGCCACACCCCCAGTGACCCTCGCTTCCAGTTGCTTCAAAACGTATCTGTAAATTTTAATTCAGTTATTGCTAAGCAGCCAGTTGGAGGAGTGACCGTTTATGCGGATGGTGGTAAGACCTACGGCGCTTGTGCATGGAGACAGGAAGGGGTATGGAAAACAAAAATTACCCCTCCTCAGCAATCAGCACAAAGGGCTGAATTAGCTGCTGCTATTTTGGCCTTACAGGAATTTGCACAAGAACCACTAAATCTTATTGTGGACTCTCTTTATGTTTATCAATTGATACTTAACATTGAATTTGCTTATCTTTCTCCATCTGTTGATGCTAATCTTATGAGTTTGTTTCTAGCTCTGCAAAACTGTCTTCATTCTCGCACACATTCTCTACATATTGCACACATTCGCAGCCACCAGCCACTTCCCGGGGAGCTGCAGGAAGGGAATGACGTGGCTGATGCAGCGGCCTCAGCCATGTCCTGTCTCTCGCTTTCTCCTGTTACTCCATGGGACTCACATAGCTATTTTCATCAAAATGCCAAAGCTCTTTGTAAACAATTTGGTCTCACTGCTGCAGAAGCTGCAGCTATTATTCAACAATGTCCTAGTTGCAGTGCTCAATCCACTGCTCTTCCTCAAGGAGTAAATCCTCGGGGGACATCTGCTTGTCAACTATGGCAGATGGATGTCACACAACACCCTCCCTTCAAACCATGGCACCATCTGCATGTCACCGTTGATACCTATTCAGGATTTATTATGGCAACACCTCAACGAGGAGAGGCTACAAAACATGTAGTCAACCATTGCCTCCGTACCTTCACACATGTGGGGCCACCAATGGAGATAAAAACCGATAATGGCCCTGCTTACATTAGCACCGCCTTTGCGCAATTTTGTCATCGATGGTCGATTATACATAAATTTGGCATTCCCTACAATTCCACTGGTCAGGCCATTGTGGAACGAGCTCATCAGACGCTAAAACAAGCACTCCTTCACACAAAAACAAAAAGGGGGGAAGTGGATGATTATGGCTTGCCTTACATACAAAACATTCTTAATATTACCTTATACACTTTAAATTTTTTAAACATGACAGGATCTCCCGCTGCTACGGCAGCCAGTAGGCATTTTGCTTCCTCCCCTTCTGCAAGTACGCCAAGACCAAAAGTTCGGTATAAGAGACTACCAGATCCAACGTGGAAAGGACCTGTCCCTCTGATAACTTGGGGCCGAGGATACGCTGCTGTTGAAGATGAGGGGACAGTTGTTTGGGTTCCTGCTCGCTGTGTGTGTCCTTATCATCAGCCAAAGGGGCAAGGGGATGGATTTGGGGGAATGGAAAAGAAACACATTGATCCAGGACATGGGGAAGCTAGCAAACCTTCATAATAAAACTGATTGTTGGGTATGTATGCACATGCCAACTCACAAAACATCAGGGCTTCCAATGGTTGCAGTACCTTTGGCCGAAAGTGACTGGTATAAGGGACAATGCTATGGTTGTTCAGGGATGTGGTCTAACAGTTGGACTAAAAGTAACATAAATACATTGCATCTTGGAAGCCGAATCCAAGAGGTGGCGGGTATCTGCTAGACTCACAATGAGACAGTAGAGAATATGACTTACTTGGGAACATATCCATTTTGTAACAAAACAATTGTTATTAGCAATGGAAGTCGGGTTTATCCGGATGACATGAAAACTAAAAATCTCACTTACTTTGTACATAATATTTCTAAATTTGATATCATATCTTTGATCAATGAAAATGGGTGTCCAATTATCCCTGCCACATGTTGTCCCATCATGATAGAAAACCAGCTGCCCAAATGTGCAAATGGGAAATACGCACCACCGCCCACTTATTTGGCTATGTTAATGGAATCTTTTGTACGATTAATCTATGCTGAACCAAATACGGTTGGTCATCTCCTGGGAGCAAATCTATGGTTGCTGTGTGGACGGATGGCCTATGATCGCATGCCAGCACGATGGAAAGGAGTCTGAACCTTTGGGAAAGTGATCCCATCTCATGTCATTTTAAAATCTTTGGGGACTGCTCATATCCGCAATGCGCGTTCCGTAACGGAAGTAAACTCTGTTTTGAATCATGACTACTGGACACAGATATCAAGGGGAGTTATTCCTCCTTTAGGAGTCATGATGAACTATAGAGATTTGCATCGTTTAAACAATTGGACAGTTACTATGTTTAAAGACACCATTAAAACGCTAAAGCTGCTTGAAGAAGAACAAGGAAAAATCCTTGACTTTGTCCTGCAAACCAGATATGCGGTGGACACTATTTTGGCTGCGCAAGGGGGAGTTTGCGCTGTGATTCATACACTTTGTTGCATGTATATTTCTGATTATTCTCCAAACATTACAGCTACTATACAGCATATGGAACAAACCCTGAGTGAGAATCCATTACAATCGGAGGACGAGGGACTGGACGTGTGGTCTGCACTTTGGTCCTGGTTGCCAGATGGTTCATGGATTCGTCACCTAATTGTTGGAGTGATATTGCTTTTTATACTTTCTCTTTGTGTATGCTGTTGTATCCAATGTCTCCCTGGACTTTTAGGAATGTGTCGGGTGAAGCCTACGGAAGGAGAACTGTTGTTGCAGATGGCGAAAAGCTACCGAGGCATCCGCGATCATCAAAAAACTAAAACAGGGGAGATGTGGGAATAAAACTTTGACTTCAGTATTGGGTAATGATTAGTCTAAGACCTTATACATACATGTCTGCCTAAGGGTCACTGAGATAAGCAAGGAAATTAAAAACAAACACCAGAAACAATTAAGCAGCTCAGACAATTGTAAACAGTTTTGTGTGCTATATCTAATTATTGTAATCCACAATGTGTATGCTTACTATGTACGAATTTCTCAATAAAAGGGGGCACTAGAATTTGCTCTAGACTCCCATCCCGAGTACACCAGCCTCTGTGTCTCATTCTTTCCATGGGAGTCCACCACAGTGCTTGGCAATTGACACAGCACCCAAACCACACCATACCACACAGCCAACCCCCATGAAAAAAGTAACCCTACCATACAAAAAATGGGTATTGGAAATGACAGTAATAGTTCTTCAACTTCTAGGCCACAAACTCACAGCCACACACTGCCAGGAATTATCCACAACCAAAGACAAGATACAGAAGGATGAAAGAAACAATGTATTATATAAAATCAACTGTAACAATTGCAACCAATTCTACATGGGACAAACATCACATCAATTAAAAAACAGAATCTATGATTACCAGTTGTCAGTCAAACATCACAATCCCAAATCCCTAAACTCTACCTACATTGACACCCAAATAGCACCAATTCGAACTGAGCTATACAAGAATCATCAGCCACACTAACACCTGCCACACACATGAATTTATTGAAGGCTGAAATGCCACAAGAAATTCCATTAATAGACACATTCAACCAGCCTACGAACCCCTTGGAATTCAAATCAAACACATAGCCAATCAGCAAAAGCATTGACTCTCAAACAACCCATGCAACCTCCTCAACCAGCATTCCAGCTCCCAATGACCCTCACCTGACATGACTCCCCATCACAAGACCAATTACAAGACCTTCACCTGACATGATCCACATCTGACCCATCACAAGACCCTCACCTGGCATGACCTTTGCATCACAAAACCTGACCACACAAAACCTTTATAAGCAGAGCATGAACACTGACATCCCTTAAACTTGGTTGAAGATGTTCTATCAATATAATTTTGTTCTATCAATATAATTATATCAAACCAAATGTATTTCTTGTGACTAAACTAGAAAGGTTGGTATCAATTTATTATGAATTTATTTGTATTCCTGGCTTCTGATTTGTAATCTGAAATCTGAGTTTTTAAAAAACCAAGTTACAATTAGGGGTATCCATGAAAGTCACAAAATCTAAGCACGTGGCAGAATGTAAATAAAATGAAAAGAAAATGTTTAGATTTAAGGAAGAAAGTTATCTCTTCAGCTGTGTGTTGTCAAATAATAGTAATATGTCTGTCTCAAATAAATACACAAAGAATCTTGTTAAAAAATAAGGATACAGTATGCTATTGGATTATTGTGGGCATCCAGAGTTGCCTGTAACCAATGGAGGATAGTAGCATATAGGACATAAATGTCCAGAATGTAATAGACAGAACATACACAAATGTAAACATAGAGATATTTAGTAATAAGATATTTTTGATGCTAAAATTAGCGCTGCCTTTCTAGATTTCAGGGTTTAAAGTTAGGTATTTCGAAAAAAGGCTTTCGACTGATAGTCAAGAATAAGTCCCAAGCCTTTTTCCCTCCTATCTTTTTTTCAATCTCTGGGAGGACTGAAAACTGACATAACATTTCACAAATCTGATGGTGTAATAAAACTCATACATACTGATTTGTAGAACATTTATGAACCAATATTGAAGGACGTTTCATCAGATACCCAAAATTAATATTTCTAAAAGAGCCATATGATCGCTTGCTACATATTTTGTGTCTGCATCTTAGTGTTCTAAATCATCTTTCCCTAACCTGATATGAATCTCTGTGCTCTCTGGGAAAGACAAGAATTTTCAGTAAAAAGGCATCAACTTAGAGACAACTTTCCCCTTGATCTTGTTTGTCCCCAACTAATTCACTCAAAGTGAATTGGCGTCCTTCAGTCTCAAGAGACTATGGTATCATGCTATGAAACTGGTAACTGCCACTACCCATGTTGTTTTAATGCTGTATGCAATGTCCCCTCCAGAGCACAAGACCTGGGTGATTTAATATGGAAGATTAATTGTACCCAAGCAGCAGATTCCCCCCCCCTCCACATCACTGAAATAGTCCAATGGAATGGCAGAGCTGATACAATTGGCTCCAGCTGCGTTGCAGGAGGTACCAGAATGTGATTGTACATAGTCACGAACTGCTTCCGGGACTCCGGCTCCGGATTTTGCCTTGAGGTTTTCTCCTGAAGCCTTTTCCAATAATAGATATAGCCACTAGGCAGTGGAGCTTTGAAATCAGAGTTTTGCTTCTCATAGAAAATGGTTCTACCATTTTATCTGCCATTGGGGCATAAAGCCCTCAAAACTGTTGGCCATCTTTTCCTGTAACCCTGGAAAGGGGCCCTTACGAGATGCTGCCAGCAGGACCAAGGTTTGTTAAGGAGGTATTGCTCCTCTTCACTCCAGGATTCCCAGCTCGGTTCCATTTGCAGTGTCCATTTTCTTCCAATTGTCACTTTCCGACCATTCCACTCTACCAGCTCTTGGCCTATCAGTTTCTTCACCTCTCTGTTTCTTCAATAAATTCCAGCCTCACGGTTAGTTTATCAAGCTTGTCTCTTTCTTGCCTTTCCCTCTACACATTCGTCCATTTCCACATACCAATCTCTACAATCCAAATTCTTAAAAAAACCTCCCTACAGAACACTTTGGAGTACCATCTACAAACATATGCAGCTGCTGTCGCCACCGGGAAGCATGACAGCCTGCAGGGAGGGGACAGGTGTTCTTGGCTGACAGGTGGAAAGGTGGGGAGCGAGCAGTTGGGTTGGCCTCCAAGGTGAACTGCTTAGGGAAGGGTCCTCCTGCCCATTACTCTCATCAGGGCTGCAGCTTTACCGCTGCCATGGACAGGACGTAGTCCACAAAAGCTCCCCGGCAGCTTTTTCAATCCCTCCACCAAGTTGTTTTTTTAAACAGCATACACTCCCCTCTAAATCCTCCTATATCAGAGGCAGAGCAACTGCAATGCCTCACACTCTGTCCCACTCCACTCCTCCGCTTATTCACTCAAATAAGTAGTTGATAAAGTTAGGATTCTGATTTTATCACATGATAGGTAGGAGAAAAAACAGTAGACAATGAGAAGAAGGCAGAATGGGGAAATTGTCAAAAAATCTTCATGTTTCATCCTACTTCAGGACATTTAAAGTTACAGACATTTACTGTATGATTAGAGGCAAAAACCAGGGAATTCAGTTTACATGAAAATTCTCATTAGAAGCTTCAGTGGAAAGAATGGATAACTTGTCTGTTTTCAAAATATTGGACAAGATTGACATGACCATTTACAAAATATTCATTTACTAGATGGCACCTTAAGGCCCTGTCACACTGCCCAACGGATGCAAAACGTTAGTAAAAAGGACACAACAGACAAGCAAAATGTTCCATCCGTTTGAGAGCGGATGCTCTCAAAAGGGGCAAAAATTTGCATAACCGGAGCGGATGACACGGAAAGGAACGGATGCGGGGAGGACACAGAGCAGATGGAAAGCAGATGCGGAACGGAAGCCCAGCGGATGGAAGCGGATGAGAGAGGATGGCACGTCCGCTAGGCTTCCGGGGGACCTCAGCAAAGCGGACGCGGAATGGATACAGCGGATGCAGAGCGGACGCCGAGCGGATGAAGCGGATGCACAGCAGATGCACAGCGGAAGCCTAACGGATGCCTAGCATTAATTGCGCATGCGGGGAGGATGCATTGCGTAAGCCCCGCGGATATAAAGGGAAGCAGCTCGGAAGCAGGTCACCATTCAGAGGAAAGACCTGCTGCCGGACGGATTGACAGCCTTGCCTGCCTTGCCTGCATGCCTGCCTGCAAGCCTTGCTGCCAGCCTCCCTGCCAGCCTTGCTGCCTGGCTGCCAGCCTTGCTGCCAGCCTCCCTGCCAACCTTGCTGGCTACCTGCCTGCCAGCCTTGCTGCCAGCCAGTCTACCTGCCAGCCTTGCTACCTGCCTTCCTGCCAGCCTTGGTTCATGTCTGCCTGCCAGCCTTGGTGCCTGCCTGCCTGCCAGCCTTCCTGCCAGTCTTGGTGCCTGCCTCCCTGCCAGCCTTCCTGCCAGCCTTGATGCCTGCCTGCCTGCCAGACTTCCTGCCAGCCTCCCTGCCAGCCTTCCTGCCAGCCTTGGTGCCAGCCTTCCTGCCAGCCTTGGTGCCTGCCTTGGTGCCAGCCTTCCTGCCAGCCAGCAACTCCACAACCATGCGGAAGCACAGCAAGCCTCAGCCATCTGCTTCCAGCCCTTGCAAGAGGGACAGGGCTACCGTCCCGCCCCCTGGCCCTCACTCAGGTTCTGCTGGGGCTTCTGCAGCATGGGCTGGCTCTTCTGAGGCTGGAGCTTCTGCTGCTTCTGCTTCTGGAGGAGCTGATGATGCGGGGATCAGACAAGCACTCCAGCACCAGCCAACTCCACAGCACCTGGACCCTTCACCCCTGAGACTGAGCGACCAAGAGGAGTGCCAGAGACTCATTTTTGTTTTGTAGCTTGTTGTTAATAAAGTCTATTTTTGATTCACACACTTGCTTCATTTCTTTTTTTTAATAAAGTCTTGCTGGAAACTTTTAGAAATGGTTTAAGCCTTTGCATGCTTGTGGGATAGGTTAATATAGCAGTGGGATGGGCAGGGATACCTTTGGTTGGGTAATAGCTGTGGGATAAATAAACCTCCAGTGCAAGCATAGTGGGACTGGATGGTCCACCCTCCCAGGTGCCACACCTATGGCCCTTTATTATCAATTGTTTCAGGAGGTTGCAATGCTTCTTCCCTTCATGTGAGGCTCTGTTGGGGCCTTGCACATCCTCAGTGTCTATCAGGTTTCGCCCTTGCCTCCATTCCCCAGGCTCCATGTCCCCATTGCCTTGTTGGAGGTCCACAAGCCTGTTCTGCAAGACTGGGTAGCGGGTGCACATGAGATTGTGCAGGATGCAGCAAGCTTCCATGATCCCCCTCACGGTCTCTGGGCGATGCTGCATGGTGGTGAGAAGTACCTGGAACCTATTGGCCAGGATGCCAAAGGCGTTCTCCACCACCCATCTTGCCCTGGACAGCCTGTAGTTGAAGATCCTCTCTTCACGGGTGAGGTATTTGGAGGTGTAAGGCTTCATGAGGTAGGTTGTGAGGGAGAAGGCGTCATCCCCCACGATGAAGTAGGGCACATCTAGCGTGTCGTTGGGCAGTGGTTCTGGATCTGGGAAGCCCACGATGAGGTTGCGTTCCAGCCCACCCTTGAGGTTACTTGTGTTGCACCCTTGAGGCGCATCTGAAGATGAGCCATTGCCTGAAGCATCGATGTACATGAACTTGTAGTCAGCATCGACCATGGCGAAGAGGATGATGCTGAAGAAGCCCTTGTAGTTGTGATAAGTGGACCCTGAGTTGGCTGGCGCTTTGCAGGCCACGTTCTTGCCATCGATGGCTCCAACGGTGTGGGGGAAGTTCCACCTCTGATACCACTGCTCTGCAACTTTCTTCCATCCTTCTTCAGTGGAGGGGCACTGGAGGAGCTCCTCCTTGTATTCTTCGATGATGGCCTGCACCACTTCTCTGACCACAATGCTGATGGTGTTGTGTGGCACCCTCCAGCCGTACTGCATGCTGCTGTAGGTGGTCCCTGAGGCCAGGTGGCACAGAGTGAGTGCCACCTTGAGCCCAGGTTCCAAGCTGGGCCGGAAGTTGGTGTTTGCCTTGGTCAACCTGGGTGTCAGCCGCTGCACAACTTCGTCAAACATGGCTGGAGGCATCCTCATGAAGTTCTGGAATGCCCGAGTGTCTTCGTTCCTGAGCTCCACCATCAGCTTGTTGTACAGTCCGTCCTCTGCTCTTCTGGCGAACCATCTTCGTACCTAGATACTTCTTGGCTGCCTCTTTTTCTTCCCGTAGTAGAGTTCATAGAGCCTGTAGATGGCTTCGCACTGTTGCAGAAGAATAGTGGCTGCCAAAAGGACTTTGTACGATCCACGGTGGACATGACTGGATGCTGTGGAAGAGGAAGAGTCAGATGAAGGCTGCAGAGGTCTGCACCGCAGGGCTGCTGTTCTGAAAGTGAGATCCAGATGAGTTGCTCCCCCTTTTTATAGGCAGTATAGGTGTCCTTTTGCATCCTCTAGGCATCCTCTAGGCATCCTCTAGACATCCTTAATATCCGAGATAGGTCCCCTCTGCGAAAGTTTTTTCCATTTTAATGCTTTGTTTCCGTGCTGCATCCGCTAGGCATCCGTTCTGCATCCGTTCCGCGTCCGTTCCGCTTCCTCCCTGCGTCCGAGCGGATGCGAGTTGCGCGGATGCGGAACGGATGCCTAGCGGATATAGCGGATGCATAATGGATGCAGAATGGATACCTAGCAGATGCGTAGCGGATGCAGAACGGACGAATTGGATACATTTTCCGCGCAAAAGTTTTGAGCAGCTCAAAACTTTCTGAGTGGATGAAACGTCCATAAACGGATGCTGGACGGATAGAGAGAAAGCAAAACGGAGGCAGTGATTACAGAACGGATACATCGCGTTAACCAACGGATGGCAAACTTTTTTGTCCGTTTTACATCCTCTTTGCATCCGTTGGTGCAGTGTGACAGGGGCTTTAGATAAGTTGTGTTGTTTTGCCTCTTTTAAACCTTCCAAGATGCTGTATGGCAGTTCAATTTACCTTTTGTCTTTTTTTTCTCCAGGGCAAAAGTGTTCTTTTTTTCCCTTTTCTTATTTTTAGGACTATCTTTGGGGCATGTCCCACCTTTTTAATTAGAAGATTTTCAATGTTTAAATTTAAGTGGGAGAGAGAACCCAGGAATAAAAAAAGGAAAGTATCAGCGGGATTTTCAGAGGCACTACATACTTGTGTAAGATGAACTTTAATCTAAAATTAGTAATTGTCCATACATATTTTATTAACATAACATCAAATGTTAGGTGATTAATACAATAATTATCATTTTATTGAAAGATTATCAGAAAAAAATCATTCTCCAGCTTTGTGCTTTTAAGGTGGGACAGAAAGCACATCAAAATCTATTTATTAATAATGCTTTATTATAGCTGCAACTTGCAAATGAAGAATTCACAATTATCACCTGTTATTCTTTCATTGTTTTCTAGCCACTGGTTATTATGCAAGCATGAATCACTAATCTTTACTGAATTGTCAGTTTGATTCAATGAGTAGAATCAACATAAAAATAGGTCAGTGCTGACAGAAGTTAATAATTGTAGCTCAGGATTGAACTGCGGAGTCCCTGGTGCTCTCTGAGCTTGGCTGTTTTCTTGCAAATGTTTCATTACCAAGCTAGGCAACATCATCAGTGTTGGTAAGGTGTGAAGTTTGCCCTCATTTTATATACTAAGGCAAGCTACTAATGTATGTGTGTATACACACATATACATATATAGAGAGATTAGTATACAATAATACCAAACTCCATTCCTGACTAACATTGATGATGTCATCTAGTTTGGTAATGAAACAACTGCAAGAAAACAACTAATCACCCATAATAGATTGGTCACTTTGCAAAAAGGCACTTAATCAAGCTGAAGGTATCCAATTCAAAACTGAATTACCTGCAAAATAATTGTCTGAACCAAATGTTCATGTTTATTTTTATTGAAGTATGTAAGTTGTATCTCTTTACATTCCAGGTTCTGAAATCTTATAACCAACTCTGAGCAAGCATCCATTCACCACATTTAGTTAGATAATGCAACTGGATTCTAGATTATTGGTTCAGGTTGAGTTCAAGAAAACTTTTTTTTTTTTTTAACATAATGGGACACTTTTTGCCCCTCATACAAAAAGGTAACAGCAGACAAGCTGATTATAGTATGTATTGTAGTATAGAATTTCTAGCATGTATATACTATTGAAACAGCGATGTCTATGCTGGCTTGGGCATGTCGTGATGATGGCTGATGGGTGGATTCCGAAAGAATTCCTGTATGGAGAATTAGTGCAGGAAAAGCACCCTAGAGGGAGACCACAGCTGCAATATAAGGATGTCTGCAAGAGGGATCTAAAGGCTTTGGGAATGGACATTAACAGCTGGAAAACCATGACCTCTGATCGTTCAGCTTGGAGGCGAAAGACACAGCATGGCCTTCTCCAATTCGAAGAGGCACTCATTTGGCAGGCTGAGGCAAAAAAGCAGTCCTGGAACCAGTGAAATCTGGGGGCTGGACAGGGAATAGACTGTATCTGTCCTCAGTGTGGAAGGGATTGCTATTCTCGAATTGACCTTTTTAGCACACTAGATGCTGTTTTAGGACTTCTTTTCAGAGCACGATGCCATAGTCTTTTGAGACTGAAGGATGCCAAGTATTTATCACTTTTAATTATTTTTTGTAATTTTGAAAGTCATTTACCTGTTGGAATATTTATACCAAAAACAGGATAGCAAATCTGTAAAATTTACAAGTATGATATGGTAAGAGATTAAAAAGTTACCATTATGGTAACTTCTGTCATCCACGTTTTGATAATACATGCTGTTGTTACCATGTATTTCTTCCCATTCCCTTTTCCCACATTCTTCCTACTATTAGCATTCAGCCCCATAGAAATCTACCTGTTCTATAGTAAACTTGCTTTTCCTCTACATTTTCCCTTTCTTTAATATCACATTTTCATCACCCACTGTTTCCTTTGACCCATGCTTCTTAGATGTTGACTAATTTGTTTTATTTCATGTATTCATGTGTTTAAACCCACTGATTCTTGGACATTTTAATAATATTTTTCCTTTTTAATCACTATAATATTTAGGACTATATAATATAAGCGTTGTGAAGATTTTTTGCACTTTTTCTTCTATTAAGCTCTATGCATCTATATTTCATTTTCTACCAATTCTACATCACCATTTTTTCACAACCTAGTCTTTTGATTTCAACCATTTTGATTTAGCTGTGGACATCCAGTCTTTCTAATTTATTATGTGCCAATCTCTTCTTCATGATCCTTCATATACTAATTGATCCCAAACATTTTACAAAAGACGTACTTTATTCCATTCCATTTTTATATCCTAAATTCAATTCTTTCTTCAACATTGACAATGAGATAAGCTTATCCCCTACATGTGAAGATGCTAGTCAAAACATATATAGGTATAAGGCAGATCATCTAACAGGCGTCATTATTCTTCAACAATCTGCTTCTAGTCACTCACCATTTTACCAACACTTCAATAAAAGCTGTGATTCAGAATAAAAACTTGGACAATGCCTATTGAAAAGTGTCAGAGGAATGGCTGTCTCCCTCACTCTTTGCTTAATAAACTGCATTCTACCATAAGTTGCACTTGTTGAGAGAACAATAATAACTCAGCCTGATCAGTGATATACAAGGATTTTGGCTCAAGCTGGGGAGGAGTTTGAGACCTTGTTCACCAGATGAAAGGAATTGCCATTGCTCCTACCTTAAGATTCACTTATCAGAAAAGAATCTGCCTCACTCTATATAATGCCAATCCTATGATATTCAGAATCTGCAAGTTTAGTTTTTTGACAAATGAACATAATCAGATACTAACCATTACCATAATGACAGAAAAACTAAAAAAAAGTTGTAATCAGAAGCAAGGAGTTTAAACGATGCAGAATATGCTGTAAAATGAGAAAGGGATCACTAAATGCAGCAGAATATGTTGCATTTATACACATTAGATTTTAGGAAATCTGTTAGTATTCAAAAACTAGAAATATGACTGTGATCACTGGTCTAAGACTGATTCATTGATTGATTGATTCATTGATTGAAATATGACTGGGCTCACTGCAAAGATGTTCCAAAATATTTTCACCATCACAATTATTTACAACTGTAAGATTAACAATAATAATATATTCCCCTCTTTAATCATGTGCAATTCTCAGAGTCCACCTGGACAAGTCCCTGAAGTTTTCTTGGCGAAGTTTTTCAGAAGTGATTTGCCATTGCATCCTTTTTAGGGCTGAGCAAAAATATTGGCCAAGGTCATTCAGCTGGCTTTGTGCCCAAATCGAGACTAGAATTCAAAATGGATAACAATAATAACATATAACAAATAAGGTAAAAAAATAAATTAGAACAAACTGTCAGATTTTTACCAGTGAACACTTTATAACACTTATTTCATATGTTTTTAAGTTGCCTGAAATCAGAAGAGTAAACAGCACATAGACTTTGGCAAATAAATAAACAATTAAACATGTTAGGTAACAGTACTTAATCCACATTGTAGCTTAATGGTATTAATTGGAACAGCTAATATCATAAAATTAATCCATTCTCTTAAAAATATTTGGCAATGCAGACCTACAATATTTCTAATAAGTTTAGGAATAACAAATTTACAGTTATGTGGCTTATTTCAGAATAAAGTGGGTGGAAACCTAATTAGTAAATTCATAGAAAAGAATGGCATGGTAGAAAATTATAATAGCATAAACTAAAAGACCAAAATTGTGGTAAACTGTACTTATGAACAGAGCATGAGATCTCAAGTCTCAGCCCTTTTCAGGAGAATAATTTGAAAAGCTTCTCCACATATTCTGAATGTACAAAACTATGAAAACAAAGTGCCTTTTTAAAAGATAGGCACTAATCTGCTTTTTTTTTCAAAAAACAAAATGCAAATTATGGTTATACAGAGTTCACATAGATTTATCTAAAGATTTAGTTCTGAAGAAAAGCTAGAAATTGGAATGCAGTAAGATGGGATATTTCAATGAATAATCATTTACATAAATACTTTGGATTCCACTTGTCTCTTTCTGGTTTAGGCCACATTCCCATGTGATATGAAATCATGCCTTAATAGTTAAAAGTGCAGGTTTATTGGCATAAACATAAAGAATGTGATTTTATGCAGGAAATAAACTCAGAGACACAAATAATAAAGGAAGTTGCTTCATATCATCAAATTATTAATTCATCTCGTATAGCATGTCTTCCTTTCTGTCAACCTGTACTTTGGAATTTCCCATTGTCTGTCAGGAGATACTAAGTTGAAAGAGAAAAAAAATATGTTATTTGTCTAACTATAGCTCTAAACCAGTTTTTGGAGCATGTTCCAATCATATTTCCAAATTTTGGCAGTGCAATTGCTAAAAATTGGTGGCATGATTTCACATCATTTTGAGGATAACACATGAATCCAATTGAAATGTGGTGATCTACCACTAAAAAGTAAATAAATAAATGAAAACTGTAGCGTGTGCAATCAAATTATTACTTTTTATTTGCAACAATTATATTTCTCTTCTCAATGCAAAAGAATCATAGTTCACGTTAATAATATTACACACACAACAATACATGACTTTAAAAGTAAATTATAGACATGCTAATAAGAAGTCTGAGAGGAGAAATCAAGGAAATGCTTTTGACTATAATTTCTGCCTCAGTTGCGGTATAAATGAAATTAAAATCCAATTCAATTGATGACTACATACATAAAAATGGAATGATATAACAATCAATAAGAGATTAGATATATACAATGTATTAATTGCATATAAGAGAACTAGATTAGGTTTATTAGATTAGATATGCCACAGAATAGTTACAGATAACTGCCACATGTCATTTAAAGGTATATCAAAACTATATATGCTCTCACATATATCAAAAAGAAAGAAAACCCTTCTGCACTGACAAATGTAACACTAATTTTCATGTGTTCTTTAACCTGCTAGTAACACAGGAAGACCTTGTAGCTAGAAATGCCTTTGCTACCTTCAAGAATGCTAAAGATATATTTGTATCTTGTTCTGCCCCATCTGTAGGATAGGGTGCAGTAAGTAAAGCCCCTGTCACACTGCACCAACGGATGCAAAGAGGATGTAAAACGGACAAAAAAGCTTGCCATCCGTTGGTTAACGCGATGTACTCACTGCCTCCGTTTTGCTTCCTCTCTATCCATCCAGCATCCGTTCATTGACGTTTCATCCGCTCAGAAAGTTTTGAGCTGCTCAAAACTTTTGTGCGGAAAATGTATCCAATTCGTCCGTTCTGCATCCGCTACGCATCCGCTAGGCATCCGTTCTGCATCCGTTCCGCATCCGCTATATCCGCTAGGCATCTGTTCCGCATCCGTGCAACTCGCATCCTCTCGGATGCAGGAAGGAAGCGGAATGGATGCAGAACGGATGCCTAGTGGATGCAGCACGGAAACAAAGCATTTAAAATGGAAAAAATGTTCGCAGAGGGGACCTATCTCGGATATTAAGGATGTCTAGAGGATGCCTAGAGGATGCCTAGAGGATGCCTAGAGGATGCAAAGGGACACCTATACTGCCTATAAAAAGGGGGAGCAACACATCTGGATCTCACTTTCAGACCAGCAGCCCTGCTGCAGACCTCTGCAGCCTTCATCTGTCTCTTCCTCTTGCACAGCATCCAGTCATGTCCACCGTGGATCGTAACACGGTCCTTTTGGCAGCCACCATCCTTCTGCAACAGATGCAAAGCCATCTACAGGCTCTGTGAACTCTACCATGGGAAGAAAAAGGGGCGGCCAAGAAGCGTCTGGGTACGAAGATGGTTTGCCAGAAGAGCAGAGGACAGACTGTACAACAAGCTGATGGTGGAGCTCAGGAACGAAGACACTCATGCATTCCAAAACTTCATGAGGATGCCTCCAGCCATGTTTGACGAAGTTGTGCAGCGGCTGACACCCAGGTTGACCAAGGCAAACACCAACTTCCGGCCCAGCCTGGAACCTGGGCTCAAGGTGGCACTCACTCTGTGCCACCTGGCCTCAGGGACCACCTACAGCAGCATGCAGTACGGCTGGAGGGTGCCACACAACACCATCAGCATTGTGGTCAGAGAAGTGGTGCAGGCCATCATCGAAGAATACAAGGAGGAGCTTCTCCAGTCCCCCTCCACTGAAGAAGGATGGAAGAAAGTTGCAGAGCAGTGGTATCAGAGGTGGAACTTCCCCCACACCGTTGGAGACATCGATGGCAAGCACGTGGCCTGCAAAGCGCCAGCCAACTCAGGGTCCACTTATTTCAACTACAAGGGCTTCTTCAGCATCATCCTCTTCGCCATGGTCGATGCTGACTACAAGTTCATGTACATCGATGCTTCAGGCAACGGGTCAGCTTCAGATGCCCAGGTATACAATGCAAGTGACCTCAAGGGTAGGCTGGAACGCAACCTCATCGTGGGCTTCCCAGATCCAGAACCCCTGCCCAACAAGATGTGCCCTACTTCATCGTGGGGGATGACGCCTCCTCCCTCACAACTTACCTCATGAAGCCCTACACCTCCAGACTCCTCATCCGTGAAGAGAGGATCTTCAGCTACAGGCTGTCCGGGGCAAGGCGGGTGGTGGAGAACGCCTTTGGCATCCTGGCCAACAGGTTCTTCCAGGTACTTCTCACCACCATGCAGCATCGCCCAGAGACCGTGAGGAGGATCATGGAAGCTTGCTGCATCCTGCACAATCTCATGCGCACCCGCTACTCAGTCTTGCAGAACAGGCTTGTGGACCGTGAACAAGGCAATGGGGACATGGAGCCTGGGGAATGGAGGCAAGGGCGAAACCTGATAGACACTGAGGTCCCAACAGAGCCTCACGTGAAGGGAAGAAGCAGCACAACCTCCTGAAACACTGGTGCAACTCCCCAGCTGGAGCAGTGGAGTGGCAAGACAGGATGATAGATGATTAATGGATGCTTCCTTCAGCCTGTCTCATCACACGGATGAGATTGGGCCATGTATGTTGGGTGGCCCTACAATGAACAGGGAATTTAATAAAGAGTTGTGTTTATGTTGACATGTGTGGATCAATGATTAAATTGTTATTGATAATAAAGGGCCATAGGTGTGGCACCTGGGAGGGTGGATCATACAGTCCCACTATGCTTGCACTGGAGGTTTATCTATCCCACAGCTATTACCCATCGCAAAGGTATTCCTGCCCATTCCACAGCTATCTCAACCCATCCCACTGCTATTTTAACCCATCCCACAAGCATGCAAAGGCTTAAACCATTTCTAAAAGTTTCCAGCAAGACTTTATTCAAAAAAAGAAATGAAGCAAGTGTGTGAATCAAAAATAGACTTTATTAACAACAAGCTATTTGACAAAAATAATTCTATGGCACTCCTCTTGGTCGCTCAGTCACAGGGGTGAAGGGTGCAGGTGCTGTGAAGGTGGCTGGTGCTGGTGTGCTTGTCATCAGCTCCTCCAGAAGCAGAAGCAGCAGAAGCTCCAGCCCCACAAGAGCGAGCCCATGCTGCAGAAGCCCCAGCAGAACCAGAGTGAGGGCCAGGGGGCGGGATGGTAGCCCTGTCCCTCTTGCAAGGGCTGGTAACAGATCGCTGAGGCTTGCTGTGCTTCCGCATGGTTGTGGGGTTGCTGGCTGGCAGGGAGGCTGGCAGGAAAGCTGGCAGGGAAGCAGGCACCAAGGCTGGCAGGAAGGCTGGCAGGGAGGCAGGCATCAAGGCTGGCAGGAAGGCTTGCAGGCAGACAGGCACCAAGGCTGGCAGGAAGGCTGGCAGGAAGGCTGGCAGGGAGGCAGGCACCAAGGCTGGCAGGAAGGCTGGCAGGCAGACAGGCACCAAGGCTGGCAGGCAGACATGAACCAAGGCTGGCAGGAAGGCAGGCAGCAAGGTTGGCAGGCAGGCAGACAGCAAGGCTGGCAGGGAGGCTGGCAGGGAGGCTGGCAGGCAGGCAGACAGCAAGGCTGGCAGCAAGGCTGGCAGCGAGGCTTGCAGGCAGATATGCAGGCAGGACAGGCAAGGCAGTCGATGTGTCTAGAAGCAGGTCTTTCCTCTGAATGGCGACCTGCTTCCGAGCTGCTTCCGTTATATCTGCGGGGTTGATGCAATGCATCCTCCCCGCATGTGCAATTAACGCTCGGCATCCGCTCGGCTTCCGCTGTGCATCCGCTGTGCATCCGCTGTACATCCGCTTCATCCGCTGTGCATCTGTTCTGCATCCGCTGTATCCGTTCCACATCCGCTTTGCTGAGGTCCCCCGGAAGCCTTGCGGATGTACCATCCGCCCCCATCCGCTTCCATCCGCTGGGTTTCCGTTCCGCATCCGCTTTCCATCCGCCCTGCGTCCTCCCCGTGTCCGTGTTATCCGCTCTGGTCATGCATATTTTTGCCCCTTCTGAGAGCGGATAACAACGGATGGAACATTTTTCTCGTCCGTTGTGTCCGTTTTGCATCCGTTGGGCAGTGTGACAGGGCCTTAAGCATAAATGCAGAATTCATTTCATTTTCATTTTCAAGTATAAGCATTGATCAAATAATTGAAGAGTCATTGTTGAATAATCTATCAGTCTCAATTGTTTACTCTTCACTAGAATGGTGATTGATTCAATAAAGCCAGAAATAAACGGATACTAAGAAAACAAAACAAGCAACAAGATGTCTATTAGTAAATATTTTACGGAATGATCCTCTGTAAAAACATCCCAGATTATAAGTAATCCTCAATTTATGACCATTTATGATGGGCTCAGAATGGATGCTTTACAGCTCTGGCCATTATAAATTATCACAATCACCACCATCCCTGCCTCGTAATCATGTAACCACATTTCAGGCACTTCACAGTATGTTTGCACTGACAATCAATTGCCAAATGCTCTGCAATTATGTGATCATCATTTGCCACCTTCTCTGCCAGTTTCCCCAGAAAGTCAATGGGGAAGCCAGTAGGAAAGGTTGCAAGCAGAAGGAACAGGGGGTTCAAGGTTCATTCCTACTGTGCACTGAGTGATTTCTCTTTTCCTCCATGTGCTGTAAGAATGAACCTCTAATCTGGTGAAACGGTAGCAAATGACAACTTTCTGAGCCTTTCAGAAGGCTAACATTAGGCACCATCTTCTCCTCCCCAAATGTAGCAAAAGCCAGCCTTCTGAAAAGCTCATATTTCATATTCAGAGAGGGGAAAATTGACAGTTAATGCCAGCCTTCTGCTCCTTCCATAGCAATGGTATTCATTAGCATTTCTACCAAATTGGGTGGGCTCCTCCAGGAAATTCCTTGGCATGTTGGAGGAATGAATCTCAAATCAGGTGAAAACACTAGCAAACACCGCCATTCTTGTGACTGTTTGGAAGGCCCCCAATTGTTCAATTTGAAGAAGGAGCCTTTGAAACCATCACAAGAATGGGGCCTTCTTGCAGAATAGAGCAGGTAGCCTTGGAGGTCAGCAGTTGGAGAACAATGCAAAAGTAGACCTGGGCATGGGGGGTTTGGAAAGGACCTGGGACTCCCAGCCCTAATAGATCAGGAGAGGCCCAGGCCTCTCAAATGTGATGCAATGCTCAAATCCAACCCCCATGACACCATGGGGACCCTTTCCCAGGGGCTTCACTTAACTTGTATAGTTGCTTAACCACACCTGTGAATGCTGGGATTGCAATTGTTAAGCAAAGTGGCCATGTGGCACCTCACTTAATAACCGTTTTGCTTAACTATTAAGTTTCCAAAATGCTGTAAGCAGTGGAATAACTGCAACCAAAATAACAGCTAAAGAAGAACAGGCTCGGGAAAGAATGCTACATGTTGTCCATGTTGGATTCTAATTTCTTTTCTCATCTTCTATTAATGAGAATGAAAGCTTATGCTTTGGTTCAAACTTTGTTTCATATTAGAGCTTTTAATATTTAATACTCACATCTAATTTGAGCACGTTCTGATACTTTGTTATAAGATTTATAAAGGTGGCAAGTAAACAATTCACTTACTTCAATCAACCTTTCAAATGTGATTTGAAAGATAGAGTTTACAAAGCTTACATAACGTCATCACAAATTCTATAACTCAGTGACAAGAAATTCATAGTTCATCAGCAATTGCTAGATACAGTGTGTAAAAGTGTCAAATGATAATAAGAGTTTTAGTTCATGAACATTTAGTTGGTAATAATCTTCCTATCATGTCTTAACTGGAAATTTCAAGGATTAAAGACAACTTTCTACATGACATAACTTCTTTTGCTGCTATGTTACAGATCTATGTTACAGATCTTCACTGCTATGTTAAATCTTCACTGCTTTTAAAATATTACAGGACATTCAATAACCAACATTATTTAAGTAATTCCCTTATAGCAATACAGTTCAATTACACATTTTGAGAGTTTTTACAGTCTGTGGAAAGTATATATTGGCTGAGATTTTATTTGTTATTTTCTGTGATTATCAAATTAAGGAGAAGCAGCAGCAGCAAGGAAGAATATGACTCATTAATGATTTTGCATCTATTTTGCACGTATGTTTTTTTTACAAATTTCACCAAGGTCCTATGTTTTTAACACTCTTGACTGATGGGTAGTAGAAAAGCATACTCATGGATAATTGGAAATGAAAATGCTCAGAAAAAAAGGAATAAGAAAGGGAAGGAAAGTTAATGCAGATGGATACAGATTATGCAGAAGTAAAATTAATACACAGTAAAATTTGCACACAAGCTATTACAGGAAATAGAATAAAGTTGGAAGGGACCTTCTAGTCCAACCCCCGGCTTAGGTAGGAAACCCTACACCACTTCAGACAAATTATTATCCAACATCTTAAAAACTTCCAGTGTCGGAGCATTTACAACTTCTGGAGGCAAGTTGTTCCAGTGATTGATTGTTCTAATTTCAGGAAATTTCTCCTTAGTTCTAAATTGCTTCTCTGCTTGATTAGTTTCTGTCCATTGTTTCTTGTCCTGCCCTCAGATAGCATGTATGGCACCCATTGGTGATAACCCACCCAACTGTTCCCTGGCACTTTGTCTGATCAATTTGTAAATATTCCTTAAATTAGTAAAATATGAATGGGAAACTCCATGCAAACCACAAACATGAACATTATTTCCAAAAATATTTCTGGTCAATATAGATCCCAGAGGCATGCTTAGAAAATAATGTGACTGATGACTGCAATCCAGAGCTTAGTTTATATTTTGCAAATACTTTTGCAGATACTTTGTGATTGGCTATCATCATGTTGACAATCATTTTTTTGTGATTGCATAACATACTTTCAAAATTCTAAATATACTAAGTGGTTCAAAAAGTTTGGGGACTCTGAAGAAATGACTTTCATTTGTTTCATTCGTACATTTATGAATTATTACATATATAATTTTTTTAAAGTCTTTAGAAACAAAATGGCAAAATGTATAATTGAATCCATCCACTATAACTCAACCTTAACTATAACTCCAGGTCTTATACTTCAGTGGGAATTGTGTGAACTTAATTTCAGTGGAAACTTGTTAAGCTGAACTTAGGCTATTTTGATTTATTTGTATGTAGCGAGAGTCAGTTTGGTTAAGTGGTTAAGGAATCATGCTAGAAACTGAAAGACTGTGTTCTAGACTTGGCCTAGGCATGAAGCCGAGCTGGAGGACTATTCACATTCTCTCAGCCCTAGGTAAGAGGAAATAATTAACACTTTTTTTAAAAAACCCTCACCAAGAAAACTACAGAACCAGTTCTGGCAGTCACCAGAAGTCAAACCTGACACAAAGGGATGAAAAAAGGACAATCTATAGTTGTAAGAGTGAAGTACAGATTGTTATGTTGACAACAGATGAAAAATAAAATAGCTTCCCTATTAAACTATAGAAAGTCTAGAGACAAATAATATAAATAGGCTACAATATATCTGATACTTATATTTTACTGTGCTTGGGAATTATACATTATCATGGTAACATATATGACACAGAAACAAATGAGCGTCATCGCAGGTAATGATTAAACAGAACTGCTAAAACAGTTCTTAGCTTTACAATAACTTATTTTCAACATTTCCTGAAACTAAACTTCATAAAATATACCTAGCATTATGTACAACAATATTATTCTACATATAACAATACTATAACAGTTTACATTAAATCCCACTGAATTCAATGGCATTTTCCCAGAAAGTACATCATCTTAATTTTCAGTATCAAAAGACCATTATTCCAAATCTGAAAATCATGTTTATTAGAAAATGGAACACACCATAGAGAAATACCATAGGCAAGAAAGAAAAGACAGATTTATTTTCGCTAATAAATTTTTGGAAAAATATTCTTTGAGAAAAAAAAAATTTTTTTTTTTGAAAAGACAGAAAGGAATATTGGATAAAGTCTATCTGTGCAAGAAAATCCCTTGACATCTAACACAAACAGAAAGTGGGTACGTTCCGGAATATAAGTTTCACGATATGTAAAGATTAAAAGGAAGACAGATTCTTGAATTCCTCGCTTAGAGATATATACCTTCTTTTTCTGCAGACTTAGAAAAGTATGGAGAATATCCTGCATATTCTTCCCACTTTTATATACATATTATGGAAAAATCTGCTCGGGCAGCTCATATGAGACCTAGGAAGCAGCAACTCCTTCTCAGACATGATGATACAACTGAAACTAAGTTGTTCACACATCACAGCATTTCTCACACAGCTACAGGGAAAACTGTTCTCTGGCATCAATGTTCTTTCAAACCAGAGATACCCACCCGTAGAAAGAAATGCCACTTTTTATTTGCATAAGCTTAAAAATAAAGAGAACACATGATGGGCTTCAAACGCCCCAATCAGAAAAGAAGTGATCCCCTTATTTCCCCCCCCCCCCGGCTGTCATACACACACACACACACACACGTACGTCATTACTGTAATAATTATGAATGAATAAACGAATGAACACACGCGTACATGCATTCAAGCACTATGGAGGAGTTTGGAACGGGATGAGGCTGCAACCTTTCTCTTCAACCCCAAAGGCAGGCATCATGCCTCATCTCTATAGTGAGCGCACAGGTGTGGAGGAAATTCTTCCTCTTCTGTCTGCCACTTCGCGGTGGGGTTTCCCGCAAAAGTGCTGATGTCCACGGAAGAACCGCCAGCTCTCTCTTCAAGAGGAAGAGAAGTAAGTGGGACCCAGAGTCCGGCGAGGGTTTTAACTCCCGGCGCCTCTCGCTGCACAGCCTCTTCACCCCAGAAGTCGTTCTCCCGCAAACTACCTAGAGCAACTGAACGCGGCACGCAGACCGTCCACGAACAAAGTCGTTCCCACAGAACACCCGGCGAGCAGACTTTCGCACGGAACGTCGTTCCGCCACCCTGAGAACGCAGCCTCCGCTTCCCGTCTCATCCCGCACCTCCGACCCTCCGAGGCATTGACGCTGCCCACGCGCAGCTCCGCACGGTCACTCCAGCATCCCCTACCGACGGCAACAATGCAAAGAGCTCGGGTCGGGAGTGGGCTGCACTAGGCGCCTCCCCGACTCGCCCCCGGGAACAGGAGCCAGCCGGGCGGACGGACGGACGGGCCGGCCCCGCCGCACGCAAAAAAGCCTCGGGTCGCACCTACCAGGCGGGCAGCCTCGGCCCAGGTGCGGTCCTTCTTCTTCCTCTTGTCTTTCATGTTTGCATCTCATTGAGATGATTCGAGGGGGGGGGGGGCGGGGGCGGAATGGAACGTGCAGGGACGGGGCGGGGGGGGGGGAAGGAGGGGGAGCCCGAGGCCCCCGCACGGACAATGATACGGTGACGTGGAGTTCTAGAACCCCCTGCGGGAGGGGCGTGGGAGCGACAGGGCGGTGGAGGGCCGGGCCGTCTCGGGCTCGCACTCCCGCAGTAGCAGCGGCGGCGGCGGCGACACAGCTGACAGCTTGAGGGATGCTCTGCTACGCAAGTCACAACAATGCACTATGACGTCACATCGGGGAATGGCGACTGCACACAAAACATCCCAGCCGAGGCGGCCGCGCTCGCGAGCAAACCGCACGAGACGCCGAGAAAAGAAAAGGCCTGCCGCGGATCTCGCGAGAGCTTGTGAAAAGACCCTCTTCTTCAACCCCCCCCCCCTGTTTCCCCCCCCCCCCCCCGGCGCCCCCGTCCGCTTTACAAATGGGGGGGGGGAGGGGAGAGAGGGGGAAAGAGAAATCGTGAAGACAGGACTACATGTCCCGATGTGCAACACGCCCGAGTGCTGCGTTCGTGTTTGTTACGAGGACGGTGTGTGTTTTCGTTTGAAAGATAATGGTTGGTATGCCGGGTCTTGTGGTTTGTGGGAGCTAAGAGAAAGGAAGGGTTTGGTTCGGTTTGGTTTGGTTTTTTTTGTCAGCAGTTCCAGGTCCGGTTCCAGGTGGGGGCAAAGCCCCCTCAACAAGAGATGTCGGGTGCTCTTCCATCGCATTCGCCTCCGACAAACCCAAACCAGCCGGGGAAGCCGGGTCTGACACCCTCTCCTCTCACCTGCTCGCCCCCTCCCAGTCTTAACTCGCTATGGCACAGAAAGCCGAAAGAAGGGGGCGTGCCGGGGGGGGGGGATCCGCCCTCCACCCATCACCCGCCCCCGCCGCCGCCTGCTCTGCGTTCTCCCAGATTTCGGCCTCCGTGACCAGGTGCGGAGCTTAGGAACACGATGTTGTATCAGCAGATGGGTTGCTATCGTTCTATTTACTCACAGTTCTTAGAAAACTACAGAAGGACCAACCTCCCCCCCTCCCCTCCCTTTCAATGAACGGGGCCGTAAATCGACGCCGGGACAGGTTACGCCTTCCATATTCTCTCTCGGATTCCGGAGAAGTTCGCGATATGAATCCCGAGTTTTTGTCACAGCGTTGGAAGATCCCAAAACTTTTCTTTCTCTCTCTCGTACGATGAGTTGAGTCTTTTTAACGGTTTGAGTGTACTTTCTTCCTGCATGTGCCGCCTTTTCCAGTCGCTGTGAACGGACGTGGGGAGGACGCAGAGCGGATGCATAGAGGATGCAGAGCGGATGCATAGAGGATGCAGAGCGGATGTATAGAGGATGTGTAGAGGATGCAGAGCGGATGCATAGAGGATGCAGAGCGGATGTATAGAGGATGCATAGAGGATGCAGAGCGGATGCATAGAGGATGCAGAGCGGATGCATAGCGGATGTATAGAGGATGCAGAGCGGATGCAAAGCGGATGAGCTGCATCCGCTTTCATCCTTTCTCCATCCGTGCTACTAACGCTGCGCGTCCGTTCTGCTTCCTCCCTGCATCCGTTTACCGCTGGAACGGATTTGAGTTGTGCGGATGCACAGCGGATGCCTAGCGGATATAGCAGATGCGTAATGGATGCAGAACGGATGTCCCCCATATGCCTAGAGGATGCAGAACGGATGCATTGGATACATTTTCCGCTCAAAAGTTTTGGGCAGCTCAAAACTTTCTGAGCGGATGAAACGTCAATAAACGGATGCTGGACAGATAGAGAGGAAGCAAAACGGAGGCAGTGATTACAGAACGGATACATCATGTTAACCAACGGATGGCAAGCTTTTTTTGTCCGTTTTACATCCTCTTTGCATCCGTTGGTGCAGTGTGACATGGGCTTAACGGGGATGTTAAAAAGATGTTCATAGGAAGCCTAGCGAATGACAGCGGATGCAAACTGTTCACTGCGCATCCTTTCTATTTCCGTGCTACTAACGCTGTGTAGACGTTCCGTGTACCTTTTGTTTCCTCCCTCTTTCCGTTTTCAGCTGCAATGGATGTGAGTTGCGAGGATGCCCAGAGGATGCAGAGAGGATACAGCGGATGTCTAACGGATGATAAATGGACATAGAACGTTTGTTGCTCAGATGTCGCGGATTTACATCGTACACGGCGGAAAGTTCATCTGTTCACAAAGTTTTGTGCAGCTCAAAGCTTCTTGCGCTGATGAAATCTCAATGGACAGATGCTGGAGGGATAGAGAGTATGAAACATGTATGCAGTGAGTACACAACAGATGCATCGTGTTTTCCAATGGATGGCAAGCTTTTTTTAAAGTTTTACATCCTCTTTGCATCCGTTGGTGCAGTGGGACATGGGCTTTAGGTCCTGATACATCCTGAAGGTTTTGGCTGTATCCTTGCGGCCAATAAAGAATCTGGCCGCTGTGAATTGAGATAACAGCAAGTCTATCTCATTTAACAAAGAAAACCTAGTGTTTGCACATGTTAACAACTTGGAAAAATGTTACATTCAAAATACTTTGCCATTGTTAACACTGTTGCATGGTCTAGTTCGGAAATAAAATAGTATAGAAGCTACAGTCTTGGGCCAAGATCAGGGAAAGCCCTGTGTAAGTTTTATTCTGCTTAGAGATGGTTAGGTAAGCATGAGCCAATCATTGTGGTTCTGGCTTGCCCAATATAAATTTGCTGTTTGGGAATATAGTGGGAGGAGCGGGACACAAACCCATCGCTTATGTATGATTCTTTGAGCTCTCAAACTATGAATGTGATGTAATGATTATTAAAACAATAGTAGCAGCAGCAGTTTTAACAAACTCTGCAATAGAAATTCACAGTAATGATGTGTGGCAATTATGGGAATCGGACAAATGGGCTGGGGCACTGTGATTTCAGTGGAGCACAACTCTGAAGGCTGGTTTGATGTTTTGTTTTCAGACTCAATAATGCTCAGTTAAGCACTGAGTAAATAATGACACCAATGCTGTAACAGGAATTCTAATAAAGAGGAGATGGTAATTTAGGTAACCTTACATCTTTCACTTCTAATTTTAATACACAAAAGTTTTTTAAGAAAGTATCAAAAGGACTAAAATACTTTAAAATTAATAATTTTATTTATTGCTCTACTTGTAGTTGCTCGTGGCCTGGTCACCTCCCAGATGGGCTACTGTAATGTGCTGTACATGGGGCTGCCCTTGAAAAGTATTCAGAAGCTCCAGCTGCTACAGAATTCAGTGGCACAGGAAGTTATATGCGTTCCTAGAGCAGCACACATATTTCTGCTCTATGAGCTGCATTGGTTTCCAGCCTTGCTTCTGGGTCTAATTCAAAGTGTTGGTTTTGACCTTTAAAGCTTTTCATGGTATGATGTTGAGTTATTTAAGATGAAGATAACCTTTGTTGTCATTTTTTACTGTGAGCACACAGGCACACATTAAAAATGAAATTCTGTTGCCCTCTCTCAAAAGAAAGTATGTATCTACCCATATCCATAAATCACATATATATACACGTGCTATACACACACACACACACCCATACACACACCCATACACACACACACACACACACACACACACACACATTAATCCCTGTCCATTTTGAATACATAGTGAAAAGAGGAAACTTGAGAGTTCATAAACTTTTGAGCTACTGCCTCTTCCCAATTTCCCATCTTGTCAGGTCTGGCGTAAGAGGGAAATTGAGTCCCATCTGCTAGAATTAATTCTGATAGGGCCCAGAAGATGAGGCTATACTGCCATGGCACTCCCTGTATTCTCTCTCCCTCCCTCCCTCCCCCCCCTCTCTCTCCCTCTCCCTCCCTCCCTCCCTCCCTCCCTCTCTCTCTCTGTCCCTTAATATCTGATTATGTAACCGATCCTGGGGATTGCAAGAGAATAGTAATTTGATAAGATAGCTCCATTGTTTATAATCAAATGCTCTCTCTTAGCCTTTTATATTTTTTTTAATTTTGTGAATGTTTCTGAAATAATTATAGTTGTTTGGATGTCATCCAGAATCATGATATATGAGATCAATCAATTAGTCAATAAAATAAATCAGTGAAATAGTTGACTATTTATGCAACCCTGTGCCTCTGCTAGAACTCAATTACCTCCTTCAATTATTTCTGTTTCTGTAACAGATCCTTTTATATCTCAACAGCCAATACAAGATTCAATCACATCTTCTATCTGTTATGGTACCCTTGTATGGAGGGGCAAGGTACCATGATGACTGTGGACCAGGTCAAGGTCTCTGATGTTGTGAACTTGTAGAAGAGACATAATTACATTTAGCGTTTTTTATTTAATCAGTATTCTAAATATTAATTAGTTTAGCAATCTAGCTAATGAACAAAATAGATATTTTGGAGATAACATAATTGTATTATTGATGTCAAGGTTGGTTTAGTAGTGTACAACTGCAAGATTACTTATTAGCAGATAATAGAAGAAAATAGAATGTCATTTCTATTGCTACAAAAAAGGAAATTCCTAATCTTAATATTTCTGAATTTTGTTGTATATTCCTACTGCTGATAACATAGCTGCTTTCTTTTCTTTCTTTTTCATAATCCCTTGGGATAATTGTATAATTATTGTGCACATAATTATTGTTGTGCAAAATATTTATACATAGACTAATTTGGAGTATAAGTCTTCCAAGGTTTTCAGCAGATATAAATCCAAAGTTTTAGTTTAAATAAAGCAAGAAATTGTACCTTAAGCCATATGAGGTTCTTTGTGAAGAAACTAATATGTGATAACAGAGAGGATTTTTTGAATCTGACAGTCCACCCACCTTAATAAACCATTAAGTTACAGGAATTATTGTATGAATTAATGTATCAAAACCAAAATGAGAAATATTTCTAGTTATATCTTATAATTACACCACAACTAATGTATTTCGTGTATTGCCTGCATAGGTTTTTCTTTTAAGTAATTTTTATTTTGTAGTTGTTTTCAATATTATATCTATTTTGCATCTTTTGTATTTTATGGTTTAAATCCTCATAGGCCTTATTGTTAACAGGTACGATAAAAGTGTTGAACATAACAAATAAATGAAGTATTTTAAAACTATTACTTCAATGTATTTGTTGATAACCATTTATATCAGCAATAATGATACTTTTAAAAGTAAGAAGCAATGATCTAACATTCATTGCTTCTATTATATAATTCTTTTCCTAAAATTCTGAGATTAGAAAAGTATAAGAAGAAAACTGAAATATATTTTGGAAGAAGATATACATCAGGTAGTAAAGGTTTGTAGGCTGTGGGTTGTATAGATTAATCTTATAGAATAGAATACTTTATTGGCCAAGTGTGATTGGACACACAAGGAATTTGTCTTGGTGTAAATACTCTCAGTATACATAAAAGAAATCTTCCAAACAACTGTTCATTAGGTTACTCAGGCAATAGAGGAAGGTGAGATAATGTTCATATCCATTAAAAAGATATTACTTTTACATCTCCTGGCTTTGTGTTGTCCACTCATTTCATTTCATTTGTTTTCAGCAATAACCATTATTTGTGCTAATTCATAATTACTAAAAACCAGAAGAAAAAAAATTGCTTCATGGTTTATATTTTGGTCCAACTGTATTAGCAAAATATGCACATAGATATGATAGACAAAATTTAATGATTGAGCAATTATGCAGATTTACTTCTAGATATACATCCTTCTAAGTATATACCTGGTGTACCAGAAGCTATTGTAGCCTTTGGCAGACTGCTAGTAGAACAGCCTGAACACATACATTTTATGGCAGTTTGAAGATACATTTTGAAATTGCCCTTAAAACATGCCCTGTTAGTTAAGAATAGCAAGTAGCCATTTATTTTATGCTGGTAGCAACCATGTGACTGCCTTGCCATCTGGGCAACTCAATGTATATTTAAGCTGCTGATGTAATTTCAGGCACACTTTACCTGACCCCCTGATCCATAGTAAAATCCACACTTGGCACATCTTGTTTAAAATTCAGAAATGTAACTTATTTTTAATATTGAAACATTTTTATACTATAACCAACTTTTACATTGGGGATTCCTCATATCTGAATTAATATTAGAGGTTGACCTTTACATTTAACTTATTCAGACTGTTATCTTCAAAGTGCTGTATCTTTCTTCTACTTTATTGTTTCAGAATGTGACAAGAAACTGAAAAATTGTTTCAAAAAAGAAATTTCATGAAGCTGCACAAAGGCAAACATTTTCTTGATTTAAGGATGTGAGGGTACAGATTAATTTTCTGAAGGAATTATATTGAATAGCATATTGCTGTTCAGAAACAAAAGATACACTATATCCACTCTTCAAGATTGACAAGATCCAGAACAAGGCAGGGCAAGGATTTCAGGAAAGGTCTTGTTGTAGGGCACAATAAAATGTTGAAAACCTGTCAAAAGTTTTCCAGAACGATCTCCTGTACCAAACAAAATCAAAGTGACATTATTTTAAGTTTCTTTCAATTTTAAGTTCCTTTTTCTCAATACTGAATAATAGTTCATTGCTCATTTCCTTTTTTCCAAATCAGGTTTATATTCTTTCACACATAGTCAGATAGTAAATTACTTATTAATTATAGCTAAACTATCTTTTCTTTAGCATTATAATTTTTCATTTTATCTTTCTAACCAACTATATGCTGTGTTTCTCACAAAATAAGGCCAGGCCTTATTTTTATTTCAGCCCCGAAAAAACGGCTAGGATGTCTTTTTGGGGGTGAATTAATTCCCCCCCACACACACACCAGCGCCGTCTCCAACAACAGCATCTGAGTCGCTCCTGCTTTTCCCCCATCCATGTAACAACAGGAAAAAAAAGATTTTGAGGTACTTGGGAGCGCCGCGTGCTGCATTTTGGTTTAATCCCAAGTGGCTGGGTGGCCGTGAGAAGAGTTGAGTGAGCGTTTCTGCTGCTGCTGCTACCCTTGGTGCTCCAGCCTCGGGCTCTGCAAGTTTGCAAAAGTCCTGGTGCGCAGCCCGTTCCTGCATTCCAAGCACCCAGGCCGAGCTGCAGCTGTCCCTCTCTCGCCATCTCCAATAACAGCAGCAGCAGTGGCGGGAACTGTGGAAGCATTTCAGCTGCTTCTCGGGTGGGGGAGTCACCTCCTTAACTTCCACGGTTCCCGTGGCTGCTGCCACTGTTGTTGGAGATGGCACTGGCGAGAGAGGGACAGTTGCAAGGACGCTTGGAATGCAGGAATGGGCTGCGCACTGGGACTTTTGCAAACTTGCAGAGCCCGAGGCTGGAGCACGAAGGGTAGCAGCAGCAGACGCTCACTCGGCTCTTCTCATGCCCACCCAGCCGCTCGGGATTAAACCAAAATGCAGCGTGCGGCGCTCCCAGGTACCTCAAAATGTTTTTTTTCCCTGTTGTTACAGGGACGGGAAAAGCGGTAGCGACTAAGCTATTGTTGGAGACGGCGCTGGCGAGAGAGGCGCCACCACCGGTGGGAACCCTAGAAGCTATGGAGGCCGACGCTGCCCTCCTGCTGACCTAGGTAAGGGAGGGGTGAGCCCTCCATGCTCCACCATGATTGGCTGTTAGGAGCAGCTGATGGTGAGGCATAGCTGCCTGCGGGGCACTCCTAATGGCAAGTTTCCCCAAATTTCCCCACCCCAATTTTGCATGTTTTAAACTAGGCCTAAATTTGGGGGGAGGGGCTTAATTTCATTTTATGCCTAGAAAACATGCTGGGTCTTCCTATTTGGGGGGGCATATTGTTGGACAAATACGGTATTGTATGAGCTAATATTTTATTTCTAAAATAAGATGAAATAGTTCACAAGATTAAACAGATGTGATAAATGCATTTACAATAAAGACATAAAGCACAAGGGCTGACAATTTTTTTGCTCCATTTATTATAATCTCATAAATCTGTCTGGGTAGTAATGGTCATTTGCTCTTCAGTAATTTGTTCAGTTAACCCTTAAATTGCTCATACAATTTTTCTGCCATACCAAACATGAGTCTGTTAATAAATTAGCTTTCTTCAGTTTATTTGTTGTGTCTCCTGCAGATTACTCAGCACTCCTTCCTTTATATCACTTCCTTGTAAGGTTTGCTTCCCTAGGACTTACTGGTAAGGAGTGTGGTTCTCTCTCCATCTTTAAACCATAATTGCCATATTATCTCAGGAAATTATCTTCCAAACACATTCCTAATCTAAGTGGCAGACTGTCTCTCACTTAATCCTGTAGATAGTGTAGACTAGCAGTCGCCAATCGGTGGGCTGTGAGAAAATTTTGGTGGGCCGCAGCATGTTGAGGCGGGGAGGTGGGTCAATCCTACAGTCTCCATAGCAAACCCGTGTCATGGCTGCTGCGTCCTGCCTCAGTGCATCGAGGAGGCCGAGCAGCAGCGGGAAGAGCACGGACTTCCTGAGCCACAGGAAACAGCTGCCGTCATGTGAAGATGTTGCGAGGGGGAGGCTCGACCCCCTCTTCCTTCTCACCAGAAGCGCTCACACACTCAGTGGAAAGGAGGCTTGTCGGGGGCCAGAGGGGTGGTGAGCACTTTGTGTGTGGCAAGGAGCAAGTTCATAATCGCCCTACCCGAAGAAGGAGGTGCTGGAGGAGGAGGAGGTAGTAATGGAGAAGCAAGCCAGGTGTTAAAAGACCCGGGGTGGGGGAAGGCTTCCAGGTGGGGGGATGCTTCCAGCCCAGCCCTCCTTCCCTTCCCCAACTCCAGGCAGCCACACCTGGCAAAGGAGGGAGAGGCTTCCTCTGACTTGGGGAAGATATGAAATGATAGGAAAGCAGATGGGGGGGGGGCTTTGCTTTTCTTGGTTTTTTTGTTATAATAAGCATTTTTATATTTAAAATTAATTTTTAAAATAGTATTTATATTTAATATAAAAATAAAATATTAAATATTTTTTTAAAAAAAATATTAGTGGTCCTCAGGATTTAAAAGTTTGAGTTTGGTGGCCCCTGAAGTCCAAAAGGTGGCGACCCCTGGTGTAGACCACAATCAAGGAATCCAAAGTTTTTGTGATGACTGCCTCAGATGCATCCCCAGACACCTCTCCAGATGATAGTTGAGGATGAACCACTCTTAGGCACAACAGAAGGGGAGTTGGTCAACGGCTCCAAGCAGTTGGCTGAGAGTGATTTGGCTGAAGCACAGGTGCAGCCGGACAGCCCTGAGGTGTCAGGTGGGAAAGCACACAGCTGCAGCTGATCAGTGAGGCAGAGGAACTGCCTTCTGCACCTGAAATTTCACACTGAAAACGTAAACCAGAGAAAAGGCAGGGGCCGTGAAGGTCAGCTTGATGACTTGTGTGGAGGCAGCCTCATCCCTCTTGGTAGACTGCACAGCAGACAGATGGAGACGGTGCTGAGAATGTGTTCATTTCCTAGCTGTGTGCTTCCCCGTGAATTCTCTTTGTGTTGTGGATTTAATTTTGCCTGGGGGATTTATCTTGTTTGGTAAACCTTCAAGCACCTTGTGGATTCATCGGCCATTGCTTTGTGGACTACCATTAGTCTACTTTTGGCTGAATTTAATTGGGACAGTTTTGGGGTTTTGGTGAAGAGAATTGCAGGGAATATTAATAAGCTTACTAAACCACTGTTACGGATGTGAGTCATGTACAGCAGAGTTTTCCTAGTAATACCATCCCTTGGACCAGTAGTTCACCTCCAGAATCTTTTATTCTTTCCTTGGGTAAAATGTCCTTGAGTTGGAAATATGAATAAAAACATCACCTGTAGTCCAAACTATTTTGTCTTCCTACCTAGCTTCTTGTAATCCTTCAATGTTTCCATGCTCTTTCCACACTCCTCCCTTTCAACATAAAGGAATAGTGATCACATATATTATCCTTAGCATACGGGAGGCAACACACTTCTCACATTGTGTCTGACATGAAGACAGCTGATTCTTTTCCTTTCAGCAACAAGCCATTCATCCACATATCTTTTCCCTTAGCAGCACCAAGGCTACTTACTCTTGTAGCAGCCCAGGTTTATTCCCTTCACATCCCTATAATGCTAGGTGAACACCAGAAGTCTGGAAATCATTTTCTCAGAGTAGGATCTGAAGTTGATTGTTGTTCTAGGGACATGCACTGTGTCTTGGTCCTCTAAGTTACACGCTGCCAGACCTGCTTCCTTTCTACAGAATACTTTCTGTATTCATTTGCAGACATCCTTCTACATTATCCAGAAATTTCCCGTCTCCTCCAATGAATCCAATTCCCTAGCTTGGTCATTCTGAAAAAGCTGAAGGTCACACTTGTGGAGATTTCCTAGATTGGGGAAATTATTCTAAAGAGATACTAAGAAAAATCTGTATAAATACTGTTTTAGTAATATTCATTGTGAATGAACTGTGGTTTTGCCTTTAGCTGCTAAAACTAAAAATGACTTAAAGAGTTTAAATGAAAGATGTGAAAATATGCATTTCATAAACCAGTTGAAAATATGTCAAAATCAGTCCACATATTTGCCAAAGACATCTGATAAGGAGTATTTCAGATAATTAGTTCTCACTTTTTAACTAAATAAAGTTATAGTATGGAGTTTTCCATTATAAACATGAGGGAGGCCTTTTGCCTCATGCTATCTTCATCCGTGCCATCAATTCCATGGGGTAAAAAGGCAGGCATAATTCTCCCGCATTTCTCAAAGGCCCAAGGCAGGTAGCATCAGAGTAGGGACTGGTTCAACTGAAAAAATGGTATCCCTTCCGGCTTTGATATTTTAATCCAATTTTAAACCTGCCAGTCATTGCTTTTGTGTCGGTAACCATTTATTAATTGTTCTGGCCCTATGGAAAATGACTGAAATAGATATTAATATGTGTGTGTGTGTGTGTGTGTGTGTGTACACACACACACACACACACAT
>BLBF01000002.1:52152760-52200260 GCA_015471245.1 Laticauda colubrina
TTTTTACTGTATGTTAATAAACATACAAGCTTAGCTCACTCATTTATTTGTGTGCCTATCTGACTAACGCTGCACATTCTGTTTAGCTTGTCTACCTAACCCTGGTTGGGGAACCCAGGCTTAACACTCTGCAAATGGCATCGAGGAATCTGCAATCGGCTTGAGGATGGTTTCCCCCGTAGCCAGCGCATTCCCGCCGATTTCTGTTTTCGCGCATTTTCTTGTTGGCGTATAGGCGGTGGATTTCGTCGTCTTCCTCCCCGGATTCTGACATCACGTCGAATTCTTCGTAATGAGTGGTGGTGGGAGATTGTTTTTTTCCTCTGGCCGGGCTTGTTTCGTCGTTGTTCGTGTTCATTTGTTTCATTTTATCCGCCAATTTTTTCACGGCTTCAGCGGCCGAGGCTTCTGCGATAGCTTCGGCTACTGATATGTTGGGTTTATTCAGTAGCTTGCTCTGTATATTAGAGTCTCTTAACCCCAATATTACTCGATCCCGCATCGCTTCATCTTAGTTCAGAAACTCTCACACTCCCCCTATTTGTCGGAGGGCTGCCACAAAATCAGCGATGGTTTCGCCTTCTTTCTGGTCTCTCCGATAAAACTCGTGCCGCTTTATTAAATTTGACACCACCGCAGCATAGTGGGCCTTTAATGTTCTTTGCAGCTCTGTCCAAGTCAATTGTTTTACATCTTGGGGCTTCGCCAAAGCCTTGGCCATTTTGAAGATTGCGGGCCCACAGTGTGTCAAGAAAACAGCTCTCTTGCGCTGGTCTGAGATTTCCTCCATCTCATTGCTCTCCAAGTACATCTGGAAACGGTCTACGTAGGATTCCCAATCCTCTTCATTGGGATTGAAGGGTGCGGGCGGCGCGTTGTTTCCAGCCATTGTTCTTCGTCTGGTTTTATCTGTCACTGCGTGCTCAGTCTCGCGTGTTAGGATAATCCCACCTTCGTCGCCAGTGTTCCGTCCAGAAAACGCGAGGTAGACCGGGTTCCAACAACAAAGTCTTTATTTTATAACACAGTTGAAAAACGGAACATTGGCTCAAGCTGCGGCAGCCTTTTATAGGTTTTTCTCTGCCGGCTTGTAGCCAATGACAGGTATTTAATATTTGCCGCCTTTGAGCAGCTATGTGGATTGGTTCCTTTTGAACCAATCCCCATTCAAGTTCTTTAGCCAATCAGAAACCTGTATTTAGGAGTTTACTATTCTTTATACAGAACACCTTAGGCACAAAGTCACTTAAAGTCAGACCTTGGGCTAGTCACTTTCCCTTAGCCCTGGGAAGGAGGCAAACCATTTTTGAAAAACCTTTGCCAGGAAAACTGCAGGGATTTCTCCAGGCAGTCTCCAAGAATCAGATGCAGTTGAATGGAAGGAAAAAGAAAATACAAAATGTACTTTTCACTTTTTTCTAACAACTATTATAAAATAAATTGTTTTGCTTTGAAAGTTTAAAGATGAAATAAAGCACTGATAATATAGTTGTCTCTCAATGTGTGGGTGTGGATGTGTACACATACACACACTCATACATGTGTGCATGTACATTTCTTGAGGCTTAGCTATATAACAGGATTTTGAAAATATAATAGATTTTAAAACTACAAATATGAATTTCATTATGTGTATTTTCATACTTTATGACCATGGCTTGGATATACTGCATTGAACTAAGTGGTACAATATCACTTTCAAAGCAGTTTATATCAATGAAATTGATTCAAAGTTAAGCTGTCCTTTTCAGTTAATAATTGGAGCCGGCTCTGAAGATCACAATCATACAACTGAGACTAGCTGATGTTAAATGGTACTAGGACCAAAATATACACCCATCTCGCATAACTGCAACTGGGAATCTTTTTCTTCCCTGAGTTGAGATAGGGAAACAAAACTAAATTATCTTTGTCTTTTATTAATGCTAATAAAAAGAAAAGTTTAATTTTGTCCCTACTTTATTGATCAATCATGTCTGATGCTAGTAGTAGCAAAGGGAAATATTTTCTTAAGCAACATTGGTAAATGGTGAGCATAAAGCCTTCTTTACCTTACCAACTGGATCACGAGTGTCAAACTCATGGCATCACGTCATGTGATGTTTTATGACATTTTTCCCATTTGCGGAGCTGGGGTTGATGCATGACACATCTGGTCCGTGGGCCATCAGTTTGACACCCCTGATCTAGATGAAGTCAAGATTACAGAAGACACCCATTTTTATTCCTGGGGAAGTATGTGTTGAGAAGAACAAATTTTAATCTCATTCAAACCAACAAGATTGGTATTACCTTAATGATACAATAAGAATAATACCTGGAATCCTTAAATCCATACTGCTCTCATTGTTCCATATTCTTTTTAATATTGCCCTCCTGATCTCAGGTGACTACAACAGATAGTCCCAGAGTATATGAGATGAACTTGCCATCAACTCCTAGAGATCTTCCATCATATAAAATATTAGACTCTACTTTTTACCAGGCTTAAGTCTAGGAAACCAATTTGGGATAACATATCACAGTCTTAAAATCTACATGAAGAATGATGATTAAGATAAGCAACTTTTACTAACCACAATCAGACAAATCACATAGATCCTAAAAAACCACTTGAAGGAATGCAGTTGCCCCAAAAATATGGAACTACCTGAATCGAATCAGGACAAGCCATGCCAGAATTAAGGAAAAGCTATTTAAGTGGGGAATGGTCAAGTGCCCACAATATGACTCTGGTGCTCCAGAACAAACTATAATACGTATAGACACAAAAGCCTATAGTGTCAGGAAATGTCAAGGCACCTGGGATTATCCCATTGCAGCCATGCCAGAAGAAGTTAGGTGGTTAGCTTTAGATATTGAATTATAATATCCATCCCATTGCAATTCTATGACTCCATATTAAGTGATTTTTCTTCACAATTTTGGCATGAAAAATTATTCTGCTATGGCATTAAAGATTTTTCCCATTAATAACTATTATTAAAATATCACTTGTGGGAGCAAGATGCCTCACCCCAAAGTAGAATTTCTTCTTCATTAATAATTCCACTAAAACTCCTTTTTTACAACTCTAACTCCTTAATTAGGGTTACAGGCAACATTAATATTTTTCACCTCAGAAATAAAACATTGGTTGGGGGGGGGATTACTCTATCCTCTCAATAAATATTCCTGAAAAAACTCATTGTTTTCCTAAAACATGTATAATTGATCATTGAAAACAACTTTTCAACCTGGAAAAGTAGCTGAATCTCCCTGGCATATTCAGAACCTGGTTATGAATTACTAATTTTTCATTAATGGAATAAGTATGACTGACAGTATGAATTTCTGTATTTGTTCATATCTTTCTTTCTTTCTTTTTAACAAATAGATTGCAAAAAGCTATGAATAATAATGACTGATGCACAATTATTTTCATCCTGTTCCAAGGAAATCTCTAAAACCCCTGAAGGTATTTGTTTTATTTTTAACTTTATATAACTTGGCATTTTCTAAAACATATTTACTGTAAAAAGTTTCTTTTGATCCATTTGTATACTCTCCATATTTTTCTTTCAGACTTGTCTTTCAAGAGCATTGTTTCTAATTCTGCTTTCCTATTTATTGATTTTTTTCTATAATCTCTGCCTGGCAAGAAAACAAACCCCACTAACTAAATGGATTCTTCCATACCAAATTGCAAAAATCAAGGAATCTTTCAGAAGGGAGAAATTAGAAATTATATTCTGTGAACAGATGTAGTCAATATATTGATCAGCAAATGAATGATATTGACATTGTTTGCATCATGCATGAACCTGGTAATTATAATTTTGTCTTATAATTAGTGACCAATTTTGGGATGAATATACTTAACTGGCATATATGATCATAGCCTTTCCAATCTGGTTATCCTTTGGATGTGTGGACTTCAATTCACAGAATTCCGTAGTCAGTTTTATTCACTGCTAACTATTCCCTAACTCCACCCTCAAGTTGAGGAAGGCTAGTATTCATAGTATATGAATATGAACATTTAGATTGGAAACAGAAGTTAATAATAGCCTGAGATTGTGATTTTGATTAAAATGAAATATGGGGAGGAAAGTTTTTATTGTCTTGGATGTAGTGGCCTTAATTCAAATTCTAAACTTCGATTGCTTTTAGCTACAGAAGGTAGTTGCTTGGTAGAGAAATGAGCAGCATACAAATTTAATACATAAAATAAAAAAGTATTGGACTGTGGAATTAAACTTTTAAAATATAGATAAAATAAATACTGTTAAGAGCTGATGGTTGAAATTCTTCATGGGGCAATTTTTAATAAATCGGATAAATAGGGTTGTGTCTTTAAGGGAGAAAAACCTATATTGGCTGTATTCATACATATTAAGTAAACTTAGTTTGTTAAACAATAGTAGTAATAAACAGGTTTACACATAATGCTAAACCATAATGAGTGAGTTTTGCACATCATTGAAACCAAAAAAAGTTATTGTAGTTTAGCATTATGAATGCAAGCCGAATCTGTAAATGTAGAGCCATCTAATTTCATCTGTCGATGTTACAAATGTATTCAACGCTGAACAATGTTTAAATATAATTATTCTGGTTTTTTTTAGATATAAATGAAAATATTTCAGTAGGCATTCCCAACAAACAACGTAGCTGTGCTGCTGTAAATACTCCAGCTGCATGTGTTAATAAAGCCATTAATCTAATACAAGATTTAGAAGTGAAATTGGAAGAATCTTTTCTGCAGGTAATATTTATTTGTATTGTTTTATTTACTATATCCATAAAAAAATTGACAGTGGATGTCAGAATAGTTAGACTACCGTATATACTCGCATATAAGCCGATCTCGCATATAAGCCGACCCTTTAAAAACTGCCCCCAAATGAGGATTTTTGAAAAAACTCGCATATAAGCCGACCTCCAAATACCATGGTGAATGCTTTTTTTTCCCCCAAATTTGGGGGTCGGCTTATACACGAATAAATCCGGCTGCCCGACTTCGCGCGATTAGAGCCAAGACTCTCATCACCTTCGCGGGCAGCGGCTTCACGCAATGAGAGCCAAAACTCTCATCGCCTTCGCAGGCAGCGGCTTCGCGCAATGAGAGTCTTGGCTCTCATCGCGCGAAGCTGCTGCCTGCGAAGGCGATGAGAGTCTTGGCTCTCATTGTGCGAAGTCGGGCAGCGACTTAGCCGCTGCCCAGCGAAGGCGATGAGAGCCAAGACTCTCATCGCGCGAAGCCGCTGCCCGCAAAGGCGATGAGAGTCTTGGTTCTCATCGCGCGAAGTCGGGCAGCCAGATTTATTCGTGTATAAGCCGACCCCCAAATTTGGGGGGGGGAAAAAGCGTTCTAAAGTCAGCTTATATGCAAGTATATACGGTAAAATATTTTTTTGAAATAGGAAGAGGAAGGAGTATGTTTACTGCCTTGAATTATTTACCGAAATAATTAGGCATGATATAAATAAATGTATCAGAATATGGACATTTCAGGTTTTCCTGGAAATATTTCATGGCTACAACACTGTTTTCAAAGAGGCTCATTTCATCATCATTCTTTGCTGTCAATGAATCACTTAAAGGAGAATGTTCAAAAATACCCTGACATATATACATGTCAGATATCATGGCTCAAGCAAGAGTAAAGATAAATATTAATACTTCATAAATTATATGGTCACACAGATTCTATATTGGGGCCTCAACGGGAGTGTGGCATTTTGGAGGTGGCCAATGGAGTGGATAACACCCCCTGTGCTCACTTTGCTCCCACCTTCTCCGTCTGGGTCAGTTTTATTTAATTTTTTTCAATAAATTTTGTTAGGGAAGGCTACGAGAATCTTTATTTCAGTCAACTTGGCTACTTAAAGTTGTTAAAATAACTATGAAAAAAAATTTCTCCAATATAGTATCCTGCAGATATGTCATAATATACATCATATACAGCCATGTCTTAAAGGCTTTTCAGAAGGCCATAAGGCTGGGTGTAAACATCCCATCTCATAAACATAACATAAACATAAACATCCCATCTCAAGGGTGGGGGGAGTATGGTGTTCCAGAGGATGGGAGCCACATCAGCAGAGCAATTTTGGTTAAAAGAAAATAATGTTTTAGAAGTAGCTGGGGAATAATAAAGAAGAAGCCTCCAACACAGTAAATAGATGTTATGTATAAAACAATGAAACAGTTTGTTAGGACATTAAGTAAAGGAATGATTAGGAAGTATTTAAGGAATGAACATGCCATGTCAAACAGTAGAAGTGAAAGGAATGTTATAAATGTTAATGCAGTGGTGGGATTCAAAAACTGTTTTTGGGAGGTTCCTAGCCTCAGAGGAGCCTCTGGGGGGCGTTTTTGCTCCCCTAAAGCTCCTCTGGGGCTCTGGAAGGCAAAAAATGGAGGGAGGGCTGAGCTCCTCCCTCCATTTTTTGCCTTCCTGGGCCTCAGCAAGGGGAATCCCAGCACAGCTGATCGTATCTACAACTGATTGTTGGGAGGGAAAAAAAGAAATACCTTAGGTAATTGTCAGGCAGGTGGGCGGGGTGAGCAAGCATCGGGTGGGAGGGCGACCAGGTGAGGGGTGTGGCCAGACAGAACTTTCTACAGGTTCGGCGACCCACGCCAAATTCTTGCTACCAGTTTGCTCGATCTGGTGCGAACCAGCTGAATACCACTATTGTGTTAAAGTCTAAGAAAAAGATCAACATAAATGAACTCATGAAAAATGACAAGGTGCAAATGACATAAGTGGATGAATTTTAAAATAGGGACATGCTTTACTTATGAAATAGCTGTGTAAATTTTTTAACATGTGTAAAGCACTTTTTAAATCTAAAGCTCAAAAGAATACTGTTATTGTTCCCCTTTGTAAAGTAAAAGAGTGAATGCAAATATAATGGAGAGATTTGGCTATAGTAAATCTGCATAAGATTAGTCCATAATGGATGGTCGTATAGCAGTATTCTTTTTGAAATAATATGAGGTGACTGAAAAAAATTTAAACATGGTGTTGCTGATAAAAAGATAAGGGGTTGCATATGTTATGAGAAAAGTATGTTTCTGAAAAAAAGCAAAACTGCTTTCTATAACAATGACAGGATAAACTGAATGAATGATTGTAAGTTATACATTATGAAGAATTAGATTTAGTAAGTGAAATTGTATACCTTTGGTAGAACTTTTATTAAAAATGGGTAATGAAAAATTTTAGGATGTGCAAATGCAAGTAAGAAAACAATGAGTAGACCATGCTCTGATATAAAAACTGTAGGTTTGTCAAAAGAAGTGAAAATATCTTCTCATAAGAACATGTGCCTTTATAATATGAAAATGAGAGTCAGATATATGAAGAAAAGTTTAAACATAAAGTTCAGTGGGAATGAGAATTTTAAGAAGTGTTTGCGATAAACAGACAAGGTAAAGACTGTTGCAAATGAAATGAATGCAAATGTGAGTGATAGTACAAAAGAAATACATTTTTTAGATTTTTTAAAATCCCATCTTTATTACTTTTAAGTGGCAAACATACCTAATACTGTTTCTGTTTTTCCGAAAACAACAATCCTGAGATATGAATTGGCTTGAGAAAGAATGACTAACCCAAAGTCACCCAGCCAGCTTTCATGGCTAAGGCTCACCATTTCCTTGTTTTTAACCTGGTACCTAAACCACAATTTGATCACAGAAATGAAGAATTAAGTTTGTATTGCAAAATAAATATGTGAAAGGAGCTTAGAAGGTCAACTTTTTTCCCTGTTCCCTTAATTTCTGTCATTATTTTTACAAGTACTTAATTTTTTTCTTGCACTGTGCATAATGTTGCTACTCTGGAAAGGAAAAATATTAGTTATGTATGTATGCAGGAAAATCTAAAATCTAAAAAATAAAATGTTTCAATTAAAATCTGATTTATGTTCACAGCATGAAATTTTATATAACTTGAAAAAACTTCCATGGTAAGAAAATTATATGTTTTGATTCAATAATAATTATAAAAACTCTTCTAATCAAAATATAAAGAGAAATACTGCCAATTTCCATTCTGTTGATTTAAACTTAAAATACTATGGTATTACCTGAAAAATTGGGCCAAGTCAGGAACTGATATTTGGGACAAAAAAAAAATAACCTTGTTCCAATATTGATTTTAATAAAAAAATAATTCATTGAATTATAATACTATTACTAGTTTTTGTGTGCAGGTAGTCCTCAAGTTGTCCATTCAAAGTTACACAGTCTTTGAAAAGGTGCTTGGGTGCTTCACAGCCGGGAAAGAACTTCCAGCCATTGTAAAATGTTGTAGTTCCCCCTTCCCCCGGGGTCATAATATGACTACATTTCAGGCACTTGGCAGCTGATTCACTTTTATGACCAATTGCCAAATACCCTGCAATTATGTGATCGTTATTTGCAATCTTCTCTGCTGGCTTCCTCAGAAAGTAGTGGGAAAGATGGCAAGACAGAGGAGAGCTGAAATCCTTCAACAGGCTTCAGGAACAGAATTGAAATCTTTAAGATTTCATATCTTTTTCTGTAGCCCACAGATATTTATTTAGTTATCAAAATTTAGAGAGTGACATGCATGGGTGGGAGCTTTTTCTTTAAGATTTCAGTTCCATTCCTGCAGCCCATCAAAGATTCCAGAAATCCTGAAGATTTCAGAGCCTTTCATGTAGCCCACTGAAGGATTTTCCCACCCTGCACAGCTCCCTTGGTGTTCTGAAGAATGGAAAATAAATCCTGAAGATTTAAAGCCCATGTCACACTGAACCAATGGATGCAAAGAGGATGTAAAACGGACAAAAAAGCTTGCCATCCGTTGGTTAACGCGATGTATCCGTTCTGTACTAACTGCCTCCGTTTTTCATCCTCTCTATCCGTCCAGCATCCGTTTATGGACATTTCATCCGCTCCAAAAGTTTTGGGCTGCCTAAAACTTTTGCGCGGAAAATGTATCCAGTTCGTCCGTTCTGCATCCGCTACACATCCACTATGCATCCGTTACGCATCCGCTATATACGCTTGGCGTCCGCTGCGCATCCGCGCTACTCACATCCGCCCGGACACAGGAAGGAAGCAGAACGGACGCGGAATGGATGCAGAACGGATGCCTAGTGGAAACAAAGCGTTTAAAACGGAAAAAACTTTCGCAGAGGGGACCTATCTCAGATATTAAGGATGCCTAGAGGATGCCTAGAGGATGCCTAGCGGAAAACCTATACTGCCTATAAAAAGGGGAGCAACTCGCCTGCATCTCACTTTCAGACCAGCAGCCCACCTGTGCAGACCTCTGCAGCCTTCATCTGCCTCTTGCTCTTCCACAGCATCCAGTCATGTCCACTGTGGATCGTACCACAGTCCTTTTGGCAGCCACCATCCTTCTGCAACAGTACGAAGCCATCTACAGGCTCTGTGAACTCTACTATGGGAAGAAAAAGAGATGTCCAAGAAGCGTCTGGGTCCGAAAATGGATCGGGAGAAGAGCAGAGTACGGACTGTTCAACAAGCTGATGGTGGAGCTCAGGAACAAAGACACTCGGGCGTTCCAGAACTTCATGAGGATGCCTCCAGCCATGTTTGACGAAGTTGTGCAGTGCCTGACACCCAGGTTGACCAAGACAAACACCAACTTCCGGCCAAGCCTGGAACCTGGGCTCAAGGTGGCACTCACTCTGCACCACCTGGCCTCAGGGACCACCTACAAAAGCATGCAGTACGGCTGGAGGGTGCCACACTACACCATCAGCATTGTGGTCAGAGAAGTGGTGCAGGCCATCATCGAAGAATACAAGGAGGAGCTCCTCCAGTGCCCCTCCACTGAAGAAGGATGGAAGAAAGTTGCAGAGCAGTGGTATCAGAGGTGGAACTTCCCACACACCGTTGGAGCCATCGATGGCAAGCACGTGGCCTGCAAAGCTCCAGCCAAGTCGGGGTCCACTTATTTCAACTCCAAGGGCTTCTTCAGCATCATCCTCTTCGCCATGGTCGATGCTGACTACAATTTCATGTACATCGATGCTTCAGGCTACAGCTCATCTTCAGATGCCCAGGTATACAACGCCAGTCACCTCAAGGAGGGGCTGGAAGGCAACCTCATCGTGGGCTTCCCAGATCCAGACCCCCTGCCCAACGACACACAAGATGTGCCCTACTTCATCGTGGGGGATGACGCCTTCTCCCTCAGAACCTACCCCATGAAGCCATACACTTCCAGACTCCTCACCCGTGAAGAGAGGATCTTCAACTACAGGCTGTCCAGGGCAAGGCGGGTGGTGGAGAATGCCTTTGGCATCCTGGCCAACAGGTTCCAGGTACTTCTCACCACCATGCAGCATCGGCCAGAGACCGTGAGGAGGATCGTGGAAGCTTGCTGCATCCTGCACAATCTCATGCGCACCCGCTACCCAGTCTTGCAGAAAGGCTCGTGGACTGTCAACAAGGCAATGGGACATGGAGCCTGGGGAATGGAGGCAAGGGCAAAACCTGATCGACACTCAGGATGTGCAAGGCCAGAACAGAGCCTCACGTGAAGGGAAGAAGCAGCGCAACCTCCTGAAACACTGGTGCAACTCCCCAGCTGGAGCGGTGGAGTGGCAAGACAGGATGGTAGATGCTTAATGGATGCTTCCTTCAGCCTGTCTCATCACACGGATGAGATTGGGCCATGTATGTTGGGTGGGCCTACAATAAACAGGGCATTTAATAAAGAGTTGTGTTTATGTTGACATGTGTGGATGATTGATTACATTATTATTGATAATAAAGGGCCATAGGTGTGACACCTGGGAGGGTGGACCATACAGTCCCACTATGCTTGCACTGGAGGTTTATCTATCCCACAGCTATTAGCCATCCCAAAGGTATCCCTGTTCATTCCACAGGTATCCTTGCCCACCCCACTGCTATCTTAACCCATCCCACAAGCTTGCAAAGGCTTAAGCCAATTCTAAAAGTTTCCACTAAGACTTTATTAAAAAAAAGAAATGAAGCAAGTGTGTGAATCAAAGATAAACTTTATTGAACAACAAGCTGTAAAAAAAAAATGACCCAAGTCAACTGTCCAAATAAAGTCTCTTGCACTCTTCTTGGTCACTTGGAGGTGTGCCCAGTCTCAGGGGTGAAGGGTCCAGGTGCTGTGGTGGTGGGTGGTGCTGGAGTGCCTGGCCTCGAGAGTACAACGGGACGGTGTGTTTAGAAAGGTCTCGGACAGCTGGCTCAGCCCCGTGATGCTGAGAGGTCCTTCCTCCATGCCATGGGGTGTCAGCCCCAGTACTGATGACAGATGTACTGAGGCCGGGCTTGGCTGTCGGATGGAGGAAGGAGTAGTTTAGTGGGGCTGTCTGCTCTGCAGCTGGATGAGGACTGGCGTGGTTGGCATCGCTGTTGTGGGTGGCATCATTGGTGTGGGTGGCATCGCTGTTGTCGGTGGCATCATTGGCGTGGGTGGCATCGGTGGCATCAGTGAAACAGGTGGCAACGGTGTCACATGATGACTCTGTGCCTGGACTGGGAAGGGCTGCTGCCTGTGCTGCTGAACCTCCTGGTAGCCGTAGCCTTGGTAGGTGAGGGGCTGTGGGAAGCCTTGGAATGGGAGGGACATCACCTGGGGTGGAGGAGCAGGCCTGGACTGGGTGGGAGCAGGTTCCTCTGGATCTGGAGGGTTGTGAAGCAGCTTGGTGATCCGGTCCTTCACCTGCTGGTACTGTGGATCCGCCATTTTCTTGAGGGTCTGGTTGACATAGGTGAGGAAGGGCTTGCGGTTGGAGGAAGAGGAGTCGGTGTTGACCAGCTGAGACAGGAGATCTATGCTGGTGCGGATGGTGTCCCTGATCTCCAGCAAGACATTGTGGCTCTGCCCCTCCAGCTGTCCAGCTCTCTGCCTTTCTGCGGAGGCGGAGCTGGGGGGGGTGGATGCGGCTAGGACTGTGGTGGACTCTATGTCTCCTTTCTCCCACCGCACCAGGGAGTCCTCTACGCACTCCACCATGCTTACCACACCTGTCCACGGGTTCTCCGCTGTGGCACGCTCCACAGAAACCTGCCTGGAGACAGGGACTGACTCTCAGCCAGAAGAGGACTGGGTGGCAGCAGGCTGCCTGAGAGAGAGGGTAGTGAGAGGGGCTACTGGTGCTCCTCGGTGGTGGATCTCACCCTCCAGGAAGCTGCACCTGGCCATGATGTAGGTCTCTCTGTCTGTCAGCTTCACAGTGGCCTGGCCAGATTTCTTCAGGTGCAGCTTCCCGTACCAGGTGTGCATATGTTTCCACCAGCCGAGGAGCACCTCTGAAGTGTAACCCATACTCTCTGCCCTCTCTCTCCAAGCAGCCTGCTTTCGCTTGGTGTCCCTGTACAGCCGGTGTCCCTTCCGCCACAGATAGTCGTTCTCTCTCAGCCACTCCAGCACCTCATCCTCGTGTTCCTCCTCAATGGAGTATTGCCTCCTCTCCCGTCCCCGCATATGCCTCTTCCTCCCTTTGGCAGGACCAGATGGGCCCTCATCAGAGGGGCTCCCAGGTAGTAGGGGCTGCTCCTCCACACCACCAGCAGCAGCAGCACCAGGAGGATCATCATCATCATCATCATCATCATCATCATCATCATCATCATCCTCACCAGCAGGATCATAATCAGCATCAGCATCCTCACCAGCAGGATCATAATCAGCATCATCATCATCAGCAGCAGCAGCAGCAGCAGGAACACCAGGACCAGGATCAGCAGCAGTAGAGTAAGCACCAGCAGGGCCAGCAAGTCCAGAAGCACGAGCAGGACCAGGAGCATGAGCAGGACCAGGAGCACGAGCAGGATTAGCAAGACCAAGAGCACGAGCAGGACAAGCAAGTCCAGGAGCACGAGCAGGTCGAGCAGGACCAGGAGCAGCTTCAACAGAGTAAGCAACAGCAGAAGCACCAGCACCAGCAGAAGCACCACCGCCTGGAGCATTCAGCAGAAGCCCCAGCACCAGCAGAGTCAGGGGCAGGGGGCGGGAGATTGGCCCTGTCCCTCTTGCCAGGGATGGCGGCAGGTTGCTGAGGCTTTCTCTTCCTTCCCATGGTTGTGGGGTTGCTGGCTGGCAGGGAGGCTGGCTGGCAGGGAGGCTGGCAACAAGGCTGGCAGAAAGCCTGGCAGGCAGGCAGGCAGGCAGGCAGGCACCAAGGCTGGCTGGAAGGCAGGCTGGCAGGGCAGGCAAGGAACTCGAAGTGTCCAGCAGCAGGTCTTTCCTTGGAATGCTGGCCACGTGCGAGCTGCTTCCCTTTATATCCAGGGGGCTTACGTAATACTTCCCCCCCGCATGCGCAATTAACGCGCAACATCCGTTCCACTTCTGCTGTGCATCTGCTAGGCTTCCGCTGTGCATCCGCTTTATTCGCTCTGCATCCGCTGTGCATCCGCTTCATCCGTTCAGCATCCGTTCTGCTTCCGCTGTATCCGTTCCATGTCCGCTTCGCTGAGGCCCCCCGGAGGCCCTGTGGTTGCGCCATCCGCTCCCATCCGCTTCCATCCGCTGTGCTTCCGTTCCGCATCCGCTTTCCATCCGCCCTGCGTCCTCCCCACGTCCGTGTTATCCGCTCCGGTTATGCAAATTTTTGCCCCTTTTAAGAGCGGATAACAACGGATGGAACATTTTTCTCGTCCGTTGTGTCCGTTTTGCATCCGTTGGCCAGTGTGACATGGGCTTTAGATCCATTCTTGTAGCTCACCAAAGGATTTCATTTCTCTGCACTGAGGGAAACTGAATCCTTCAGCAAGTTGCAGGGACATTTTGAGCAAAATGTCTGCTTGCCAGGAAGATTTTTGCATGACAAAACCCGATGGCAGGCAGCTTTTGCTCTGTCCACTTAAAGGCCCAGGAGATCATTTAACAACTGCCAGAGATTTCCAAGATTCCAGTCGTGTGAAGCTTAATGGATTACTTGCTTAATGATTGAGATTCTGATCTCAATTATAGTTGTAAGTTGAGGACTACCTGTGTTTAATAATTTTCTCTTTCTAGCACACTGAGAATTAACAGAATAACAGAGTTGAAAGGGACCTTGGAAGTCTTCTAGTCCAAGCCTCTACTCAGGCAGGAAATCCTATATCAGGGGTGTCAAATTCAAGGCCCGTGGGCCAGATCCAGCCCATGATGTGGTCAGATCTGACCTGCAGGGCTGTCCTTATCTACCCAATGCTAACAGGAAAGATCAGGTCAGAGTGGCTTCAGCCCAGTCTACCCAATGCAAAGACAAAAGATTGGGCTAGAGTGGTTTCTGCCTGGTCTACCCAATGTGAAGAAGGAAGATCAGGCCAGTGTGGCTTCAGCCTTGTCTACCCAATGTGAAAAAGAAAAATCAGGCCAGTGTCACTTTGGCCCGGTCTACCCAGTGCGAAGAGGAAAGATCGGGCCAGTGTGGTTTCGGCCTTGTCTACTCAATGTGAAGAGGAAAGATCAGACCAGTGTGGCTTTGGCCTGGTCTACCCAATGCAAAGAGGAAACATGCCAAGCAGTTTGGGGAGTGGCATCAAGCTGGTCATGCCCACCCAGTAGGCCATACCTACCCAGTCGGACATGCCCCCACAGTGCCTCCAAGGTCAATCACAGCTTTGATGTGTCCCTCAATGAAATTGAATTTGACACCCCTGCCTTATATCATTTCAGACAAATGGTTGTCCAATTTTTTGTTTAAAACTTCCAGTGTCAAGCACCTACAACTTCTGGAGGCAAGTCATTACACTGATTAATTGTTCTAACTGTCAGGAAATTTCTTCTTAGTTCTAGGTTGCTTCTTTCCTTGATTAGTTTCCATCCATTGCTTCTTGTCCTGCCTTTAGATGCTTTGGAGAATAGCTTGACCCCCTCTTCTTTGTAGTAGCCCTTTAGATATTGGAACACTGCTATAGTGTCACCCTTAGTCCTTCTTTTCATTTAAACTAGGCATACCCAATTCCTGCAACTGCTCTTCGGGGCTGAGACTTCAGGATCTTTATTCATTGTTAAGCATGCCATCTATTACATGTTTTACATTAAAATAAGCAAAAAAGTATGCATATTGGCCCTTACTTCTTTGGATTGCGATGAAAATTGAGAGTTAGGAAGCTAAATCAATAGCATTTTGAAAGTGATGGAGAGAGAAAATATAGTGGTAACACACAGTGTAGGAAAGAAGATCCAAGACTATAATGCTGACCTATATTCCCAGGGATTTGGATGCTAAAACTGTCAACGAGACTGAAGAGATCTGTTTATCATTCTCTGCTGATGGGAAGGCTGAACAGTCATTGCACTGGAAAGGTAATATTGATTAAGTATTTAATTGCTTTTTCTTAATATTAATGATGTTTAATTGTAATTATTTCCAGAGAACCATGAAATAATGGGAATGTTTGAGAGCTGCAGTATAATTCATTTTACAATTTAGATTTTAAAATATTGAAACACTTCCAATAAAATAGTGAAAAAGAAAATAATTCTATGCTGTGTTGAGTCCTTAATGTCCCATTTATCAAGGAGGCAAAGAAAATTGCAGGGAGAGAAATAATCATGTTCTTATCATGCAGGGAGAGAAGGAATCATGTTCTTATCATGTCCAGTGAAAGTGGAAGTTGAAATCATTACTTTAGATTCAGGTCTATGTATCTATAGTGCTTCAAAAAGTGAAATCTCACTGCTTGCCACCACTGTCATTTACCAGAAAAGATCGTTTTTGTCTTCTGAGAGCAAAGAAACCTATACCAGATAATATACCTGAACATAATGTTCTGTCATCCCTAAATAAAATCTTAAAGACAATGTTTTACACATTTTTCTATACTTTATTTTGCATATTTTCAGCAGCATTTTACAAATGATAACATCTTGTTATCTTGTCCAGTCTTTTTGAAGCAATTGAAATAAAAATAAATAGTTTTTAAAAACAATATGTTAAAGCTTGAAATTCTTAAATTAATGTTAAAAATGATTTTTAGATCTTTTTAAATTCTAAATAATTTTTTGAATGAACTGTTAAACATTGAATTGAAGATTTACTCCTTTAAGATAGAGATAGTTCACAAAAGAATGATTGACTCCTTGATGAGTTCTCCTTTTTTTTGAATTGGAATTAGCAACACCTATCTGAATTCAAGACATCTGGAGACAGGCAGCATTTTTCTTAAGAGAAGGGAAATCTATGTGGAACATTTCTGGAATTACTGAAATATACCTTCATCCCACTCCCATAGTTTCATATTTAATTTCATATGTATTTCATTAAACCTTTCCAAGTGAACGGGACATTTCACTATTCTTTATCAATCAGACTGGCTGAAAGAAAGCTGCCAAGACTTTTCATTCAAATTATCTGATGTTAGAAGTGAGCAGTGTTCTCATTTGAACTCATGTTAATGAAGATCCTAATCAAAGCAATGTTTTGCTTTTATTTTGATTAGACTACTGCTAGTGGCAATTATAATAATTCTGAATATGCAAAAGTTTTGGTATTTTAAGATGTCATTGTACATATTACTTTAGTAGGAGGATAGCACATAAAAATCTAAACTGCATACACAGTTTGTATAGAAGTCTGAAACTTTGTGAATTAGTTTTTTAGAACTGTGTGCTACAGGGTAACATTAAAATGAGACTTAAATTATACATTTTGGCAAAATGTGCTGTTACATTCAATAACCCTACTTGTTTTTAATTGAAGATATTCAGTCTTTAAAGCAGAAAACTTCTACTGTTGTAGCAGAAGTCATCGAGTTAATTTCACGATTAGAAAATGAGCGTAAAGATGCTGAAGAAGCCTTAGCGTTTGAGAAGCAACATAGAAAAAAACTATACCTAAATTCAGATAAACTGTCATTTTGGAGATTACAACAGCTCCCCAAAGCTGTTCAAAAAGGTAAAAGAAATAGCCATGTTTAAAAAAAAGTATTTATTTGTGTGCCACCTTAAAACATCTGGAGAAAAAAGATATGAAATTGCTATTCTCTTTTTGGGAAACATTCAAAATAATTGTGATGAAATAATAGTCCAAGAAGAGTGGAAAATTATTTTAGCCACTGAATTTTAAAAAATCCAATTATCCTATCCAAAAGATCAAAATCCAGCGTACTGCTATTATTTGAATTTTATGTTTCATTAAAATGTGAGCATGGATATTCATCAGGAAGATATTGTCAATATTCTCTGGTAAATTTGCTCACAGCTTTACAATCAACATCCTGATAACATTCTGTTTTATTGCAGATGCTTCATTACTAAGTAACATCACCAGTGCTAGATCATCATCAGCATTACCATTGATGTTATTACCTAGTTTGGTAATGAAACATCTGCAAAAACAAAACAAAACCCCAATATCAAGAGAACACCAAAGACCCCACAGTTCAGCCCTGAGCTACAAATAATTTCTTCTGTTGATAGTGATAGTATTTTGTACATTGTACTGTCAATATTATAATCTCCCCCAAAAAACTTTAAGGAATATATTTATGTATAAATATGCTCACATATAGCATGAAAACGTGTATAAGGCTTTGTAGATTTCTTTCCAAGCACTGAGCAAATCTGAAACAATTCTTGGAAATGTGTATATTCTGACCTCAGAAAATATGGCAGCCCACTGCCCAGTTATACACTCTGCTTCTGCTAGATCGGTATGCTGAAGTCTCTAAATAAAAAATGTAATTTTAAAAAATATTACTGCAAATTCACTTAATCTTATCAAAGATCTCTCTGAGGTAGTTTGCTAGCATGCATAGTCCCTTGAGCCTCTCATAGATGATTTCATGATAAAAGATATCTTTTTTACTCTTGAATTTTATTATATGTAGTAGATTTTGAAAATACTTAATGAAATAAATTTAATTACCATTAAAATATATTATAATACCCAAATTTTAATTATGGTAAAATTGCATAAGTGAGTATTAAATTTATATGAACATGGTACTAAAGTGACACTTTTGTGCAAACTATTTCTTCAAAGTGCTGGTTCCTATTTTTGCTTTCAAGGAAATTTGAGATGTACACAGTACTTTCCTTTCTGATCATCAACATTAATTATCATTACTTCATCTACTTCCTTGCTGTTTGTTCAGAAATTCTCTTTTGTTTAAATGTCATATTTAGCAACAATATTCTTTAGAGTCTATTTGATAAGAGTTATTAATATTCCTCTTGTCAAGTTCATTACAAGTCACGAGCAGTGAATGGTTATACTGTGAACAACTGTGCACATTCCCATCTTTAATTAATATGACATTTTGCTTCAGTTAGGACTATAGGGGCCGTTGACATTTTCTTGTGATTAGTTGGAAGGTTGACCATAGAGAAAGCACACTAAGTAAACAACACTCTAAAGTTGTTCATTTTATTAATTGTATTAAATATTAATTCAATATAAAGCATATTTTTACTTATTTATTTTTACATTCCTAACTCTATCGTAACAGACTCTGCATAGATAACACAATAAACACATAATTCAAAATTAAAATCTGAATCCTCACTTTAAAAATTTCAGATCCTCTGTATCCTTTGGAATCGTCTATAGTTGATTTGCCATCGTTTTTTCAATAACCTTCTCCCAAGAAAAAAAGATTGGAAATTTGTGAAAAAGTATTGAGCATGGCTAGGTCAAAGTAAGACTTCTTCACTGTCTCACCAGGAGAATATGCAAAATTTTATATCTGAAAAAGTTAACTAATTGAAACAAAAAAAAATAATCAAATATTTAGCTTCTTATTTATTTGTACTGCTGAAAACATGTACCATAGACTACTTGGCAATGTGGACATTAATTTTCTTTAGAAAATGCAATTACAGCATTGTTTTATAGATGGATAATATAAAATTATCATTTGAAGAGAAATGTACATATATTTTGGAATTAGCAACTTGTTACATATTTAAATTTAAAAACAATAGTTATCATTTTCTAATGACAATAGTTTCTTTTATATTTTGCAGAATGGGAGAAATGTTTGCAAGATATAACAGAATTACAATGGCATTTTGAAGAAAAAAATGAGCAATTACAGGATGCCCAAAATCAACTGACAAAAATAGAGGCAGCCAATTCAGTGATCCAGAAGCAGATAAACTTTATGAAGAAATACAGCCCTCTGCTGGAAGAAAAGCTATGTCATGAAGATGATTCAATGAAAGAAGTAAAAATATTATTTGAGGAGGTAATTGAGGAGGGATTCAATATTTTAATTATATTTTATTTTTGGTTTATTGCATATGCATTTAAAATTTCTGTGTCCAATAATAATGGTAAACTTCTAAATGTGAAAATATGTGAAAAAATAGTGCAGTGCAGTGCCATTTCTTTCCTTTTGAAAATGAAAAATAAGCATATAATTTCTTATGAAATCAAAATGCAATTTTATTATAGTAGTGTACAGGTTTGATATGTTCAATGTATCAATATGGGATTAAATATTAAAATAGAAGTATAATAGTATTCATTATATCCAATCATGATATTCTTGTAAAAAATAAATCCGTATAAAAATCAAAATGTTACCTGTAGGTTTTACACCTTGATTCTTATCAAGTTTTGACTTTGATATATAATGTCTTATAGAAATTGGAGTCTTTGTTTTGCATATGAAATCGTGGTTGTAATTTCTTTTTCAATTTATAGAGTTGTTTTGTTATTTTCTGGTTTTAATTTTCTTTCTGCTGCCCAGAATCATAGTAGTGAGATGGGCAACCATAGCAAAGCAAACAAAAAATGCAAATAGTGATTTAATAAAGGTGAGCTTCATTATTAGATTTTCATAGCTAGACTGGAAACCTGGTTGTATTAAACCTAAAGGTTGAGGTGCAGTCTGAAATCTGCACCCATGGAATTCTTGAGTTTCTGAATCTTGGATAAATTCTAGAACAAAATGTTGCTTTGGTTCTATTGTTAGTAGCTCCATCTTATTTTTTAAAAAACTTACTATTATGAAATGGCACCATCCAAAGCAAAATAAAACAATTTAGGACTCTGTCTCCTAACATTGGGTGAGATTTACTTAATTTGGATAGTAAATACTAATTGGATAATCATTTGAATAAGTTTATATTAACGCTTTACTCACATACATCCATGCACAAATATTCTCTCACTTTCTCTCTCCCTCCCTCCTGGTGGAATCATACTGATATGAATCATAATGATTGACAGTCTGGTGGAATGAATAGAAGAGATGATTCCACCAGACTGTCAATCATTTGGAAGCCTGCACACTCAAATAGAAAGATCTCCACACCACAAGCCAGGCAAACACCTGAGCACAAACAGACTCCCTCTGATATCTCCAGCTCAAACACACCCCAACCAGGCACCCAGATGAAACCTAGCTTCCAAATAGATAATAGCTGTCCTTTCACACGAAGCCAAGCTACACTGAAAGCCTCCAACACAGGAAAACAGTGTTGCCAGCCAATCAAAGCCACAAAACAGACAGAGGAAACCAGAAACACCAATCAAACAAACTCCAAGAACAATAAACACAGACCAAGACTCCCAACCAATCAGGATGTAAAAAAACCATCCTGGGACAGCAGTAGGCTAGCCTCAAATTTAAAACTAATGGCTGTGATAGCCTGACCCACATATGAACTCAATACAGAAGCCTGAATTCTTCCAACACTGTCACCCGTCATTGCAAACCTGTTCATGGAAGAAATCGAATCCAGAGCCCTGGCTAATGCCACTCACAAACCCAAACTATGGCTAAGATTCATCGATGACACATTTGTGATTTGGCCACATGGAAAAAAAAACCTAAACAATTTCCTAACACACCTAAACAGCACACACCCCAAAATCAAGTTCACCATGGAAACGGAAATAAACAAACAACTACCATTCCTAGATGTACTAATCTACAAAAGAACAGATGGCACACTGGGATACACCATATACCAGAGGAAAACACACACCAACCACTACCTCAACGTCCAATCTCACCACTACCCAGCACAGATAGATTCCGTGGCCAAAACACTAATTACCAGAACCAAACGCCTGGCAGACAAGACTGAACTATGCACCCTGACTAAAGTATTGACAGCCAACGACTTCCACAAAAACAAAATCACCAGCTTGATCCACAAAAATAAACCAAGACATAACAGAGACCTAGAAGATCAACAGACCTATGGAACAGCTGTCCTGCCCTACATAAGAGGTACTACAGACAAAATCAGTAAGATACTACACAGGCATCACATCAAGACTGCCTTCAAAACAGAAAAAAAAATAGCAGCCATCCTTAGAAACCCCAAAGACAATATTGACCTGGAAAACCAAGGCATATACGAAGTTCCCTGTGCATCATGCCCGGCCACATACATTGGACAGACCAATAGAAGAATAAGTACCCACCTGGATGAACACAAAAATGCAGTAAAAAAGCTGGAACACACCTCCTCACTAGTCCAACACATGAAAACCACAGGTCACAGCATCAACTTCAGTGGCACTAAAACCCTAGCCATTACAGAAAACCCCAGCCACAGAATCATCAGAGAAGCCATAGAGATTGAAAAAAGACCTGAAAGCATGAATAGAAGAGATGATTCCACCAGACTGTCAATCATTTGGAAGCCTGCACTCTCAAATAGAAAGATCTCCACGCCACAAGCCAGGCAAACACCTGGGCAAAAACAGACTCCCTCTGATGCCTTCAGCTCAAACACCCCCCCACCAGGCACCCAGATGAAACCTGGCTTCCTAATAGATAATAGCCGTCCTTTCACACAAAGCCAAGCTGCACTGAAAGCCTCCAGTGCAGGAGCAGAGTGTTGCCAGCCAATCAAAGCCACAAAACAGACAGAAGAAACCAGAAACACCAATCAAACGAACTCCAAGTCCAATAAACACAGACCAAGACTCCCAACCAATCAGGATGTAGAAAAAAACATCCTGCCACAATAATAGGCCTCAAATTTAAATAGCCTCAAATTTAAAACCAACGGCTGTGAGACCCTGACCCACATACAAACTCTAAACAGAAGCCTGATGATGGCAGATGAGATTCTGCTGAAACGTTGCTACAACTTTAAAAGCACTACAATGATGTGGGATAATACCCGAAGGAAGCTGAACAGCACACATGTAAGTACCCGCGAAAGCTTAAAAAAACCAAATATCTGACCTCTACGGGGAGGAAATAAATAGCCAGATCAAAAGCTATGAGAAGCTGTAAGTTAAAAGAGCAGGAATATTATGTGACCTGAAATTCCTATGCAGCTGCAGAGACAACAATGCAACACCAACCTGCTTCAAATTAACATTTGATCACAGCACAGCAGCTACTAAACGTATCCTGAAAAGAACAGAATTGGCTTTACTCAGGAACAAAGTTCATAGTAAAAGATTCCAATTGGATCAGTTAAACAAAGATTTGCTAGCACTACACCTGGAATTGAGCAGCAAAATCCACCCTCTACTTTGGGATAAGATAAAACAACTTACAACTGGGAGAGCTGAAACTGAAACCACTTACAAAAATGAAAAACTCTTAAAGAAAAGCTCCATTTAAAATCCAGGAAAGAAATACTTAGACTCTTTAGTTTAGAGAAAAGATATCTTTTACTGAAAGTGAAGTGGTAGCAACCAAAGAATTCTGAATCTGAGAATTTAGGCGCGCAATTCACATATAGAAAGTGATGGAAATGTTCCCACCCCCAATAGTTCAAATGACACTTCCAATTAGAAGTTGTGGATGTGATCATGTGGCATCTTCAGGTGATGATGAGGCCTCTGTCCGTTGACCTTGGCATATTTTGATAACGGGTTGCAGTTGAGCAGAGAGAAGAAAGCTAAGCGAGAAATAGAAACCTAACTCTATTTTATGCTCCCCCCTCCCATTTATACAACAGACGAATGTAACGCCTCCAGCTCATTTCCCAACTTATTCCTACCTCCCTTTCCCCCCCCCCTGTTACTTATGGCAGTCGAAAAGATGCAAAGCAATAGCAGAAGATCTTGAAGATTGACACTAAAGAAATTAGAACATGACAAGAAAACCCCCAACAACTCACAACAACCCCTGAAACAATTAGTACATAACGTTTCCAACAGAAAATTCACCAAAACAGAAACAGATGTCCTAACCAAAGGATTCAATTATGCTATAGCACCCAAAAAAATCCCCACAGAATCCATCATATGTGCAGTAGAATCCAGCCTAACCAAATTAAATACAGATGAAGCTGACAGAATAAGACACCAGGTTACAAACATCTTATGCACAAGCAAACCACCGAAAAATAACTTGCAAAAAGATGAATTCAGAGCGCTACAAACCCTGAAAAATGATAACAGCATAATAATACTCCCAGCAGACAAAGGGAATGCCACAGTAGTAATGGATAGAAAAGACTACGAAACAAAATTGACAGACCTACTCCAAGACTCCACATACAAACCTATAAACACAGACCCAACCACATATCTGGAAAAATTAACCAAGAAGAAAATTATAACCAGCCACATAAGCAAAGAAATCCAACAGACGATCATCCCAAGAGGAAAATCTTCTAGATGCCCCAAATTATACGGCCTCCCAAAAATACACATAGAAGGCATACCTCTCAGACCCATAGTCAGTTCCAAAGGAGCACCATTACAAAACCTAGCTAAATACTTAGCAAAACAACTACAGCCCCATGCTGAAACCGCAGCTTCATATGTACAAAACTCATACCACTTCTTAGAAATGATCAAAGATCTACATGTGGAACAAGAAGATCTGCTTGTAAGTTTCGACGTGGTTTCACTATTCACTCAAGTCCCGATAAAAGAAACTCTTGAAATCATCAAAAATAAATACCAACCAGCTAAACACCTCATGGAACTAACAGAACACTGCTTAACCAACACATATTTCATATACAAAGGACAAAGATACAAGCAAATTGAAGGAGCCCCTATGGGATCACCACTGTCACCCGTCATTGCAAACCTGTTCATGGAAGAATTTGAATCCAGAGCCCTGGCTAATGCCACCCACAAACCCAAACTATGGCTAAGATACATCGATGACACATTTGTGATTTGGCCCCATGAAAAAGAATACCTAAACAATTTCCTAACACACCTAAACAGCACACACCCCAAAATCAAGTTCACCATGGAAATGGAAATAAACAAACAACTACCATTCCTAGATGTACTAATCTACAAAAGAACAGATGGCACACTGGGACACACCGTATACCAGAAGAAAACACACACCAACCGCTACCTCAACGTCCAATCCCACCACCACCCAGCACAGATAGATTCCGTGGCGAAAACACTAATTACCAGAACCAAACGCCTGGCAGACAAGACACATATAAAGACTGAACTATGCACTCTGACTAAAGTATTGACAGCCAACGGCTTCCACAAAAACAAAATCACCAGCTTGATCCACAAAAACACACCAAGACATAACAGAGACCTAGAAGATCAACAGACCTATGGAACAGCTGTCCTGCCCTACATAAGAGGTACTACAGACAAAATCAGTAAGATACTACACAGGCATCACATCAAGACTGCCTTCAAAACAGAAAAAAAAATAGCAGCGATCCTTAAAAACCCCAAAGACAAAATTGACCTGGAAAACCAAGGCATATACAAAGTTCCCTGTGCATCATGCCCGGCCACATACATTGGACAGACCATTAGAAGAATAAGTACCCGCCTGGATGAACACAAAAATGCAGTAAAAAAGCTGGAACACACCTCCTCGCTAGTCCAACACATGAAAACCACAGGTCACAGCATCAACTTCAGTGGCACTAAAACCCTAGCCACTACAGAAAACCCAGCCACAGAATCATCAGAGAAGCCATAGAGATTGAAAAAAGACCTGAAAGCATGAATAGAAGAGATGATTCCACCAGACTGTCAATCATTTGGAAGCCTGCACTCTCAAATAGAAAGATCTCCACACCACAAGCCAGGCAAACACCTGGGCACAAACAGACTCCCTCTGATGCCTTCAGCTCAAACACCCCCCCACCAGGCACCCAGATGAAACCTGGTTTCCTAATAGATAATAGCCGTCCTTTCACACGAAGCCAAGCTGCACTGAAAGCCTCCAGTGCAGGAGCAGAGTGTTGCCAGCCAATCAAAGCCACAAAACAGACAGAAGAAACCAGAAACACCAATCAAACGAACTCCAAGTCCAATAAACACAGACCAAGACTTCCAACCAATCAGGATGAAGAAAAAAACATCCTGCCACAATAATAGGCTAGCCTCAAATTTAAAACCAACGGCTGTGAGACCCTGACCCACATACAAACTCTAAATAGAAGCCTGATGATGGCAGATGAGATTCTGCTAAAACGTTGCTACAACTTTAAAAGCACTACAATGACATGGGATAATACCCGAAGGAAGCTGAACAGCACACACACACACACACACACACACACACACACACACATATATATAAATTCAGCTTTGTTCGGGTATTTTCCCAAGTCATTATAGTTGTCCTTTTAAAGTTGTACCAACGTTTTGGCAGAATCTCATCTGCCATCATCAGGCTTCCTGATTGGTTGGGAGTCTTGGTCTGTGTTTATTGGTCTGTATGCATGTATGTGTATATATGTATGTATATGTATATATATGTGTGTTTGTATATGTATATATGTGTGTGCATGTGTGTTCATGTGTGTGTGTGTTAGTATGTACAATGTTATGTAGATTTAATTCCCATTAAACTAAGTTGGTTTATTTTTGGGAAATAGATGCAGGAATGACAAATGCAAATTTAAAATACCATCTCATTATGGTCCTTGAGTATTGTTATCATAATCCTTGTGATATTTTTAGTTTTAAATTGGAAATTAATTTCTGTTTCTTTCAAAGGCAAGAGTTCAGTATGCTACTGTTCATCAGAAATATTTGGAAGTGCAAAAGTTGCATGAAGAAATAAAAGAAGAATGTGAAGAAAAAAGACTATATATGTTTGAGCAAATAGAAGCTGATGAGACTACATTAAACCAACTTAGGTAAGTATATTTTAACTTTTTAAGATAATTATTCTTCAGGAAATTTCCATTTATATATAAAAAAACTTGAGTTTCAGGATAACGGATCTTGATTCTTTTTGAAAGTTTTGTTGTACTTATATAAGGAGTACATATATTATTCTGTTCAATCTTGTCCAATTCTCAGAGATTACCTGGTCAAGTCCCTGCAATGTTTTTCAGGCAAAAAATTGTTGGTTTGAGAGAATAGGAGAAAAAGTAGAACTTTTGCTAAAGGGAGGAGAACAAGTAATTAGTAAGGATTAATTAAGGTATTAATTTATAATACCTAATACCTAATATGTAACACAGGCAAAGCTTGTAGAATTTTTTTGTAGCCAGAAATGAAGAATGGATTCTGGAAGATTAAAAAAAACAACTATCTTGCACTTTGTGCAGGAGGGAGGAAGGGCATAAGGAAGGTGGGCTAGTAGATCTTGTTATGCTGACTTATTGACAGCAGTTAAAGGGAGAAGAAGGAAGTTAGTTCAGTATGTCAAATTGGTTGCTACTGAGGGGATGAAGAGAAAAAAAGAGAAATACGTACCAGTTTTGTCCTTCCATCCCTTCCTTCATCTGCCACAGTTGATGTTTTTGGCTGTTCCTAGCTTTTCCCCTTCTCTGAAAGATTCATGCATCCACTTTGTTCAGTGCATGAACCAATATATCTCAAATATATGTTTCATTTCAGGCATGAACCAGCCAAAGAACTGTTTTGTGTATGGAATGTTTTGGGCATTCCTTGTTACTATATAGAAAAAAAGTGTCTTTTATCAGTGATAGCACTCATAATTTAGGTAATATTTCTAATCACAACAATTCTCTGACTTGGAAGCATAACTTCTGTGTTTATGAGATATTACAATTATAGTTTTGCATCTAGCAGTTCTCCTTAATTATTGCAGATTATCAAAATAAGGAATTTACAATCAGAAATTGCTTACCATAGTGAAAATGAAGTTTTGATGAATTTTTGGATTGGATCCTATCTACTAGGAGCAAAATTCTGCTCATGGAATAGGGCTTTCTTCCTGCAGTTTTTTTCAGTAGCAGAAAAGTCCCTACCCCTGTATTTTGGAGGCTCCTGTACAAAAGAAAGAAGAGGAATCACTAAGTATTGGTTACCGGCCATTATATGAAAAGAAGTTAATTTATCTTCCAAGATATTTTAAGATCTAGAAATACTTCTACCTTTCTATGGCACTTTTTAGAATATAAAATAGTTAGTGAGCGGGCTCTGTATCTCTGCTGTACTCCCTGTCTTCTTTTATTAGTTTCCAATATACAGTATAATGCTAAACACTGTTATGCTGCAAAAATATTGTATTGGCTAAGTTGACTGACAAGCTAAGATTGTAGAAATCTGTGGGCTGCAAATTACATGGAAATAAATGAAATGTACATGAATGCTAGATATCGGAACTTGAGAAAGTTCTGTTGCTATATTTATTAATGGTACAAAAGATAACTGCAGTTATTAAAGAGATTGATGGTACTGCAAGTATAACAATAAATGTTCACTTAATCTTTAATTCATTTGGAGAAATCGATAATTTATTCTTGCTGCTTTTTAGGGATGAGTTAAAAGAAACTGATGAGTGTTATGCTGACATCAATAACAAGATAGATAGATTGAGGGAGGAAATACTGGAAAATGAAAATCACCTTGAAGAACTAATCAAGCAAGAAGCACATACAAGAACTGACTTAAATTCTTGGCGTGATAAAGTGAGTTTTAAATATTAAGTGCAAAGCATGAAAATTTCAAAAATACAGTAGCACATTAAATACTACCATTATATCTACTAAAAACTTAGGCAACTTGCAATCAACTAATGTGTTATATAGTTCAGTTAAAAATCACATACATTCTATTTTGCAGATTCCAACATCAGTATCCAGCAGGTTTTACTAACAGATCCCAACAGGTTCCATTAGGGTTAAATCAGCCTTGTTTTACCTCTCCTCAGGATAGCTACTTTAAGTTGTTATGTATGACTGATAATTAAGAACACAGACTTATTTATGCAATTCTGTTTAATGACACTTCCTGGTAAATGTTTACAGGAATATACATTTAGTCCTTATAATTTTGATATGAATATAATTTGTATTGATATTGTAACTGTTCCTATGAATGGAAAGCTAAAATGGCCTTTCATAATGAGAAGAAACACATAATTATTTCCTTTTCTCCTTGCTCTACAGAGCTGAGGGAACTCACCTGAATAATATAAGAAGGAGCTCCATGAGGAAAGAAAGCTGACAAGCTCCGCAGTTCACTTACAAGCACCTTTTCTCACTTTGTCAATGTTCTTCTGTGAAACAAAACAGGGACAATTCAGGTTTCAAGATAGGTGCAAACGTATGTTTGTATCAAGTGATAAACTTATCTGGTCTAGCATTCTCTTTCCCCAGTGGCAAACCAGATGTGTTTCATGTCGTTTGTCCATAAGCACAGTAATACTGGCTCATTCATGTTGCTCAGCAACTGAGTTTCAAAGGCATATCAGACCTTGAAGAACTGAGAAAGGTCCAGAAGCATTTTTAAAGTAACCAAGAAGCTTGAGCAATTATCTGTGAGAAACTTTATAACTTCAGAAACACTTCAGCTTAGAACAAATGTAGATCAAGAGATTTATACATAAACAATTTTTGTGACAATGTATAAAATTATGTATCATGTAAAGAAATTATATATGAATAAAGAAAACATAAAAACTGGAGTCATCGAATAAAGCTAAATAGTGAGAGATTCAAAACCGAGGAAAGGAAATTGTTCAAATATAGAATTCTCTTATTTTTTAAAAGATTATAATCATGTTATCATGAAATACATTTATAATATTTTTTCAAATAAATGTTAATTAAATAATGTATTTTTAATATTAGGAAAGGCGTTTGAAGTTGAAAATTTCAAGACAAGAAAGTGAAAACAAACAATTGCTAGATGAGTTTTTGAAAGAGATGAAAGTTATGGAAAGCTCAGTAAGTTTTAGAATTCATATATTTAAAATGTTTTTCCTTTCAACTTATGCCTTATTAAATTGCGTATTTTCATAATTATATGCTATCTGTAGAAATCCAATAGAGAATATGATCTACAAAAACTGAAGGATAAGCTTGCAAATGATCTTCAGCAGTTCACTAGTTTGCAAAATGAAATCCAATATCTTAAAAATGAAAATGCTGGATTTATGTTCAAATTCAGAGACAGGTAAGTGGCTCTGTGTTAATGCCCAATAAGCTTACATTCTGAATAACCCCAATTCAACAGTATTTTATTTTTAGTCTTTTTATTCTCACTAAAGACATAATGAATTTGAGTTGTATATAAATTAATTTGGAGAAATTAAATTATTTATGTTGAACTTTATATTTAATTAAATATATATTTAATTTATATGCAGAAAATTACCAGTGAGATAAAGGAAAATACAATGAAGGTACATACATATAAGTGTAACAGGAAGTTGAAGAAAGATAGTATGGATAATATTTATATCTTAATAGAAGAAACATAGAACAAGATAACAGAAATGGAGCTGTTAGATTTTAGAGAAATATGTTAGGCATAACAAGTGGGATATGATTATCTAATATTAAAATTGGTGCCACTTTGCATATCAAAATGTCAAACTACAAATCATAACAAGGCAACTAATTTGCTAAACCATTGTCTAAGAAAAATGTTCCCAAGTTTTGCTTCTATATCAGAGGAATTAGTGTAATATTTGAAAAAGAGACAGTTGTAATATCACGTTTTTAATTATCAGGAAATAATTCAGGAAAATACAGGATGTCTATTCTGAATAAATTAGTATAAATCATTATTAAAGATAAAATTATCAAAACAGAGTTATGCATGAATATGTTTAATGAAGTTAGTCAATAAGTTAGTTTATATGTTTTGCTGAGGCATGGCTTGTTTTAACCATACTTTATTAAAAATGCTGCAATGGGGGATTAATGCATACTTTTAAGGCATATACAAGGATTCAGTACGATTGTGCAAGAACAATTCTGGGAGAAATTAGCCACTACAACAATGAAACTGTTATTTGGCTAATAATTGTATTACACTTCAGCACAACTGTTCAAATAAAGATCATATCTTGGTGATTTAACTAAACCTATTTTCACCAGCAAAAATGTAAAGCAAGGCTATTTCCTTACCCCACTATCATTCAACTTTAAGATTAACAATATTGTTGTGATCTTTGCTAAGCCAGAATTCTATCTTCCTTCTCTTGCCCACTGGCTGATTTTTCTTCTTCTTTATGCTGATGTTGCAGCCTAAGATTATGTCTTTAACAAAGTAAGCCTCAAAGATGCCTTAAAGTGCTCTCACTTTACTGCTTTAGTGAAAACCATCAAATAAATTATTCTATTATTCTAGCACAAAAGTAATTATATTCTACAGGAAACACTTAAATGCCCCAATTAGATGATCAGCAATAAGAATATCAAATGTCTAAAAATCTAAGTATCTGTTTTCAGTGTTCTCTTCCAACCTAAGAAGACATTAGTGACAATTTAATGTGGTTAAGTTTAACATCTTTATTACTGTGCCATGTAACATTTTTCAGCTATATCTGTGCTCTTCTAGTTTTACTCCATACTGATATAAAAGCCAGACTCTTGGTGATTCCTGGTAAATGTTTGCTCAAATGGTTTTCTTGACAATAAGACCAAAATGCCTTCTGCTAAGATGTCTTTTCAAATTTCTAGTTTAGCCTATAGTTCTTCCATAATCATGTCCAGCCTGATTAGCATTTGAAGATGAAGGTTCTAACTTTCTCCACAACAACTAATGGTTACATTAATAATGGTAAATACTGTTTTATTCTCTTTTTTGTTTACTCTATAAATATATTAAAAAATAAATTTGTATTATGTGAGTGAACTCCCAATTATAAAAGATGAAGCAAACTGTAGAATTTCTTTATAAAAGCAGAACAAAATACGCAGCCTTTCTAAACTATTGAAAAAATGCTAATATTGTAAGCAGTTTTTACATTTGTTTTAAACAGTGCAAGAAGGAAAATGGGATACCAATCAGAAATTCAGGTTTTGCAGAAAAATATTCGTAGGCTGGAAGAACATTTAAAAAAAGTAAATAAAGACCTTTATGCTGCTGACATGGCTTATGACGACGCCAAAACAAAACTGGAGGATCTGAACGAAGGCATTGTTAAAGAAAAATCACGTTTCAAGGTTGTTTATTGCTACTAAATTCATATTATGTTTAACTATAAGATGTTAAATTATTGCATTGAACAAAATAGAATATGACTACATTAATCGAATTTTGTATTTAAAGAAATTATTTTTTCTCCAAAAAAGTTTTCAGTAATATTTATTTTATTTCTGTGAAAAACTTCATATCTGATTTTTTTTTCTAGTTTCAGAAGCTTGCTTGGTCACTTTTTCTAATATTTTCCACTTTTTATACTTGTCCTTTTTGTCTTTCAATTTATCAAAGAATTCTTTAGGCAGCCATGCTGGTTTCTTTGAAAAGCTGTTATTTTTCTTCTTCATTGGTATTGTGCTAGACTAGGTTCATATAATCTCACTTTTCAAAATTTCCCAAGCTTCTTGAGTTATTTTCTCCTTGAGGATTCTCATCCATGGAATCCTTCCCAAGCTCTCTCTTAAGTTTATTGAATTAGCTCTCTTCAAGTCCAAGACTCTTGTTAAAGTCCAAGACTCTAAAGAGAAAGACATGATATATATGAAAGAAACTACAATAATTTTTAATTGGGTCATGATCAAACTGCTATCCCACAATCATTAAGAAATATTAGTAACTAAATAAAGAGTCAGTTTAGTGTAGTGATTAAGGTGCTGGTCTAGAACCCAGAAGACAGTTCTAATTCTGCCTTAAGCATGAAAACCAGCTGTGTGACTTTGGGTCAGTCACTTCTCTCAGTCAAGGTTGTTATTGTCAGAAAAAACAGGAGGAGGAAGGAATACTCAGTATGTTGAGTTTCGAATAAAATAATAAAGATAGGATAAAATAAATAAGTAAGAAGGGGAATGCTTTTTACTATAGTGATTTCTTCTCTTTGCAACACTACTAGTCTGATATTGTTCCAAATAATGTGTCAATTTCCTTGTTCTCCAGGACAAATTTTAAAATGTTTGGGTAATTACAAAAGAAATAAGCAATGTTTGATTGCCTGCTTCTTAAGGCTAAGACAGAATGACTGGCCCAGACTCACCTGGTTTCCAGGCCAGCACCTTAACCATTACACCAAACTGACTGTCTCTGAAAAATTATTCTAATTATTTTCATTGAAGAGTTCCATCAGTGGAAGATAAGCTATAGAGGTTCTAGCGCTTGCATTATTGAGACACTCTGTAATACCACTTACCCTTCCACCAGTAAACATTGGACATTTCAGTTTCTTTTTGAGTTGCATTTTCTTCCTGGAGCTACTCATATTGGGGGGGGGGGGGGGGAGAAACAGAAACAAAAGGATCAGTTGGAATGCTTCATTAAACAATCCTATAATATGGAATTAATAGTTAAAACTATGTAGAAATAGTGACCCAAAAGTTCAGAATGCTACAGCCAGCCTTTAAAGAGCATACATTAATGGAATACTTAAATTGGTCAGTTACAAAAGCAATCCAATCCATCTGATTATAATATATATATAATAATCTGATTACAGATTATTTATTTTGTGGTAGTTTCTGTACTTTTTTGTCTACTATTGATTACAATTGTTCTATTTATGTTATAGAACTTGGAAGAGAACATTAAAAAACAAATTAGAGATGAAATAAGTGCTTGGAAGCTGACTCAGGTAAGGAAAATAACTTTTAAAATATTCATTCAGAATTTATTTATTTTTTAAAATTATATTCACACAACCTCTTCTGTATAATTTATAGCATGATGTATGGGAAGATAACCTGAATGCTAAGCTATACACAGGTAGCATTTAAATCATTTTACTATACTAAGGGTACTTCAAGAAAGAACTTACACAAAGCTGTTTTCTTGGGTGTCTACTTTTCTTGCCTCGCAGTGGAGCAACCATGAGCCCTAGATGACCATATGATCTAATTGTATCTTTCTTTTTTAACCCTTTTTTAATTAATGCAATATTAGTACATCTCTTTTTTCACTCTGTCCCTGCAATCAATTTAAAACTTTATTAGATTGAGCCCTAGTGTAAAAATATGTCTCCCTTTAGTTTAAGTACTTCAGTACATGTTTTATAATTTTTTTATTTTATGAACAGAAAAGAATTAAAGCACTACAAGCAGAGTTAGAAAGAAAGAAAAAGGAGCATAGCAAATTAGAGGAAAAAATGAAGAGTAAATTAAAAAAATATGAGCTGCTTTCAGCTGAACAAATAGAAATACTAGAAAAAAATAAAGATGTGCTCAAAGAACTTCTTGAGGTAAGTAAATAAGAACAAGACAAAATGTTGCTCTATTATACTTCCCTTGTTAAGTGCTTTTGCATTTCTTTCACAGAATATAGTGTAACACAAATTGGCATTTAGAATAAATCAACATGTCAGTATGAAATTAAATGTAAAATAACTTCTCTATGGTTATAATGGCTTCAGTGATATGAAAAAAAAGAGACTGAAATAATTATATTTTCAAAATGGCACATTAATGGCAGTGTGTAATGCTATCAGCTCTTTTCCAAGGGACAAAATCCCAGTGATGGGATTCTTTTTTTTTTTGACTACCGTTTCTGTGGGTGTGGCTTATTTGGTGAGTGTGGCTTGGTGTCATGTGACTAGGTGGGTATGCTTGGTGGTCATGTGATTGGGTGGGCATGGCCAACTCAATATCACTCACGTAACAGGGTGCCTCGTCTGGCTCTCACCTCCCAGCCATTCCTTGTCAAACCTAGCCTCAACATAGCTATAGTTCTGTAAAAATGTTGTTCACCATTTTTTGACTTTATTATCTACATACTATAGATGTACTTTCATGGACCACTGAAAGGAAGAAATGGCTCACATGCTTTGCCCAAGAGTGTGATAGGCAACAGGCTTTTAAGGGGCTGCCACAAAGAAGGGGGGGGGCAATATATTTTTCCAAAGAAGCAGAATGCAAACAAGAAGCAATGGATGGAAACTGAACAAAGAAAGAAGCAATCTAAAACTAGGGAGAAACTTCCTGACAGTGAGAACAATTAACCAGTGGACCTGCTTGTTCCAGAAGTTCTGGGTGCTCAATCACTGGAAGTTTTTCAGAAAAGACCGGACAGCCATTTCTCTGAAATAGTATAGGTCCCTCAAGGTCCCTCTAGGTGTTATTCTGTTATGCTGATATGGCAGGAGCATCCGCCTTCCCTCTCAAAGACCTCCGGTGGCTGTTTGCATTATTTTTGAGGGGAGGTGGTGGTGGGGCTGTGGAGTACCCTGCCTCCACTCCAGTCTTCCCAAAGCACCTCTGTGGATGGCGGAAGTGGCAGCAGCATCCACCCTCCCTCTCAAAGACCTCTGGCAGCTGCTTGCTTTCTTGTGGGTGCAGCGTTGGGAGGGCAGGGTAGGGCGGGTGGATGTCCCACCTGGGGCTGCACATGCAACATGCAATTTTCAGCAACCACAGCTGGGACACCCACCCATCCTCACTGCACCATGGCTGCCACATGGTAGGAAAAGCTGAGAAAGCACCACATGAGATGGAGCCACGCCGGGTTAGCCAGCCAGCCAAGCCTAGGGATGGGAGGGCCCAGAAAAGTCCAGGGATGGTAGAAAAAGGCCAGAAATGTCTGGGGACAGTATGGAAGGCTTAGAAAAGTTTGGGGATGGTGGGGGGGGGGCTAGCGTGACTTGCAGGCTTACCTGTGAGCAGGATGCAGGAAGATCAGGACTGCTCAGTTGGGATGCAGGCATCATGTGGGAAGGCAAGACCCAGGAGGGGAGGAGTGACTGGGTGGGGTGAGTGGCAGGCAGGTGGTCAGGGTGGTCAGGGTGAATGATCATCAGGTGGGCGGGGCAAGTGAGTGAGCAGGGCAAGTGAATGAGCGGAGACCGGGCAACCGGGTCAGGGGCATGGCCAGCCAGATGTTGCTACCAGTTTGGCGACCCACACCAAATTCTTGCTACCAATTCGCCTGAACCGGTGTGAACCGGCTAAATACCACCACTGGACAAAACTCAGTAGAATCAATGTAATACACCAAAAGGCTTATTGGTAATGTGGGAGGAATGGTACATGCTTTTTACTTGTAAATATGTTTTTGTGAAAACCAGTATTACATAAGTATTCTCATACTAAGAGTAAAACTTTTTATATTTGGTTACTTAATTGTTAATTTAAAATGTTCATCACGAAGATCAGTGCCATCTTCTATATTCCATAGCTTCTGGATTTTATTGGGGTCTAGGAATCTGAGCTGCTAAATTAGTAGCTCAGCTTACTGCAGAAGAAACACTGCAGTTTTGCAGCTACTATCTCCAAGAGGTGGAGTGAATGACATTCTACTGGTGGGAACTTTTCATTAATCCATCTGCTCAGCTCTAGTGATTTTCCCCATCTTTCCTGTAGCCATGATAACTCGCCAGGCTCCTCTAGCTTCCTCAGGCATTCTGAGAGATGGCTTTATCATTTTCTTTACACCCTGGCAAGTTTTGTCCTCCCCCCTCACACACATACATTGAAATGATAAGAAAAAATGAAAGTTACCAGTTGCCAGTTAGTTCACTGCTTGTTTCTGTGTCTTTCTTTTTACCATCTGGAGGGAGCAATTGACTGACTCTATGGATGAATAAAGTTCAGTAGTGGGAACATTGGATAGAACTATTGCTAAGGATTTGAGAGATCTGGCCAATGACCTGACCGGTGATAAAGTTTAGTAACAAATGTATCAAACTTCATTTTGATTAGATTCTATTACTCTTTTTTGGTCTGCATTTGTATTTTTCAGAAAATAGTTGAATTAAATCAGAAGATCAAAGAACTTGATAGCAAGGAGGAAAATGTGAAAAACGAATTAGAAAATAAGAAGAAATATGTTAAGAACCTATTAGATGATAAAAAGGTGAACATGTTAATCTTAGCATGAATAAGTTTTGTTTATTTTCAAATGCTAAACATGCTTGTCCTCACTTATCTTGAATATATCTAAACCTTTCTGTATGGGGTACAGTATTCCTATCCCTTTCTTAAATGAACCTAATCATATCCTTAATCTTGAGACAGAATAAAATACAAATTAATGTTGGGGTCAGTTCTATTTCTTTATTATGAGTGTAGTAAATTCATAATATAGGGGGGCTTTGAAGAAAGGAAGGTAAAAATCAGTATGAGGAAGAAAAAGTATTCAACTCTGATAGAAATAGCCTGCTGATTATACCTTTGTACAGCAGATGGCATCTTTTTGTAAATAATCGTAGATCTTTAATACTGTAGTTGTCTATATTAGCAAATGAGATATCTGGCTATTATTTTGAATACTGTGTTTACATAAATGTATTTATAATTGCAGTTCTTTGTATAAAATGTCTTATGTGTATTATTGTTGTGTTGCATTGGTTTTTATTGTGCATATTTGTGAGTGATTGAGAAATTAATGTGGCTAACCAGGAGAGTTCACGTCTATAATTTAATCAAAACAGTGCTTTTAATCTTACTCTAGAGTCCCTATTTCTTTTTTAAATAATAATAACAGAAGCACTGACAAAAGGCCCTTGCACCCATAGATAATTGGGAAAATTGAGAATTACTGTATCACCTAATCCTAAAGTACAGTATAATGAAAAATAAATCTAAAAGTAGTCAGGGAAATTGTACATCTGAACACCCTTCAACCTATCACTTTTCCCTAATAAGAGAAATTAGGTAAAATAAAGAAATGGAATAACAAGTACTAAGCAATATAAATTAAACCAGGAGATAAGAGAAAAGGAAATCTAATTAAACATTGTTTATGTCAGTACTGTTCACAATGCATATCTGTATCTTTCTATCCTTGCAAACTATCCTTGCTTCTACCATGTCTATGGATCAGTTGGAACAAATCAACCAGCTGCTTTGTTTCACATGGTGCCAAGATGATACAGTATCTTGCATTTCCTTTACAGGAAATTGTACAAATAGAGCACCAACCCCCCCCCCCCCCCCCGCTCTCTTGTATTACCATGTTAACTGAGAAAATACTTCCAGAACAACAATGAGAAAAATCAGATCTTAAGACAATAGTTGTTTATTTGTTTGTTTGTTTGCTTACTTACTAAATTTATTTATCACCCATCCCATTGTTAAGCAATGGGTGGTGTATAAAAGCACACATCTTAAAAGCAAAAATGTGAAACATTAAATATTAAAATTAACAGAAATTAGGTACAACGGAATGGGGATGGGATCTTTTTCTTAATCCATTAACCATCTTGGGGACAGGATATTTTTCTTAACCCATTAACCATCTTCAGTATGGAATGTCTCCATCAAGGTCCAAAGCCAATCAACAGAACCAGGTTTTGAGGCTCTTTAGGAAGGTGAAGAGGAGGGGGATAGATCTCACCCCAATGGGCATGATGTTCCAGAGAACAGGAGCCATGCAAGAAAAACCCTTGTCCTGGACACTCCCAATTGGAATTCCTTGACTGGCAATGTCTATAGCATGCCCCTTTTGCTGGAATGAGTTGGGCAGGCCAGTCCCATTGAGGTGAGATAATTCCTCGGGTATCCTGGGCCCATGCCAAAAAGTGCTTTAAAAGTTTATAACCAGCACCTTGAATGGGACTTGGAAGTAAACTGATAATCAGTGCAGCTTGTACAACAATGGTGTTACAAATCCATATGATTGCATTCTGTGCTACCTGTAGCTTCCAAATATTCTTCAAGGGTAGCTTATTTAGAGCACATTGCAGTAGTCCAAATACAAGGTGACCTAGGCATGAGTGACTTGAGTGCAAGAACTCATGATCCAGGAAAGGACACAACTGATGTACAACAGAAACTTGTGCATAGACTCTCCTAGAAATATCAATATCAATAATAATTACATTAATTTTGTAAAAAAAAGAGACAGAATCCATCATTAGGAAACACCATAACCCTCCTAATTCTATATCAAGTAAATACTTTAAAATAATTCCACTGAATGTTGAATCATATTCAGATGTAGAACCTGGAATGCATTTTTTGGTAAAAGTCATGTAATTTATTGTTTTGTAAGACTTCGTTTTCTGCATTTATTTCTGTGTTTGATACCTTTTTTAGGTTTCTTTTAGCTCCCTGTTCATATTATTATATTAATTGCTATTTATTATATTTTCATCCTCCCTTTATTACTTTATTTTAGTGACTTAAGGCAGTGAAGTTACCTAATATTCCCCCCTCTTCCTATTTTCTCCACAACAATAACCCTATAAGTTGAATTGAAAGAGAGTAACTGGCCCAAAGTCACTTAGTCAGTGACTATTGCTATGTATTTGCATTAATTTTATCTAAAATGTTTTATCATTTGTTCTAATCTCTATACCCTACTTGGCTCTTTTGGGTGGCTTGGCAAAGTGTGAGTTGGGTAGGAATTAATACTGTTCATGGGGAGAGGTGATATCTTCTAACTTGAAAGAGAGAATGATATGTATTCCCTCCTGAAGACACTATTTCTCATTTCAGCATATTAGACAATTAAGCAGTCTCCGGGTTATGTTTTCTGGGAGGATTCTAAAGAAAATGTTAGGGTTTCAGGCTACAAAGAATTCTATAAGAAATGAATTATCTGGATCCATTTCAGCCAATAATCAAACCTGGGCATAGAACTGAAACAACATGGTAGATAACCATTGTCTGGAACTTGATGGAGGGAGGTAGACTGCTCAGTTAGACTTCTTGGTGATATTACTATTGACTGTGTTATTCTTCTGAACCACCTTTGAGGGGTTTGGAATTTTAGGTATCATTTCCAGTCATTGATAATGGGGGATTAATGAATAAGCCTTCAATATGGAATGTCTATGAAGGTGATTCAGAACCCCAGTTCAAACTATATGATTTGACCTCCATGTAGCTTCAGAATCATCTCATCCAAGTAGATGGGTTCCACCTGTGCATTCTTTCTGACAGTGAAAATCATTTCTTATATACTCAAACAATAATAAAAAGCACAGGAAAGACATTGAGCAATGCACAAAAATGAAATTATTTTATTTGTAAAACATATTTCAAAACAATTACTGATTTAAGCAAGTGTACCTTTACTGAAATTATGTTACCTAACTTGCATTACATTTTCAACTGCAGTTATGAAAATAGTTCTGTTTTGGGATAAGTAATTTAATGCATCATTGCATGTAATTGTGCTTTTAAACCATTTTTTTATTTTCAGGAGAAATATTTAGGTATTTCAAGCCAATTTACTAAAGTCAATGAGGAAATTGCACATTTTCAAAAAGAAATTGAAAAATTAAATGCTTTAAGGAAAGGACATGAAAACCAGGTAGACAATATAGAAAAATGTGTAGTCATGTTGAGGTAAGAATCACATTTCAATAAATAATGCATAGCGTTAATTTGGGAGCAATGGAATGGGAGCTTTCAAAATTTTCTCACTCTTTGAACCACCTGCCCCAGTCTCCTACATGGGTTCCCCAGCCCTCCGGAGGACATTCTGAGAGGAGCACAGTTTGACACAGAGGACAAAGAAAACTGAAAAGCTGTATTGTTGCAGTTTAAATGCATACAAAAATATATGTATGAGAATGTTTTTCCCACGAACACAAAAATAAGAGATAGGGTTCCTGACAAAAAGGACATGGGGAAAAGACAATACTAAATATGACACAAATTATACTTCAGAACAGATATAAATCAGATAATAGTTGTAAAACTTTTAGAAAATTCTAGTGATCACAAAGAAAGACAATAAATAGTCTTGTGGCATCTTTAGCACAAACCACAAAAATTTTGTGAAACATAGATACATGCACACACATGCACACAGTCATATGACTTACACACAATGTTATATACACACATACACAATGCATACATACACCATTTAATAAAATTTATTAAACATAAGGAAAACAACACAATGAAGTATTACTGTGATTCACATAGCTCTGTCCTCTCTGACATTTTACTAATGCATGATTAATATCACTTATACCTTTATCATATTACATATGAAACCACGGGATGTCTCAAGTTATGAAGTATGTGCATGAAATAATTTCAGCTTGTATAAATTTCTTTGTGAAGAGTTGTAAGTCACAGACATCTATGAAAAGTCAAGATTTTCTCAGAATGATAACTTGCTTTGTGATATCACCGTCTCAGTTCCATCCATAAGATACTTATGCATGTTCCAAGTACACAAGGGATGAAGTTTGTGTTGTGACAATCTGACTCATGTTTTGTAATTTGCCCTGGGTACTGATGGTAAATAAACTGTTTTCAAGAACTATAATTGTGGAATATTGTATAGGGCAAAAATTGATCTTTCTTCTGTTCCAAAGAAGTTAGAACCCTTTTTAAAACATTCCTGTATAACTAAATTATGCTTTTAATAGTCCTTATGCAGGCATCTAGGTACACCAACAAACGAACAGATACTATATGTAAGCATAATTGGATGAACAAGATTAGAATCAAATAGATTACATAATAAAGCAAAAACAAAAGATGAAGGCAATCCAGTCAACCAAGACATTTTCAGATACAAATTGATAAACAGACTGTGAATTGCTAATTTTAAATATATGAATTAGAAAATTAAAGAAAGTAGGTATGCCAGCACATTTTAACCTGGAGGTCTTATAGACAGAATATAAGATCTCTGTAAGATACATGTTTAATATGCTTATATTATACAAATATGAATTAGAGGATCAAGAAAGAGTAATAATTCCATGGAACCAAATATAGCCAACAATTATGAGGAAGAACTAATAATTTTTCAGAAAAAAATGAAGGAAATGTACTGATCTCAGTCACAAATATAAACAGGAAAAAAGCAAGAATAAGAAGAGATACGTTGTTTTAAGATCAGGGAAATCACAGGAAATTTTATAACTAAATTAGGAATATTCAAGAGTAATAATCTGATGGAGATAAAAAAAAGATTGGAAGAAGTTATTGTAAATTTAACAGTGGGATTAGAGAATGACACATTTTAGAAGGAAAATATATTTAGAAGCTGTCTCCATTAGTAAGTGAAACAGATTAGCTGATGAATAGAAAAGCATCAAACACAAAGGAAATGCCCACTAAATTTTTTAAAGACTCAGAAAAGGGGAAGTTAAAGTATTAACACCTCTCCTTCAACAAATATGGAACAGGCTGCATGGCATACAGATTGGATAAGATTGGTGCATATACTGTACTTGTACCAAAAAGGGATACAAGTAAATATATGGATTAGTGAATCATTGCAATGATTCTTCATGTAAGCAAAATTCTGCTTGAAATTTTATATGGACTACAGAGCCATACATGCAGAGAGAGGATGGCAAATGAATTACCAAGTTTCAGAAAAAAATAAAGGATTAAAAATAATCAGCTAATACATGATCAACAAGCAGGAACTTAGTTATTTTGGGATTCTAAGTCTGCTTGGCAAGATTGAGGAAACTACATATAACCACAGATATGGATGGATGGGATCAAGAGCATTAACAAAATGTTCTTAGAAAAGCTAGTTACACAATAGGGACAGCTCAGGATGGAAAACATTTTGTTTGTCTAGTGTAGTCACCAGTATCTGAACCTATTTGCTACTAACTAGAAATTTTAACTACTGACAAGCATGTGTCTATTTTATTACATTTCACAACTTCGTACTGCAGCTAAACTGTGTGTTTGTTTTGTTAAAGATTATGGCTTCAATCTCTTAATTTCACTTAAAATGTCTTGAGTGCTGCAAGTTGAGGTACCTATGTGACTTAGTTTAAATCAGGTTCATGTGTTTTACATTATTATATAAATTTGTATTCTGTATCTATAAAATATCTTTGTGTGTGCATGTGCGTGTATGTGTGTGTGTATTTAGGTTTAGTTGAGAGAGCTACTGAAAAGAAACGATCCAATAAACTATACATGCACATTGCCCTTATACATTTATAAAGCATCTCACTAGAGTGCAATCACTGTTTCTGCATGAGCAATTTGCCTAATAGTTCTGAGTAATTTTTCATACAAGTAATGATATATTTTCTCTCCCTTAAAGAGAAAAATATACCAAAATAAAGTCCAAGGAGGAAAATACTCAGAGATTAGTTGATTTTCTCTGTGCCCGGCTGGATGCTGTTAAAAAAAAAGTAAAGACAGACAACAGAATAATTGATGAGCAACTGTGGAAGAGACAAAATGATTTGAAAGTTAAGAAGGTTTGTGCTATTTACATTATTATTATGTTTCATTTTTCTTGATAAAATGAATATGAACTATAGTTAAATTGATTTCCTTTTCCAAGAAAAGCATATGAAACAATACATGGACATTCTGATGAATGAAAGAACATTAACCAAAAGACACCATGTCCTTCCAATATGGACACTTTATTTATTTATTTGTTTGTCAAGCATGCATGAGAAAACAAGTATGAACATAGAATATAAACATATAAATATAAACAAGTATAAGTACATACAGAATAAATGAGTACAAATAAATGGATAAATGGGAACAGTAGGACAGGGAAGGTAGGCAAGCTGGTCCGCTTATGCACGCACTGTTACAGACCTCTTAGAAATGGAGTGAGGTTCCTTATTTGTTTCTTATTAATATCCATTCCTTATTTGTTTCTTATTAATAGTTTCCTATGAAAGTTCCGTGTTCATGTAACATGTTTCTAACTAATGGTATATGGGAATGACCATGGGAGATAAGGCAAAAAAATGCAACCAAGGGAATTGTTGGAGAAAAGGCAGCTGAGCTTGTTAACAAGAATGTGGGTGGGGCAAGGGGCTCAGAAGGGACCCTCTCTATTTTCTTAGGCTGTACATGTGGAGGAGGGAGAACTTGTACGTTTCTGTTAATATAGCTTTACAATAATGTAAAACTAGCTCATCTGGTTGTGTTTCTTGTCTGGTCCACCCTATAAGCTGATACTAACAGAATTGAAAAACTGGAGGACCATTAGATTTCATATGTAAAGCTCCAAGTATAAGATAAGTGACACATAGGAGTTCTCATACAATGAGTTCTGTAGCTGTATAATGCTGATACACATCCATACAAAAGTGCCAGTGCATAAGCGTGCATAAGTGCACCAACCGTGCCTACCGTCCCTGTCCTATTGTTTCTTTTTATTTTTCTTATATGTATCCATCTCATGTATTCATAACTAAGTTTATACTTATACCTGTTATCTTGTAAGCGATTGACAAATCAAATCAAATCAAATAAATAAATTAAAAAAAGTTGATCATAGATTGAATATATGTGCAATCCCCAGCATAGGACTGGAACTATAAGTATTTTTTGTATCATCCAGATTGCTTAGTGGAGTTGATGAAGATGCTGTTGGTTGAGCTAAGCTTCCCCAAGTCATCAATATGCAGCCAGAGAGCCATTCCATGATCTTAAAATATGTATTTCATTTTCCTGTTCTAGAGAATAAGAAATATAGTCTTTTAAAGAAAGTCCTGATTGTTTTCCTTTGCATTTTTTTCTCCTGAGAATATGTTTGGCATCTAAAATGCCAAACCTTAAGCTTTTTCAGAAAATGATTGACAAATTTATCTAAGCCTTTACAGAACCATGGTATGCATTGGATGAATTTTGTCCTGTCAGTTTTTCTCTTACTAATCTACTTCACAAACAAGGTTGTACTGTGGTAGTGAGAATGCATTGTGGGATACGGAGGCAAATCTGTATCTTATACACTTGCATTATGCCATTGAATGGAGTTTGCATTGCATTGTGACTTTTGTCATTTGCCCCTCTTGCCTGCCCTTGCCCATGTTTACAAAGTTGTTGGGACAAGAATAAAAGTGAAATGTGATCCTAGATCTTTGCAGAGATAAAATTGAGATAACTGAAATCAACACATTAAAGATAAAAAATATTCTCCAGAACTTTTTGGAAGATTATAGTGGAAACAGAATAGTTACCTTCCATTCTGTTAATAGTAGCCTCCATTATTATATATTTCTACAAATATGACTTTTATTTTCCAATAGATTACTCCTTTGTATTTTAATTGTAGCATACTAAAACTACTATACTTTAGTAGCATAGAGTGCATTTGGTCAGTGGTGATTGTCTCATTGGTTGTAAACTTTCTTGTGCAAGAATTCTCTATTTGGTGGCCTCGAACATTGAAGTACACTCTAAAGAGGCCTGCTCTTGAAAATGCAGAAGCCACTGTTAGTGCAAAATGTGGACCTAGGGCCACTTATTGGAATATCTTTCAGAAGCTTTACAATATTTAAGGCAAAGGTCCTCAAATTCTTTAGCTCATAAACATTTTCATGAAGTTTCAGATTGTTCATTGACCCCTAAATGTTTGTTACATGGAAATAATTTAATAAATATTATTTTAAGTAATAGTACTGTGAATAATAATAACAATAATAGTAATAGTAGTAATACAGTGGAACCTTAGGTCACGACCATAATTCATTCCAGGACTACAGTTGCAACCCGATTTGGTGATGACCGGAAGCACAACTGACTGTGCATACATGGATAAAAATTTGCATGGATTGCGCATGTGCGGAAGGCAAAATTGGCACAGAAAGGGAATATGCTGCAGCCGGGTTTGTTCGCCACCCAATTTTTGAATCGTGACCTGAGGCTGCAGAATTTTTGGTCAGAACCCAATTTGATCATGAACAGAAGCCAAAGACCTAAAGTTCCACTGTATAATCAAAATGACCAGATTAAAATATTGTGGGAATTCCAAAGATAAATTGAAAAAGTTTTGTCATATGACATACCAGATTTAACTGTGGTTGAAAAGAAAAAAGTATGGATAATTGATATGGTAACCCTTAGAGATAGTTGAACAGAAGACAGAGAATGGAGAAGATCACAGGGTATCAAGAGCTGAAATATTACAGAATGAACTGGCATTACTTTCCTGTAATGCATCATTTACATTATTTACATAGAAAATAAATAAATTTTAAAAAGTAAATCAAGAATAATAATGGAACATTTGGTGGGTTTGTTTTAATCTTGTAAAATGATCAGAGTCAATTGTATAAAATAGGCACCATACAAATTAAATAATAAATAAAATTATTAAAAGCAGAACTAGCTCAAAATTATAGTAAAAAAAACATGCCTTAAAAATTGGTAGGAACTTTCCTTATTGATTATGTAACTATACAAGATATATATTGACATGCCTTAGGCATCTGCTTCTACTGGTGTCATGGACTTAGAATATCTATATGTACATATTAATGTTCTGACCAAGGCTTATTGAGATACCAACAAACACACATTAGTCCCAAAACCCTTTTTTCTTTATTTCAATGGCTGTGAATTTTAGTCATTCACAGCCCATAAATGAGTCTCAAACAGTTTGTAAATAGTCCATGGAAGTCTGCCAAAGTCCTTTAGGATAAGTCTGATAAGCATGCACCTTTATCCTCCTTGAAATGCTGCCAACGACTAAATTTCCAATTAGTTATACAATGTGTGTTATTGACACAAAGTGTTACCATTCTCCCTCATTCTACTACCTAATCTTAACCTATTCTATTAAGAATGTAGAAGGATTAACATCAAGTAAGTTAATTTACAATCCCTTATACCATCCAAATGCCCCACAATGATTAACAAAACTGTATATTGTCATTAATGTTCTTTACGAACACATCATTAATTGTTGTGGTCCACTGGCAGCCTGCAGAGACGGCAGCAGAGTCAGACAGTGCAGAGGAACATGGGCCAGTCCAGGAGTCTGGGGAGGACTCGGGTGAGAGTCCTGCATCAGATACAGAGATGGGCCAGGGTCATCTGAGAGTTATGTGCTGACTCTGGAGCCTCCAGAATCTGACAGCAGTGAGGCAGAAGAACAAGGTTAGCCTGTTCCCAGTTCATGTGTGTGCAGAGCTGCCAGAAGGCAAGAACAGTTAAGATAAAAGGGGCGACTCGGGAGTAAGGCTTGGATATGACATAAGACATAAAGGAGGAGCAAAGGGACAGGAATCTTTTTAGGAAGCAACTTTGTTTGAACTGGTTGGTTTGAAACCTGAAGCTCAGAGATGAATTTGTGCTCCAGTTAGCCTTGTATAACTAGTTGGAAATTTAGTCGTTGGCAGCATTTCAAGGAGGATAAAGGTGCATGCTTATCAGACTTATCCCAAAGGACTTTGGCAGACTTCCATGGACTATTTACAAACTGAGACTCATTTATGGGCTGTGAATGACTAAAATTTACAGCCATTGAAATATTCATTAAAGATGAATTTTCTTTCTCCTTTTTTAGCTTTTATTTCTTCTTTATTTCATAAGATGTTGCTATCAGGGTGAGAAAGAGCAATGGAATAGTTCTTCCCAATTCCTAGTTAGCAGACTATGCTAAATCAGGAACAAATTGAAAATAACTATTTGATACCACCTATACTGCTTAATCATAGAAAACTCTTGCAATATAAAAAGAAAAGTTACTGATACAGAATGTCATGTTATTGACATTCTGTTTTTCTTAGCAGTACAACTTAGGCAGCACCTGTGATGACCTGGGGCGTGGCACAAAAGTAACAAAGATACAAAAGTAGGTAAAGTCCCTTTAATACCTCCAACTTGGCCCTCAAGTTATCCTCGGCTGGAGAAAAAACTCTCCTAATAATAGTTTTTAAAGGGAAGAAATTCCATCCGAACCCAAAGTATATATAAATTATATATAAAAACCAACACAAACCACACTGCAGCAATTAATGAAACAGGGAAGGATAAGGAATTGAAGACTTCAAAAGATAATGAAACACACACAGCGGGGAGGTTGCCAGAACTTGGATAAGACTTGACAAACCAAAATAATTCAGGCTTTGCTTCCAGTAAGGAGCTGCAGCTAATGAAGGGAATCAGGGCCTTTTTCTCCCCTGTAACCCACGTTGCTCCCTTATCCATTCCTCCCTGCTTGGCCGAGGATGAAGAAGGGGTGGGCCTGGGTCTTACTCTGAATGCCCAGACCATGACATGTCGCAGAAATGTTATTATCTCCCTCTTTTTTGTAAAGCACACAAAGTATCTTGTGCTTTAATATCATACACTTTTTTTCACCTAATCCCTGTCATTTTCCAATCATATTATGTAACAAGGCAAAATAAATGCACAATCTATTAACATTATAAGGCTAAAAAAATCTTAGAAATAATGAATAGGGTGGGGATTAAAATGGAATGCCAGCTTTGCTAATCCTGTCAAATAGGGATAGCCTTAGCTTTATTAAAATACTTTGGGTTTTAAAGATATAAGCATGACATTTAAGATATAATTTTTTCATGTGTACATTTTTATTAGTATTTATATTGGTGTATGAAGTATTGTAATATTCCTCCCTACGTAATAAAAAATATCACTGAGATGTCATATAGTATT
>BLBF01000002.1:52202760-52265765 GCA_015471245.1 Laticauda colubrina
TAAATTTTATGATTCAATCATAGATATGTTTAACAGTAGATGGGAAGTTGTCATGCAGAATCATGATAGATGACTGAAATTATATATAGATTTGTAGATTCTTCTGTTGGATACAAAGTGTTATATATCTGTAGATATTAAAGAGTATAGTAGTAATAATCGTAAACAAACCCTATCATAATCTCTATTCTCTTGTTTAGTAACACAATTTAACAACCTTTTCTACATATACACATACAGGTGAAACTTGAAAAATTAGAATATCATGCAAAAGTTCATTTATTTCAGTAATGCAACTTAAAAGGTGAAACTAATATATGAGATAGACTCATTACATGCAAAGCAAGATAGTTCAAGCCGTGATTTGTCATAATTGTGATGATTATGGCTTACAGCTCATGAAAACCCCAAATCCACAATCTCAGAAAATTAGAATATTGGGAAAAGGTTCAATATTCTTGGCTCAAAATGTCCCACTCTAATCAGCTAATTAAGCCATAACACCTGCAAAGGGTTCCTGAGCCTTTAAATGGTCTCTCAGTCTGGTTCAGTAGGACTCACAATCATGGGAAAGACTGATGACCTGACAGTTGTGCAGAAAACACCTTCCTTCAGGAAGGAAAGCCTCAAAAGGTAATTGCAAAAGAAGTTGGATGTTCCCAAAGTGCTGTATCAAAGCACATTAATAGAAAGTTATGTGGAAGGGAAAAATGTGGAAGAATAAGGTGCACAAGCAGCAGGGATGACCGCAGCCTGGAGAGGATAGTCAAGAAAAGGCCATTCAAAAATGTTGGGGACTTTCACAAGGAGTGGATGGAGGCTGGAGTCAGGGCATCAAGAGCCACCATGCATAGACGGATCCTGGACATGGGCTTCAAATGTCGTATTCCTCTTGTCAAGCTGCCCCTGAACAACAAACAATGTCAGAAGTGTCTTACCTGGGCTAAAAAAAACAGACCTGGTTTGTTGCTCAGGAATCCAAAGTGCTCTTTTCTGATGAGAGCAACTTTTGAATCTCATTTGGAAACCAAGGACCCAGAGTGTGGAGGAAGAACAGAGAGACACACACTGCAAGATGCTTGAAGTCCAGTGTGAAGTTTCCAGTCTGTGTTGATTTGGGGAGCCATGTCATCTGCTGGTGTTGGTCATTAAGTCCAGGGTCAACGCAGCCGTCTTCCAGGAGATTTTGGAGCACTTCATGCTTCCTTCCACAGACGAGCTTTATGGGGATGCTGACTTCATTTTCCAGCAGGACGTGGCACCTGCCCACATTGCCAAAAGCACCAAAACCTGGTTCAGTGACCATGGGATTACTGTGCTTGATTGGCCAGCAAACTCGCCTGACCTGAACCCCATAGAGAATCTATGGGGCATTGCCAAGAGAAGGATGAGAGACATGAGACCGAACAATGTAGAAGAGCTGAAGGCCTCTATTGAAGCATCCTGGTCTTCCATAACACCTCAGCAGTGCCACAGGCTGATAGCTTCCATGCCATGCCGCATTGAGGCAGTAATTGCTGCAAAAGGGGCCCAAAGCAAGTACTGAGTACATATGCATGCTTATACTTTTCAGAGGTCCGACATTGGTCTATGTACAATCCTTGTTTTATTGATTACATGTAATATTCTAATTTTCTGAGATTGTGGATTTGGGGTTTTCATGAGCTATAAGCCATAATTATCTCAGTCATGACAAATCACAGCTTGAATTATCTTGCTTTGTATGTAATGAGTATATCTCATATATTAGTTTCACCTTTTAAGTTGCATTACTGAAATAAATGAACTTTTGCGTGATATTCTAATTTTTTGAGTTTCACCTGTATAGCTGCTGGATACCTGCTTCTCTTATCCAGGAAGATAGAGGGCAAGCTCTCTTTGCTTACTAGCAGCAACATTTCCCAAGCATGAAATCCAGCCTTCATGCTTGCAAGTAACTCATTACTTATCAGGCACTTGGATATGTACAATAGTTTGGCAAATATCATAACCTATGACTCTCCACACAATGATCAATAGCATCTTTTCTTTCTGTTCACTATACTTGTTCACTAGTGTGGTAAACTGTCCAGACTTGATAACAAATTTTAGTTAAAATTCCTCTTGCCTTGAGACCCATTAAAATTTCTTTGTCAATAAACCAGAAGTAGGCTGCCTTTCTCTTCTTCAAATATAACTTTTCAACTTTCCAGTGTTTGTGGTTTTGGGATTTCTGGTAGATACCCATAGAGACTACTGCTAATTCTATACATGGGTTGTTGTTGTTTGTCATCAATAGGTACTTTTTGGTAGTGATATTCAAAGAACAGCAAAATAGCAATATCACTATCATAAATTTATCTGAATAAATTATTTCAGTTCCCCCAGATATGTAGTCAAATAGCCATACATAGTGAAGTATAGATAGTACCAGATTTATGATCTATTGCTTAACAGCCATTTGCAGTCATGATAGTCTTAGAGAGAGGTTCTTTACAGCCTGTAAAACACTTCTGGCTGTTATAAAATGTTGCATCAGCATTTCAAGAGCTAGGCAACATGCTTGTATTTATGAATGGTTGCCAAGTGTCCTGCCATAATTTGATCACCATTTGTAATCTTCTCTGTGATCTTCCCCATAAAATCAATGGGGAAGCCAGCAGAGAACGTTTCAAGGAGAAGCTATGTTGGATTTGAGAGCCATTCCCCAGTACATCAAGGCATTTTTCCCAGTCTCCACATGCTGGGAGAGGAAATCCTGTGCACTGGTTGTTGCTGTTAGTTGAGAAGAATGGACCTCAAATCTGGCAAAAATACTTTTTGTGTTTTCACAACCTTTGAGAATGCTGGTATTTGAAAGGTTTTCCCCGGAGGGCAAAATGCTAGCAAACATCAACATTTTCATCCCTCCAGAGAGGAAAGCTCTGGTGAATGCTAAATTCTATCCCTTTCAGAAAGGGATATCTCTGGCATTCACTAGCATTTCCCCTCTGGAGTGGAAAACTCTAGTAAATGCCAGTGTTTTGGCCCCTCTATAAGGGAAAAATTATAGTGAATGCCATCATTCTCATGGTTCTTCCTTGTGGTGTGGGGAGACAGCCTGGGTCTCTTGAGTGTGATGGGAGGTCTATACTCTTTTCCCATCCCATCACTCCAGACTCACTCTGTTGAACTTCGCTTAATAACCTGCACCAGAGAAGCTGGGATGAAGCAATCATGTGGCATCCACTCAATGACCAAGATTCTGGGCCCAATTGTGAGAGTTTGCCTAAACAAAAATATAATCCCTGATGTTCGAGCATGGCTATTTCTAAACAGGCAGTATACATTGTGCACCATAATTTTGGAGAAACATGAAAATAGGGAGCAATTGTAATATAAAAGAGAATTGTCTTTGTCTCTCTATGACGAATACAGAGATTATGTCTAGAATCAATCATAACAGCTCCTGTAAACATGCTTAAGGATTTATGTACATATACAGTTGGGCTATCTTTTTTCTTTGAATAGGTGTTCCCTTTGCTGCATTGCTGTACACCCTATTTTCAGAACAGATTGATGTTATATGTTGTAGGATTTCTCTTTGAGAACTGAACTGAAGTAATATTGAGAAGAAAGCTAGTTTCACTATTTTTAGATTGTAACTTAATGAGCAGCCCTTTAAGTTCCAGAGGAAAAGTCATTTGCATATTAGGAATTATTTTATTGTTGGGTAACTTTACATTAATAAAAATCTTATAGCTGCCAGCAGGTACAACAACAACAAAGAATATAGGTACTCCCTAAAGTCCATCAACGCCTGAATAAAACACAGACTGTATTAATGTATGGGCACCGTTGTAAACTCTATTAATATAGCAGAAAGATGTCAAGCATCAGTGACTCAAAAACATTAAAAAAAGTTTATATTAAAACCACTGAACACTACAGAAATGGGAACAATACATATAAATTAAATTCTACTCCCAATTTTAAAAGCTACCTTTCTGTATAATATATAGTTTTTGCTTCCTTGAAAATTGTAATCTGGTGGGTTTAGGATATTTATGTTCTGAATAATGCTTTCTTGACCAAGGTGTAATTGTTCCAAGCAAATTAAGACTGCTGCTGCTAGTATATTCCGCCAAAGTAATTTTTGGCTATCAACATAAGGTTTTTTTTTTTTTTTTTGCTAGAATTTAGCATTGAGAACAGCAGTATTTACTGTTGCCTGCATTTTTGTGGTTCACAGATGAATACTCCTCTTGTGTATTCAGTAACAAATGGCAATCACTTTATCATTTGTCTTATGACAAATAGCAGATTCAGGCACAAACTGCTGCCCGTAGCAAACTTACAGGATGAAGTTCTTTATTGTTTATGGGTTGTAGGTTGATATATTCATGCCTTGTTTGTTTGTGAAATGAACAAAAATCAGTAAGCAGGCTTGAACAGAAACTTGGCTACATAATCAATTGTACTGCCCCCCCCCCCCAAACTATCTCCTGAAGATCCTACAAGGAAATTTGCTGAATTAGTTCTAAGCTGCAAGCTGGCTTTAGAAAAAAAAAAGTCATTAAAGGATGCACTAAATTGTGACATTATGCCCTTAAGCCAAAATAACACTGAATGGAGTTCGTACCTCACATTAACCTCCCTAATAAAGGTCTTAATTTTGATAGCTAGTTGTTATCATAAGCAAGCAATGTCAGAGAATAATTGAAGAAAAATATTGGAGGTGGTTAGCAATATATTAACCTTTTCACTATTTAATCTTCAGATTTTGAAAACCATTACAAATAAACACCATAGCATTACATTCATTGTTATTAGCATTTTATGTGTCATCTGAATGACCACTCTTTTCTTGAAGTACATTCTATATATGGATTTTTTTCTTCACAAATTCTGCTCTAATTTTGAAGCTCTATTTCTTTTATATCTTACCCTGAGAGCAATAGACAAAATAATAAAAATACATCATTACTGTACTGTAAAAATTTGCCTCTCCTCAACAGGCTTAGGTCTGATTTTCATGTATCCTGTTCAGGTTAGCCCATAATGGAAATGAGTGCTTTCTAAATGGAATAGTTGAAGAGTTTTGAGAGAAAGCAAATTCATTCTGAGGACTGCCAAATAAATTTGAGGAGGATAGAAGGAATGATGGGGATGATTATAAATAATTTATTTCAAAGCATGATGATATCATATCACAAAGAAATACTTGTATTTAAAGAGTAAGGATTTATTGATATCATTTCTGGCCAAGAAAAAGTCTATAAGTCAAACATGCTGTTTCTACCTGTGACAAACCAAATGGCCCAAAAAGCACAAAGTGAGAAAATGATTGCCTTCCCCATCCTCAGAATTTTGTGCATGCTGGATACATAAAAGTTCTGTTTTGTTGCTAATTATTGTAAGATCTATATTCTTTGTATTTACCTATTTTTTTGCCTTTAAAACATAATAATGCATACCTTAAAAAGTGGTTTCTTTTAAGAGAAATATATTTCAATTTACCTCTAACTGTGTCATTATCTGTATATTATATTGTAGCATTACTGCAAAATCCTTTTTATGATAACTCAGATGAGTGTCTCACATTATTAAGTAAGATACATTCCAATAATAATTATGCATACAGTTGCAATATCAAAGTACAACTCTAGAATGATCAATATGGAATAGAATCCATCAAATATTATGGAATTGGAATAGGGGACCAGAAACCCTCCAGACCTTGCTGAAGTACAACTCCCAGCTACCACTATCAGTATGATGTATGCTTATGGATGCTAGATTTTTAGTGGAACAAGATCTGGCACCACTGATTACCTACAACAATGCAATCACATAGATTTATTATTTTCATTCTTCTGTTGTGGTATAATTTACAATTACATTATTTCCTTTTGTATACTAAGGACCAAAGTTTGTAGAATAAAATGCATTGTTAAATGTGATGTAAATTGAAAAATGATTAGAAGTATCTGGAAGAGAAATAAAATAACTGATACTTGTTCATGTGTTTTTTGGCATGAAATTATAATTACGATCCATATTCTCTAGTTTCTATGGTTTGGAGAATTTTTAGCCATCCAAATTCTTCTATTATCAAAAATCAGTTAAGTGCATGATTTACTCAGGCTTATCTCACTAACTTAAATTTCTCTGTAAAACCCATCCCTTAAGAAGAGTGGATTGTTAAATTAGCTGAAATTGCACTTTTAAGAAACTGAACCAGGTGTGATTTGAATGCACATTTTACTTAATGACTTTGCTTGGCAAAGGATTCGATTTTAATAACAAAAGTTGATGATTGCAAGAAAACTAACTAATTCTTTTTTTTGTTCCCAACGATAACTTGATACCTGTAGCCTTGCTATAGCATAGCCTGTAAAGTATATTTATAAGAAGCAAGGAAATCACATATTTATCTTTTCTCACATGCATTCTTCATCATCAACATAATGAATATTTTTTTCTTTCTGGCTGTCTTCATCAATACAATCATTTATCTTTGACTTTGTCTTCAGTGACCTTTGTAACTAACCAAGTCAACTTATTAAACAGGTAGTCCTGAATTAACAATTGTCCTGTTTATCGATTGTTCAAAGTTAAGACAATGCTGAAAAAAATAACTTTATGACCTGTCCTCAAACTTATGACTGTCATGGCATCCCATAGTTATGAGATTGCCATTTGCGACCTTCACAGCCAGCTTTCAACAAGCAAAGTCATTGTGGAGATTGGTAGGAAGTTGCAAGATACAGTCATGTGAAGCCATGTTTAATGACTGTAGGGGATTCGCTTTCTGACTGGAGCTGGAACTGATGTCATAAATCAGCACAGTCACATGGCATCAAGCTTGACCCCACTGCATAGCAACAGAGTTGCTAGTCTTTATTGCAGTTGTTAAATAAGGACTAACTGTATTATGTTTTCATAGCAGATTGATTCCTCAACATTTAAGTATTTGCTGGAAAATGATTCTTCCATCATTTTGTCCGTGTTTATAGCAAATTAGATAAGTTGTTTGTTTCATTGTTTTATTTAATGTATTCAGATTTTTCTGTCAATATTTCTTAGCTTAAATATACAAGTTTCTAGAAAACATTGCTTTCCATAATATAGTAAAACCTACCTTTATTTACAATTCTGATCAATTTTAAGATATTGGCATTTATTTACTGTCCACAGAGTTCCCAACTTGCATAATTGCAACTTACTATAAACAAGTAATATGACCATCATCATGAAGCATTGTTTATCCAAAAGAATGCTATTGTCATAAAAAGATGACTTAATTATATAGATAATGAAAATTATTATATGGGAATTCTTGTAGGGAAGAAATATTGTTGATTTGTCAACTACTAAATCAACCAGTTTTGTGAAGTTTTTGCATTATTATTAATTTTAAGTAGGGCTTCAATAAATGAGTATGCATAGACATTTTGCTGCTTCTTAACAATAGTGAGTTTTTACTTGGAAAATCTTTTGTTGATTCTGGTATAAAAAATAGACAAACTCCCCATAATTCTTGGAGACACACAGAAATGAACTGATTTCTTAAGAGAACAAACTAAAACATAAAGCATATCACTTCATTTTCCAAGCCAATCCTATTAACTGAATCAATGAAGAACCTGAAAATTCATACAATGCATACTTTCTAGCATTTTTCTTACAAGCAGAAATGGAGATAAAAGCACTGGTAGGGAACTAGAAGGAACTAGAAGGAAGTCTTTCTTACTCATTTTATCCTTCTTATGTCCAGACACACAATTCTACCAACTAATGCCTTTTAACTGGTAGAAGTACTTCTTATCCCTGCTTATATATTACTCAAATTTTCCCTGAAAGAATTTCAGGTGCAAGTTTACATGGGAGGATGAGAATTGAATAGAAGCCTTTTAACTGATAGTTCTAATTTCTAATCAAAGTGAATAATTTCATCAAGAAACTAGGAAATTGTAACACCTGGGTAAGGGGTATTAAAGTATCTTAAGTATCACAAGACTGTTCATTTTTCTAATACATTTATTTTAGGATTAAGAACATTAAAAATGTTTGGTGATCAAAATGACATTTTGAAAGAATAGCAATTGGTATGAGATTCTCCTTCGTAATATGCGGATGGGGTGTCATAACACACCTAAAAGAGGTGGAGCTTGGATCATTATGCTTGTTTTATCATTTCTGCCCCACCTTTGTCCAAGTTCTACCACTTTTATCTCTATGTTATGACACTGCATGCACACTTTTGTTGTGATATCATGACATTTTGATGTTATTCTAAACCAGGGGTGTCAAATTCGATTTCACTGAGGGCACATCAAGGTTGTGTTTGACCTTGGGAGCCCGGGGTGGGCATAGCCAGGATGGACATGTCCAGTTTGATGTCTGTGCACCTATGGTGGTCCAAGTGTCCTGCCAGAGCTCTTAGGCTCTGTTTTCAGCTGCCACGGCCACCTGCAAACCTCTGTTGGTGAAAACAGAGATTTGGAGGCTGTCTGAACTGTGTTTTCAATGGCAGAGGGTTTCAGGAGGCCGTGGCAGCTGAAAACAGAGCTCGGGAGCCCATTTTCACTGGCAGAAGCATCATGGGCCAATCCTTTGCTGTTTCCAGAGCAACCCCACGGGCCAGATCTAAGTACCCCGCAGGCTGGATCCAGCCCCAGGTCTTGAGTTTGATACTCCTGTCCTAAACTATGTTGTTGAATATCTGTTGTTATTACAATGGTTCAGTATGTAAAGTTACAAAGTGCCTTAAAGAACATATAAATCTGTCTAATATTGAGTCAAACCAAAAGAAATAAAAATATTGTCTATGCATAAATCCTTTCAAAGCAGTTTATAAGGATGAATCAACTGATTCTAATTTTAATAGGCACCGCTCTCAGAAATGCCACTAAATAATTTTTTTAAACTTAGTTTCTTTAAAAACAATAACTACATAAAGGAAAGTCACTAGCAAATTGTTAGTTGATAGTAGAGCCTCATAAATGTCAGTAGAAAATTGAATCAGTGAGATTTAAATTCTGAGGATAGAATTTCAGCATTAAAATAAATAAAAATTGATAACTGAAGATAGAAATAAAAAGATTTTTAAAATAAAAATGTAAGACATTCATAAACAGCAGTTTAGTATGTTAGATATTCACAGAAATGTTACAAATAATGTGTATATAAAGACAGAATAAAATCACAAATGACATTTAGTAGAAAACCATGAAAGGAAATTGTCTTTAATTAGTTCACAGTTGGAGATTTGTTCATAGTGCTTATTTTAGTGAAGTCTTTCATTGGAGAGAAACAAGCTATTTAACTTTCAAAATCCTTGGAGGCGAGCAAGCTTTCATGCACCCATCTTGCAGATGAAAATCATTACTAATATATTTATTTAGACACACATTTCATTACACTTCAAGAGATCATTGTTTATCGAATAAAGCACAGCAACTTTAACACTGTTCAGCAGTCTGGTCAGAAATTGGACTTTGAATGGTGGGACAGCAGTTAACAAGCATGACAGCAAGAATTTGATCAGGCAAATTTTGTCGGGAATGAGGGAGGTGACCTTGACAAAAATATGGAAAAGCCATTAAACAAACAAAGAGCCAAAATATTATTTAAGTCCTGAGAAGTAAGAATTTAAAAGTGATTTGGGCAGGCTCTTCCCTGATTAACTGGAGTATGAGAAGGAGTGAGTATAAGGCATAATCAGACTTTCATTCTGTTATAGTTAGCCTATCTCAATAATGTGCAGTTATAGTCTTCCCATAGAGCTGATTTTCTGGATTAGCCTACTTAGTGGGACTTACAAATTTAGTAGAATCCTTCATCCCACCTCCTCACATCTTCCTTAGATGAGCGGCTCAGCATTATTTGTGACATTTAGCTTACAAATAATGAACAGGAGTATCATGTGACTGTCTAAGAAGTACATCGCCTCTGCCAAACACTCAATGGAATTCCCAAGTAACAAAAAGATGGCAACACATTGTAATAATGGGCAAATGAATGAATCAGTTATATCTTAAGTTGGAAGTCAGCAAGCTATAAGCATTAAAATATTCTGATAATAAACTACAAGTGATAAGTCATATTAACAAAATAAAACTGATAAATATAAAAGAAGTTAATGATTATGACAATTGTTAAAATAGCCAGGTTACGAATTCTGTTGGTGGCTGATCTTATCTAGTATCTAGATAACTATCTATCTGATATAGCCACCTATCTTATTGCTGCAAATCTGGGCAGCTTACACAGTTGAAAACGAAAAGCAATAAAAACAACAACCACCACAAAAATGGAAATGTTGTTAAAAGCAATAAAATAATAAAGCTATTAAACAATTAAAAGATAATTTTGTTGCCACTTCATAAAGGAGCATAGAATGTTGTGATGCTATGTGCTACAGCAGGCTCCTCATCCCCAAGTTAAGAGGGTGAACAAGAATTCAAAGTTTTTAAATAATAAAACTGTTATTACATAGTATAATCCCCCCAGCTAAAAAATTACATTTGAGACCACTTGGGAATCTGAAGGACTGACCTCAGGAATCTTTGTTTATTTAATGTTATTTATTTATTAGATTTTATTCCACTGTTATTTTATAAGTAACTCAAGGTGGAGAACAGACCTAATATTCCTTCCTCCTCCTATTTTTCCTACAATAACAACTTTGTGAGTTGGGTTGGGTTGGCATAGAATGATTGACCCAAAGTCATCCAGCCAGCTTTCATGCCTAAAGTGAGATAAGGACTCACAGTCTCCTTGTTTCTAGACCACCATCTTAATCACTACACCAAACTATCTGCTTCATAGTGTCCAGAGGATAATAATTGGGGAATGGATCAGAGGTGGTATTCAGCAGATTCTGACCAGTTCTGGAGAACCAGCAAATACCACCTCCAACTGGAGATTTTACAATATTCTTTCCCTGGTACGCCCACTAAGCCACGCCCACAGAACCGGTAGTTAAAAAAAAAAGAATTCTACCACTGGTATGGATCTAACTGTGCTCCATATAGTTGAATTAGTGACTTAATCTCAAGTAATATGATATTAGCAATCATAAACCTGCCACCTTTGATATGGAAGACATTCCTCTCTGCTGCTTGTAATATTATTTTGCCTGCATTTAACCTGCTGAGCAATATTGCCCTAGATGTTTAGTCATTTAGTATTGCCCTAGATGTTTCAGAGCAGTGTGAATGCAAAATCATTTGTGTTTTGTTTCACTATGGTGAGGACACTCGCCTCCCACTCGGAAGGTTGAGAATTCAATCTTAGATAGGAGCATATGTTTCTCTCCAACGGCACAAAGAAAAAATATCTGCTAAGAACTCCATGAAGGCATTAGGAAGGGCATCTGGCCAGTAAATGCTCAGCTCTATGCAGTCATCCCAACTCTACCTCAAATAGGGACTACACGGTTATAAAAAGAATGTTTCAGTTGTGATGTGGGCTTTGGCCAAAACTTCATTTCTTTCATAGCCATTTAATTAAAAGAAGATAGATGTACTTCTGAGCCAAGTTCCACAGTACTCCCTTTAAGCACGTTGGGTTTTGTGTTGAAATCATAGCTGTATCTACACAGACTAATACAGGTAAATTTTAACAATTATCCAAGGAGAGTTTTTCAAATTCCAACCAGGAGGTTAATGTAGAGTTTGAATAATAAATGGATTAATACTTATCGCAGCTTAACACTTTTCTGGTCAGTCTGTTTGTTTCCACATGTTGCATCTTATATGTGAAAAGATTAAGCAAAAAGAATCAAGTAAGAATAAATAACACATGTCACTGCAGTTCCCCTCATAATCACAAGATTAGTTGTGGTGATAGTTTCACTATTAAGGTTCATTTTTAATCAGTGTAGTTTTATATTCTATCTATAGGTATTACAAAGCTATACTCAGGGTGGAGCAACAGGATACTGTACTATTACCACTCTCTGTGGCTCATTCTATGCTGTTTCTTAAGCCCCTGTCCCACTGCACTAATGGATGCAAAGAGGATGTAAAACATTAAAAAAAGCTTGCCACCCATTGGAAAACGCTATGCATCCGTTGTGTACTCATTGCATATGTGTTTCATACGCTCTATCCATCAAGCATCCATCCACTGCGATTTCATCCGCGCAAGAAGTTTTGAGCTGCACAAAACTTTGTGAACGAATGAACTTTCCACTGTGTACGATGTAAATCCTTGACATCCGAGCAACAAACGTTCTATGTCCGTTTATCATCCGTTAAACGTCCGCTGTATCCTCTCTGCATCCTCTGGGCATCCTCGCAACTCACATCCATTGCAGCTGAAAACGGAAAGAGGGAGGAAACAAAAGGTACATGGAACGTCTACATAGCGTTAGAAGCACAGAAATAGAAAGGATGCACAGTGAATGGTTTGCATCCGATATACATCTGCTAGGCTTCCTATGAACATCCGTTTAATGTCCCCACTACATACTATCCACGTCCGTTCTTTTCCATTCTGTTTATGCAAATTTTCACCACTTTTTGGAACGGATGACAACAGATGGAGCCACTCCCAAAATTTTGCTCTTCCGTTGTGTCCTTTTTGCATACGTTTTGCATCCGTCGGCCAGTGGGACTTAGCCTTTACCCTGACTTTTCCTCAATTGGTTGTATTCCTCATAATAGAGATGCATAAAAACATCCTCATAATAGAGATGCTTACAAACATTCAAATATGCTTAAAAACATCCTCTCAGTCAGGGATTGTTAGAGATAGAATTAGTATATGTAGAAATATGAATTTGTGTTAAATTTGGACAAATTTAATAATACCTGAGTGGAGTATGTAATTGCCTCAAAATGTTTATAAAAGATACTTGGTTAATTCATCAGCTCTTTGTTTAATTATTTGATATTATGGTAGCATATTTAGTTCCCATCTTTTTTAGTCCTTATTTGAAAGCAATTAAATCTTGCAATCACATTAATGTGAAAGAATGCAGATATTAAGCATAAGTATAGAAAAAAAAAAGGTTTAATATCTAAAGCCCATGTCACACTGAACCAACGGATGCAAAGAGGATGTAAAACGGACAAAAAACCTTGCCATCCGTTAGTTAACGTGATGTATCCATTCTGTACTCACTGCCTCCGTTTTGCTTCCTCTCTATCCGTCCAGCATCCGTTTTGGGCTGCCTAAAACTTTTGCACGGAAAATGTATCCAGTTTGTCCATTCTGCATCCGCTACGCATCCGTTACGCATCCATTACGCATCCTCTATATCCGCTAGGCGTCCGCTATGCATCCGCGCAACTCCATCCGCTCCAGTGGTAAACGGACGCAGGGAGGAAGCGGAACAGACGCAGAACGGATGCAGAACGGATGCCTAGCGGATGCAGCACAGAAACAAAGCATTTAAAATGGAAAAAACGTTCGCAGAAGGGACCTATCTCGGATATTAAGGAGGTCTACAGGATGTCTACAGGATGCCTAGAGGATGCCTAGAGGATGCCTAGCGGAAAACCTATACTGCCTATACGGCGTTTAATAAAGAGTTGTGTTTATGTTGACATGTGTGGATATTACATTATTATTGATAATAAAGGGCCGTAAGTGTGGCACCTGGGAGGGTGGACCATATAGTCCCACTATGCTTGCACTGGAGGTTTATCTATCCCACAGCTATCCTAACCCATCCCACAGCTATTACCCATCCCACAGGTATCCTAACCCATCCCAAAGCTATCCTTACCCATCCCACAAGCATGCAAAGGCTTAAACCATTTCTAACAGTTTCCACCAAGACTTTATTAAAAAAAAGAAATGAGGCAAGTGTGTGAATCAAAAATAGACTTTATAAACAACAAGCTATAAAACAAAAATGAGTCTCTGGCACTCCTCTTGGTCGCTCAGTCTCATGGGTGAAGGGTCCAGGTGCTGTGGAGGTGGCTGGTGCTGGAGTGCTTGTCATCAGCTCCTCCAGAAGCAGAAGCAGCAGAAGTGTCAGCCCCAGAAGAATGAGCCCGTGCTGCAGAAGTCCCAGCAGAACCAGAGTGAGGGCCAGGGGGCGGGATGGTAGCCCTGTCCCTCTTGCCAGGGCTGCCAGCAGATGGCTGAGGCTTGCTGTGCTTCCACATGGTTGTGGGGTTGCTGGCTGGCAGGGAGGCTGGCAGGAACCAAGGCTGGCAGAAAGGCTGGCAGGGAGGCTGGCAGGAAGGCTGGCAGGCAGGCTGGCAGGCTGGCAGGCAGGCAGGAAGGCTGGCAGGCAGACATGAACCAAGGCTGGCAAGAAGGCAGGCAGCAAGGCTGGCAGGCAGCAAGGGAGGCTGGCAGCAAGGGAGGCTTGCAGGGAGGCTGGCAGCAAGGCTGGTAGCAAGGCTGGCAGCAAGGCTGGCAGGCAGACATGCAGGCAGGGCAGGCAAGGCAGTCGATGTGTCCGGCAGCAGGTCTTTCCTCTGAATGGCGTCCTGCTTCCGAGCTGCTTCCGTTATATCCACGGGGCTGATGCAATGCATCCTCCCCGCATGCACAATTAATGCCAGGCATCCATTAGGCTTCCGCTGTGCATCCGCTAGGGTTCCGCTCTGCATCCGCTTCATCCGTTCGGCGTCCGCTCTGCTTCTGCTCTTTCCGTTCCGCGTCCGCTTCGCTGAGGCCCCCCGGAAGCCCTGCAGATGTGCCACCCACTCCCATCCGCTCCCATCCGCTTCCATCCGCTGGGCTTCTGTTCCACATCCGCTTTGCATCCGCCCTGCGTCCTCCCCGCGTCCGTGTTATCCGCTCCGGTTATGCAAATTTTTGCCCCTTTTGAGAGCGGATAACAACGGATGGAACATTTTGCTCGTCCGCTGTGTCCTTTTTGCATCTGTTGGCCAGTGTGACATGGGCTTAAGCTATACTTTCATGGCATTGATGAAACCGAGAGGCCATGCCTCATTGTTTAGTGACAAAATTAATGAGTATTATTATCCATCTTTCTTTACACCTTTGATTCCATCTGCAATCTTCAAAGTATTTATTGAAATATTAAGCTCTTAATATTTAACAAGATATACTTGGTTTTGACAAGGAAATTGTTTGATTTTTAAAAAATGCTATACTGTTTGCACAGCAAATCTCCAGATTTCACTTTCTAATAAAATAGTTCCTTTTTAAATTTTATGATGAGCATGCATATATGTATAATGAATATATTATTACTATTATTCCGTGCATATGTGGAAATAGGAACAAAATATATTGTAGAAAAATGCTGAGATAAAATGTTTTCTTAACATTTATTCTATTTTCATGTTGTAGATAAAAGAAGTCACTAAGAATTCAAATGTTACATCTATATCAATTCCATAAACAAATTTATAGTTAGTATAATTGAGAATCCTTTATGAAATGTAAGCATACCATTGCTTACATCTGCCCAACTAGAAACTGTACCATTGCAATAATATAAAGGGAAATATTACTTAAACCTTATTGTCAGATATTTCTGTGAAAATATCTGGTGTCTTTAATGTTTTAAGTACAAACTTAAATATTGATATATTTTGCAATAATCCTCCATACCAACTACAATAATAATCAGGCAATCATCTTATTAAAGCAAAATCTTCTCCATAAAAATGAACAAGCAGGCAACACTGAAAACATATGCCAAGGATGATATACCCTAATTGTTATCAGACCATCAGAGAAAATTATCCAAGCATTCTGCTAGACAGAAAATATATACAGATTACTATTGAGAGCCATAATGAGTGCACCTGTTAACAGTTCTGTATTACATCCTAGTGTTTCTTCGTCAGAAGGGATCCTGCACTTCTCCAGATGTTACTTAACAAAAATTCTTTGCACCCTTCACACTTTGCCCTTGATAAGGACTGCAAGGAGTTGTAGTTCACCAATATCTGAAGTATCACAGATTTCTCACCCTAGAACTAATTGCATCAGAATTGATGCATCAAAATTAACCCTTGTACATTCCATCACTTCATGAGGATGCCACCAACCATGTTTGATGAACTTTTACAGCATCTGAGACCCAGGCTGACCAAGCCTAGCACCAACTTCCGCCCCAACCTGGACTCTGGACTGAAGGTGGCACTGACTCTGCGGCACCTGGTCTCTGGAACCACATACAGAAACATGCAGTATGCATGGAGGGTGCCACACAACAGTATCAGCAAAGTGCTCAGAGAAGTGGTACAGACCATCATTGAAGAATACGTGGAGGAGCTCCTCAGGTGCCCCACCACTGAACAAGGCTGGAGAAAACTTGCAGAAGAGTGGTATCAGAGGTGGAACTTTCCCCACACCATTGGAACCAAAATGGGAAGCACATGGCCTGCAAAGCTCCAGCCAACTCAGGGTCCACTTATTACAACTACAAGGGCTTCTTCAGTATCATCCTCTGCCATGGTTGATGCTGACTACAAGTTCATCTACATCGATGCTTCAGGCAACGGGTCAGCTTCAGATGGCCAGGTATACAACACAAGTGACCTCAAGGATCGGCTGGAACGCAACCTCATCATGGGTTTTCCAGGTCTGGAGACCCCCTACACAATGACACACAACATGTGCCCTAACTTCATCGTTGGTGATGATGCGTTCTCCCTCAGAACCTACCTCATGAAGCCGTATAGTTCAAGATACCTCACCCATGAAGAGAGGCTCTTCAACTACAGGCTGTCCAGGGCAAGATGGGTGGTGGAGAACGCCTTCGGCATCCTGGCCAACAGGTTCCAGATACTTCTCACTACCATACAGCATGACCCAGAGACTGTGAGGAACATCGTGCAAGCTTGCTGCATTCTGCACAATCTCATGCGCACCCCCTACCCAGTGTTGCAGAACAGACTTGTCGACCGTCAACAAGGGAATGGGGACATGGAGCCTGGTGAATGGAGGCAAGGACGTAACCTGATAGACACTGTGGATGTACAAGGCCCCAACAGAGCTTCACGTGAAGGGAAGAAGCAGCGCAACCTACTGAGACATTGGTGTAACTCCCCAGCTGGAGCAGGGGAGTGGCAAGACTGGATGATAGATGCTTAATGGATGCTTCCTTGAGGCTGTCGCATAACACTGATGAGATTGTGCCATGTATGTTGAGTGGTCCTACAATAAATAGGGCATTAATAAAGAGCTTTGTTTATTTTAAAATGTGTTGATCAATGAATAAATTGTTATTGAAAATAAAGGTCTATATGTGTGGCAGCTGGGATGGTGGACTATACATACCATACTTGCACTGGAAGTTTATCTATCCCACAACTATCCTTATCTATCTCACAAGCATGCAAGGGCTTAACCATTTTTTCAAAGTTTTCACCAACACTTTATTAAGTAAAAAAAAATGAACCAAGTAAACTAAGTGTCTTAAGCAAAGATAACCTTTATTAACTTTCTTCGGTAAACTTTATGACTTTTTTAAATAAGCAAAATGAACCAAGTAAACTGTATTAAGTGTCTTAAGCAAAGATAAACTTTCTTAGGTAAACTTTATGACTGTATGAAATAAGCAAAATGAACCAAGTAAAGTGTCTTAAGCAAAGATAAACTTAACAAGTAAACAACTCAGTCCCTGACACTATTCTCAGTCACTCTGAGTCATGTCCATAGTCTCAGCTGTTAAGCAGGCCGGAAGTGTGGAGGTGGCTGTGGCTTGAGTGCTGGTCTGAGGCACCATTAGGGTACTTGGCCTCGAGGGTACAACAGGTGGTGGTGTGTTCAGGAAGCTATTCGAGAGCTGACTCAGTCCCGCGAGGTTCAGAGGCCCTTCATCAAGGACTTGAGATGTCAGGCCCAATACTGATGACAGATTGTCCATTGACGGGCTTGGCTGTGGTGTGGAGGAAGGGTTGGGAGGAGTGTAGTGGGGTTGTCTGGTCTTCAGCTGGGTGAGGACTGGCGTCTGTGGCGATGAACCTGGGCCTGGACTGGGAAGTTCTGCTTCTGCTGTGGGAAGTCCTGGTAGTCGTAGCCTTGGTAGGTGAGGGGCTGTTGAAAGCCGTGGAAGGGCTGTGACAACACCTGAGGTGGAGGAGCAGACCTGGACTGGGTAGGAGCAGCTTCAGCTGGGCCTTGAGGGTTGTGCAGAAGTGCTGTGATCTTCTGCTTCATCACCTGGTACTGGGCCTTGGGCAGGTCCCTCAGGGTCTGGCTCACGTAGGTGATGAAGGTGTTCCGGCCTGAGGATGCTCTGTTCAAGTGGACCAGTTGAGAGAGAAGTTCTGTGCTGGTCTTCATTGTGTCCCTGATCTCCAACAGCACACTGTGGTCCTGGCCCTCCAGTCTGCCTCTCTGCCTGCATCCTCTGGCGCTGGGGGTGGGGGTGGGTTGGCCTCTGGTGGCTGCTTCTTCTTCCTCCATTTGTGACAGCAGGGCATCATCCACCAAGTCCACTGGCATGGGGAGTGCAGCTGTCAGGGGGGGCTTTGCTGTGGGGCCCTCTGAAGACACCTGCCTGGACAGGGTAGCTGGCTCCTGGCTGGAAGAGGACTGGCTGTCTGTGGGCTGTCTGAGGGAGAGGGGTCTCAGAGGGGCTGCTCCTCGGTGGTGGATCTCACCTTCCAGGAAACTGCACTTGGCCATGATGTACATCACCCAGTCAGTGAGCTTGACAGGGGCCTACCCAAATTTCTTGAGGTGTAGCTTGCCATACCAGGTGTGCATGTGCTTCCACCATCCAAGGAGTACTTCTGCAGTGTACCCCAGATTCTCTGCCTTGTCTCTCCAAGCTGCCTGCTTCTTCTTGGTGTTGCGATAGAATCTGTGGCCCTTTCTCCAGAGATACTCGTTCTCCCTCAGCCATTCCAGCACCTCATCCTCTTGCTCCTCGGAAATGGTGTACTGTTTCTTCTCTCCCTTCTCCTTCCCTTGCTTCTTCCTCCCTCTAGCAGGGGCTTCAGCAGGGGCTTCAGCATCAGGGCCTTCTGGAGATTGTTCAGGGCCTTCAGGGGCTTGAGCAGCAGGGCCTTCAGGGGCTTGAGCATCACGGCTTTCAGCAGCAGGGATTTGAGGGGCTTGAGGCCCTTGGGGCTGGTCTACCACAGCAGCAGCAGCTTCAGAGTCAGTGCCAGGGGGTGGGATGCTGGTTCTGCCCTTCTTCACCTTGCCAGGGCTTGAACGAGTAGGCACGGACTTCCTCTTCTTGCCTGACTGACGAACCATGGTGTTCCTGCAAGATGTATCTGGCAGCACGTCTTTCCCCTGTATGCTGACTGTGTGTGTGCTGCATCCTTTTATATCTGCGGAGCTGACGCAATTCATACTCCCCACATGCGCAGTGAACGCTTTGCATCCAATATACATCCACACGGCATCCCCTTTGTTTCCTATAGGCATCCGTGATGCATCCGCTTCATCCGCTATGCATCTGCCCCTTCCTCTATGCGTCCGCTTTGAAATTCTCCCCCGGAACCCCTTCGGAGGTGTCATCTGCTTCCATCCGCTTTCATCCACTAGGCTTCCTATGAACATCTGTTTAACATCCCTGCTACATACTACCCACGTCTGTTCTTTTCCATTCTTTTCCATTCTGTTTATGCAAATTTTCACCACTTTTTGGAGCGGATGACAACAGATGGAGCCACCCCCAAAATTTTGCTCGTCCACTGTGTCCTTTATGCATACGTTTTGCGTCCGTCGGCCAGTGGGATCGGGCCTTTATCCCCTCTGCCTCCAGCTGACTTTCATCATCTTTCTCCCATTGCTGGCCTGGGATCTGTGCAGACCTGGAATCAGCAGTATGCAGTGGCACCTTCATTTAGAATGTATTAGAGGGTGGCCACAAAGGCAGAGATAGGTATGAGATAGTTAGAGTTAAATGAGTTAAAGAAGAGGCAATTAGCCATGCCAAGAGAACATGATTATGTGATGCTGCAACTGATTGTACATGCAGGCTGGTCAGCAAATGCCCTAATTTTGATCATGTGACCAGAGTGCTGCATCACCCGAAATTCTGAGGACCAGTCATAACTGCCATTCAGCATCTTCATAACTTCAAACAAACGGTTGCTGAACAAATGGTTATGACTGATGACAAACACATAGCCATGCTAGCATAAAGACAATATCCCATAATGAAATCACTGTGATCATTAACCTAGTATTTGTATACTTCAGTTACTATATCAGTAAAATATTAATTTATGAAAAAAACCTAACCAGACGTTTTGATTTTACAATGCCTACTTTTATTATAGAGAATTTTGCAATGGGACCTTATCCAAAATTCAGTTGTAACAGATGGGCTCTTGTTGGGGGTTCTACATATTTAGTTATTTAGGAGTTTAGTAAACTGTGATTTTTATCCAGTCTGATTGGAACAGATGTGAGCTTATCAGGGTTCCATTTTTTTTTTCAAGAGCGTAAAAACACCATGATTTGCTGTACAGTGGTAGACTTTACTTTTTGTGCTTTCCGAATCAAGGTCCTCTTTAGCCAGAATTTGCCCCTGGGTTCTAAAACATAATAGAGAGTTAATGTTTTATTCTCTATTAATTCTATTAAATCCATTTAATATTAGAGCATGTGTTGCTTTATAGCATTAACTAGTGTCTTGCACTCAACAGTATTTTCACAGTTTATGACACTGCTTAGGGCATTAACAAACAGCTGTTTAAATTAAATGAGCAGTTAAGGAGCCTGTTCATTAACTCAAAAGTTTCATGTATTTTTAATTCTTTAAATCTAATGGTATTAACACCCTCCAAGAAATCTATCTTTGATTATAATTTGCTGTGACCAGCACTGGTTTGAGGGACCGGAAATTATATGACTTATATTGATGACAGCAATAGTCAACAATTTTTAACCTTATGAGAATTCCATTTGTTTAGTATATAGAACTTCAAAAGTTGTTTATAGCAGCTGTATTGAGAATTTTCTAATTTTGTTTACTGATGACTTAATTTAGCTAATGTAAGGAGGCAGTTGGAACAGAATTATTTGCATTTGAAATGGTGCAATCAAGGGTTGACTGTTTCATTTACAAATAGGAGAGAGAATGAAAACATATTGTATTTGGACAGTGACATATGCCCAATATAGTTTTATAAAGTATTGTCTTTGTCACTAACTTTTCATATACAAATATCATACCTTCAGAAATGTTCAGGTAGCTAATTTTTTCCCCTCAATTACATTTTTGTTGTGAATTTACAACAAAGCTCCCCTGTTTGATCAGATCTAATAACTTGTATATTTATCATTTCTTTAAAACAGAAAAACCTTTAGTAATGAAATTATGTAACTAAATGTCTACTGAATTAAAGGCAAAAAGTGACTTTTCCCCCACTGTTTTGAAAAATTAACATTTTTAGATCCAATTTAATTTAAATGTTGCATATAATGTACAATTTTATTGTGCATGCCAGGCTAAGTTTTAGTTTGTAAAAATAAGAACATATTATACTGTTTTGAGTATGTCCACTTGCATTTTTGATTTGTTCTTTTCTTTTTGTTCTTTGTTTAAATAAGGTATTAATTAGATCATTACTCAAAGTGATATTTAGATCTAATCATTCTGTAAATGAGATTGTTCATTAAAATTCCTTTATTTTGGAAGTTGATATGCAGGTAGATCATTCCCAGCTGCATGTTCTTGATCTAAATCTAGCATTGGCAGAGGATCGAGACAACTTTAGTATCCCTTTGTTCTGTTCTGTCAGCTCCCAATATTAAAAAGGAAACTGAAGTTAGATTTAGGCAAATAGTGTGCAAATCTAGCTAAGCAAGTCAGATCAGAACATATGTGGTCTTGTGAAAAGGAGTGAAGATAATAGAATCCTGAACAATTCTAGATTTGTTGCTTGAATCTTTGTCCTACTAGGATCACTATAGAAAGTATTAACAGCAGCAGGGAATCGGGGTATGGCTGAAGAAAATTGAAACCATATGTAGGCATGAACCAGTCTCCTTAGTCTTCCAAGTTAGCTAGGGCTGTTATCTGATTGTTTAGTCTTTGATTTTTGTAAAGTCCAGGGACATGGAAATAATTGTCTGTTTTTTAGAGAGGATTTCCATCACAATTAAGATTCCAATTTGGAATACTGATATTCTTCTTTTCAACTTTGCATTAAGTGTCCATTTCATCCAAGATACATTTTTTCCCAACTTTGAGCTATGAACATGCCTGAAAAGGTAAATAAAACCACAATAGCCTATGTATTGCTAAATGAATCCAGACTAAAATACTGCCTGTGTATAGCTCCAAAATATGGAGTTTCAGTTCATGGGCAAGAAATGCTTGCCTTTCAATACTAAATCCAAGAGATTGATTTACTTTAAATGGCCAACTGGAATATCATGAATGGTATATCATATGAGACCCTCTTTTGGGTTATTTAAAAGTGAGTTTATTACAGATATAACCACCTTTTAGAAATCATAATGGCGACTAGTCCAAAAGGTTTTCTCCAATGACCATCTAATATCCCAAATATCCTACCGAAAGAATATTGGCTTTTTCCTTTTTTATGCTTACAAGCAGTGGTGAGATTCAAATTTTTTTACTACCAGTACTGTGGGCGTGGCAGGGGAAGGATACTGTAAAATCTCCAGTCAGAGGTGATATTTGCCAGTTCTCCGAACTACTCAAAAATTTCCACTCCCAGTTCTCCAGAACTGGTCAAAACCTGCTGAATACTACCTCTGCTTACAAGGTAGACAAAGCTCTTCTTCCTTTGAAATGGTATTATAACTTGCTATTTTATTAGAATTATCTTTGTTTTTTGTTTTGTTGTTTGTTTTTATTTCATTATTTTGTATACATATCTAACATTTTATTATAAGTAATAACAATGATTCAAGTAATTTGAATCATTGATATTTTAGCTCAAATTCAATCAGTTGTTTAGATGCTTCCATATCCAGCACAACTTCTTGAAAACCAGAGCCAGTGGCATCGTTGGTTGATATTTCATTTATTGATTCCATATATTATATAGAATATAGAATATATTAGAAGGAATTGATGAAACCTTCCAAGGCACAACTGTGCCCCAGATCTACCAGTAGATCTAGAGCATGGCTGTCAAATTCACAGCCCATGGACCAGATGCGTCACATAGGCCAAATGCCCATGAAAAGGGGGAAAAGCCACAATACGTTATGTGACAATGACATGATGATATAAGTTTAATACCCCTGATCTAGAGCATCATTTCCCAATAGCAGCTTTGAGATGTATGAATTTAAACTCATAAAATGACTATGGTTCCCCCCCCCCATGTTATATTTACTTTATTTGTATAACATATAATAATTCAATTTCAATCAAATAATGTGTTGTCTGGATACAATTGTTTTTCGGCAATTATAATCAAAATGTTTACAATAGCATTCATCACAATAACATTAATACTATAATAACAATAATATTCAGCTTGTTTATTTTAGCAAATTTCTGTTTTAACATTTATCTTTTCTATATCACATCTCATAAATTGACTATGTTGATGAATTCTCCAAGTCTGAGAATTGCACTTCACACATCTGATACTTGCCAGTATTGGGAAATATTGACTATAGGCACCCCAAGACTGAATACCCAAGGATTCACCAAATGGCAAGATATGCTATACATCATTATAAACATTATAAATATTTATTATTCAGTCAGTATAACAACTTATTTCTGTAACGTGATTATAGCATGAAAATCCTCTGGGAGTTTAACAATAGAAAAAGAGTACAAATTATTCCTAATCCAAATTTTCATGCCATTTCTTTAAGTTATGAGTAATATCATTGAAAAAGAGGGACAATTTGTAAGATGTGGTAACTATTCAGGAGGATTCCAGATGAAGACATAGGCTTGACTTCACAATTCTATGTTACTCTGTGTCAGAGGTGGGATTCAAATTTTTTAACAACCAGTTCTGTGGGTGTGGCCTAGTTGATAGGCATGGCTTGGTGGTCATGTGACTGGCTGGGTGTGGTCAACTCAACATCAGTCACATCAAGGCACGCATCTCCTCGCCTGGCTTCTCATGACTGTGGGGATGCTGCAACAGTCGTAAGTGTGAAAAATGGTCATAAGTCATTTTTTTCAGTGCCATTGTAACTTTGAATGGTCACTCCACACAAGCAAAGGAGGAAAAAAAACTCCAGGGAAGTTCCTGAGACAGGAAGTCTAGTCCTGCCAAGAATGTATTAAAAGTTAATGAAGAAGCAGTTTCTGTAAGCAACACCAGAATGTTTCCTTCCTGCCTTCCTTGCAGGATTAGACCAGTAACTTCTTCTAACAACTGGTTCTCCAAACTGCTTAGAATGTTAACAACTGGTTCTAGTGAATAGGTGTGAACCTATAGAATCTCACCCCTGCTCTGTGTCTTTTATACACATCATTTTATTCTTAGTCTCAGTCACATGAATCAGATATTAAAAACTTTAATTCTCTTTACAAAGAAAAATATGCAAAAATAAACATTCTTTTAGCTTGCTAATCTTATAAAAGGAGTGCCAAAAATATGTTAAAACAGTGTTAACACATTAATTGCTAGACTGCTCAGGCATTCAAGGCTTTAGAGACTGAAGTAATGAAAGTTACTATGGAAATAATTCAATAGAATAAATCAACACATGCTTATAAATGATGATAGATAACATTTCATGCTATAAGGAATATGAATAGGAATATGCAAGTCAACCATATAGTGCTGAATGAGCACATGAGTGCTAGATCTGGACCAAAAGACAAACCAATAGGAATCACCAAAAGCAAATATAGCTTAAACAAGGAAACAAACCATGTCCTAAGCACAATTCAAAAGTTGAGATTAAAGAACAACAAAATATATTTTTGAACCTACAGCTATCATATTAGTCAAGGGTCTAAAATTTGTGTATGGTAATTCAATAGTGCACCACATGAGGGAGCCACATACAGATCTTGCAAAGAGCCAAAATGGTCCATGTATATGGGAATAGCTAACACAAGTACTCTATGCTCTAAGTCAAGTTATTGCTGTCAGCATTCTATCCCAATGGATATATCTTAATATCTCTTGATGTAGCTTCCAGGTCAAAGTATTTCATGCTCTGATAATCTCTTACAGTTAGTAGAGATGAACAATAAGAGTCATAGATTTATTTTACATTGCAAAGTACTGAACTGTCAAAGTGGACTCTCTTAAGGTATATACATGGGATGGATTCTGTTGTTCTTAGGTAGAAAAGTTTTAAAAATCCTAGAAGCTTACAGAGACATTAGTGTACAAGTGGTATACATAAAAAGTTAGAGATAACTTGCATTTATTTATTTGGATTTTTTCACATTTAAAAAAACTTTTCAGTTAAACATTCAAAGTATCTCTTGAGATGGTATAAAAATACCGACATATTAGAGTATGTATATAAATATGTGTGGAGACTGAGACAAAGAGAAAGCTTGCGGAGGGAAAAGCAACTAGATTTTTTTTTATCATGATTTTTCTGCAGAATGGAATATATGTGAGAGTCTGTTGTACTGCCTGAATTTCCATTGAAGTGTATATGTCTAACAGTATATTAGTTTCATGGCAAAATTACACCGATGCTTATATGTACTAAATATTATTATACTAGGGTATTATTATACTGGGATATAATAATACTTTTATATTTTTTCCTGACATACACAACTTACCTTTCTGCATAATGGGCAGACACATCCTTTGCTATATAGCCCTTCTTTTCTTTCCTAGCAGATCTTAAATTTCCAGTATTTTTCTAACAGAATTTTTAAATGTTCCCACTTCCCCATTTTAGTAAAACATTCTACCATACTTGCTCCATATTGTTTTTGCTGTTTATTCTATTTTTATTTTCAAACCTACTAGCTTTATCTTCAATACATTAAATTTCAGATCCACATTCCTGATTGCATCATATAATCTACCAGACATTTACTGGTTCTCATCATTCAGGTTCTCATTCAACAACACAACACTGTTTGTTTAAGAAAATACAAAGACATTCATGTCCTTGAGCAATACATTTCTAATTTCAATACACGGAATCTAAATACATAAATAACCAAAGGGATTTCATGCATCTTTGTTTTACTCTCTGTTCTACACTGAACCTTTCACTAAAAACTGAATTTAGTCTCCTGCCTGCTATACTTCCAGTATATGCCATTCTTATGACATTTAGCTATTTTCACCTCCTTTACACCTCTTTCCATAAGACAAGTCTATTTGAATTTTCATATGCTGCCTCTAGTCAACAAATATACAGTAACTTTTTAAACATTCATTTATTTTCAGTATTTGATAATGACAAAATATATTCTGTGCAACTCCATCATAACACTTCCTGAATTTTGCTCACTGTCACCCAAAGCATGATCCCCAACTTTTTGTGAACGAGGGACCGGTTCTGGGAGAGCTGCTTATGAAACTTTGCTCACTTGGTGGCCTGGTTCTAATAAGCCATGGACTAGTACCGGTCTGCAGACCAAGGGTTGGGGAACCCTGCCCTAAAGTACTCTTACAATCCAAATTTTACCAAAGGCATTTCCAGGCTCACATAACAAATTAATTCTCCTGTAATTTTTGTGTTCATTCTTGCTACCTTTTCTTTTGCATCTGTACAATAATATCTCAACATTTCCAAATACTGTTAACAGAGAAATTTGATAACATGATTTTCTATGAGATTTGGTTTTTACATTTTTAAGTTTTTTTCTTTTATCAATTAATTCTTTTCTAATCCTGACATTATTTGCCTGTCAAAATTAAAAGCCTGATCTACATTTTTCAACAGATTTTCAAAATTTTATTTGATACATCTGTTATCTCATCTTTGGTAAGGACGAACTATATAGGCCAATATATTTGCCTAATTTCTATTAGAAAACATGATATTCCCTGAAACAAATATATATATATACAATATTTAACCATTTTCACAAAATCATATTGCTCAGATAGTCCAGATAGACTTAATGATCATTTGTTCAACAATTGTTAAAAGATATAGAGGTACTGAATAAAGGGATTTATGACCCATAAAAGGTTATGCCATTAGAACACACCAACAGTTATGTAATCTATCTCCCCCATACTCCTTTGGCCTCTTGCCGTCCTGTGTTCAATTGCTCCAGCTGATGGTCACTATTTTCTTGTTTCATTTGCTGCAGAGGTGTGCCCAGTCTGTTGCTGGGCCAGACTGAGGCTAAAGACCAAAATCACTCCCTGAGCTTTGATATGCTAAAAAAAATAACCACAACCACAGCCCTTTGTGTTACATTCCTGGATTGGATTGGTGGGGGGGGGGGGAAGCAAAAGCAGCCATAGAGCCAAAATGCTCAGTATGCAATGTGGGAGTACCTTTTTTCCCAATAGCTCAAACCCAGCTTGCCCCTGCCACAAGGACAGTAAAATTCACCAAGGTGGCAAAATATAGGGCAGCCAGGGTCCCATAGTCCAGGGTTATGAAGGAATTTGGATTGAGACTGGGACTGGTCTAGGTTAGCTGCATTTTACCAGAGTATGTCAAGTCATCCCAGAGCTGCTGGGGCTGTTAATGTTAAACCCATTAAAGCAAGATACAGGATGGTCAAAAAGGTCAGAGATGAGCAGTAAAGCCCTTGTCACACTGCACCAATGGATGGAAAGAGGATGTAAAACAGAGAAAAACACTTGCCATCCGTTGGTTAACGCGATGCTTCCGTTTTGTACTCACTGCATACGTTTTGCTTCCTCTTTATCTGTCCAGCATCCGTCTATTGACGTTTCATCCGCACATGTCAACATAAACACAACTCTTTATTAAATGCCCTGTTCATTGTAGGACCACCCAACATACATGGCCCAATCTCATCCGTGTGATGAGACAGGCTGAAGGAAGCATCCATTAAGCATCTATCATCCTGTCTTGCCACTCCACCGCTCCAGCTGGGGAGTTGCACCAGTGTTTCAGGAGGTTGCGCTGCTTCTTCCCTTCACATGAGGCTCTGTTGGGGCCTTGCACATCCTGAGTGTCTATCAGGTTTCGCCCTTGCCTCCATTCCCCAGGCTCCATGTCCCCATTGCCTTGTTGGAGGTCCACGAGCCTGTTCTGCAAGACTGGGTAGCGGGTGCGCATGAGATTGTGCAGGATGCAGCAAGCTTCCACGATCCTCCTCACAGTCTCTGGCCAATGCTGCATGGTGGTGAGAAGTACCTGGAACCTGTTGGCCAGGATGCCAAAGGCGCTCTCCACCACCCGCCTTGCCCTGGACAGCCTGTAGTTGAAGATCCTCTCTCCATGGGTGAGGAGTCTGGAGGTGTAGGGCTTCATGAGGTAGGTTCTGAGGGAGAAGGCGTCATCCCCCACGATGAAGTAGAGCACATCTTGCGTGTTGTTGGGCAGTGGGTCTGGATCTGGGAAGCCCACGATGAGGTTGCGTTCCAGCACCTCCTTGAGGTCACTGGAGTTGTATACCTGGGCATCTGAAGCTGAGCCGTTGCCTGAAGCATCGATGTACATGAACTTGTACTCAGCATCGACCATGGCGAAGAGGATGATGCTGAAGAAGCCCTTGTAGTTGAAATAAGCCTCTTTTTCTTCCCGTAGTAGAGTTCACAGAGTCTGTAGATGGCTTCGCACTGTTGCAGAATGATGGTGGCTGCCAAAAGGACTTTGTTATGATCCATGGTGGACATGACTGGATGCTGTGGAAGAGGAAGAGTCAGATGAAGGCTGCAGAGGTCTGCACAGCTGGTCTGCTGGTCTGAAAGTGAGATCCAGATGAGTTGCTTCCCCTTTTTATAGGCAGTATAGGTTTTCCCCTATGTGTCCCTTTGCATCCTCTAGGCATCCTCTAGACATCCTTAATATCCGAGATAGGTCCCCTCTGCGGACGTTTTTTCCATTTTAAATGTTTTCTTTGCAAGCTGCATCCGCTTTCATCCATTCTGCATCCGTTCTGCATCCGTTCCGCTTCCTCCCTGCGTCCGTTTACCGTTGGAGCGGATCAAGTTGCGCGGATGCCTAGCGGATGCCTAGCGGATATAGCGGATGCGTAACGGATGCAGAACTGATGCCTAGCGGATGCCTAGCGGATGCAGAATGGACGAATTGGATACATTTTCCGCCTAAATAACATGAGATGCTATTTAACCTAAAGCTTACATGCAGTCTGTATTCTACATCAAATCCTTTGTTTTTTGTGACCTGCTAGGTCACCCTTTCAGAGTATTTTCTTACCTAAACAGGGAAACAGAATGATGATGAGCAAAAAAAGCAGTGGGAACAGAAGTGGTATTCAGCAGGTTCTGACCAGTTCTGGAGAACCGGTAGCAGAAATTTTGAGTAGTTCGGAGAACTGGCAAATACTACTTCTGACTGGAGATTTTACAGTATCCTTCCCCTGCCACACCCACCAAGCCACGCCCACAGAACCAGTCGTAAAAAAAATTGAATCCCACCACTGAGTGGGAATGAATTGCCACCCCCTCCTAAAGCAAGGACTCATCATACTGAGAAGAGAGCAAAGACATTCTGTGAGATTGTTTGCAAGGAAGGAATTACACCTTTCTAAATGAGCAACACTGGGGTTCTTTTATTAAAACACAACAGCAAGCTCACATCCATCTAGTGTAGGCATGTCAAACTCATGTCATCACAGCAGTGTCATGTGTCATATCAGGACTTTTTCCCCCCCATTGCTAATCCGGGTGGGGGCATGGCCAGCATGTGTCACATCCAGCCTGCGGAGTTTCACAACCCTGCTCTAGTGAGAACAGCAAGCTGTTAACTTTCAATCCATGACCCTTCATTCTTGATTCTTGATCTGTGAATACTGATTCTCAAACCAGGCTATCTGACAAACATTCTACAAAGCTCTGACCCTTGGACTTCACTTCACAATTCTTCTGCTCAATATTTTGAACCAAAAATTTTGTAAAGCAAATCTGCTAAATTTTGGAGAAAGCTTGTCTCTTTGCCACAGGTGCATGTGTTTCCATTCGCTCATTTACTTACATGCAAACCTCATTTAGTAAAGTATGCAACTACCTGTTCACATGCTTGTGTTTTCTTGGCCTGAGACAGGACACAGGATTTCTGATTTCCTGCTGACTTCCCCATTCAGCTTCCTTGTGGGAAGCTGGCTGGGACCATCAGATGAGAAGTCACAGATCATTATGTTTGTTAGTTTACTTGAGATACATTGATTCAAAAATTGTTGCACTATGATGCACAGTTTTACCCATTGAAACATCTTAGTTTTATAGTACATAGATTTATAGCTGTCATGTCAGATTTTAAAACTCTGATTTTTAAAAGTCATAACTTAAAATTGTTTGTTTAATGAATAATTTCCTTAATAATATAATTTTTAAGCTTAAGTAGTCCTTTTGATAACAGTATTTCATGTAATTGACAAGACTGTTTCAAAGATGAATTAAAAACCAGTTCAATGCACTCTGCTTAAGTCAGTGATATATGGCTTTATTATCTAAATAGAATTTGTTTTCAGATACTTGATTAAATATGCATTCAGTATTTCTATTGTACAAAAAAGTGTTTTCCTTTTGAAAGCTGTTATTAGGATTGCAAAATCTTGTAATATTTCTATGGGCGTTCATGGAAAGGGCAAGGACAAAATTCATGGTGCAATATTACAAAGCATATTCCACCAGTTTTGTATCATGTATTGTATAGAGCTTGCATTGCAGCATCATAATCTTGCTGACAAAATCTCAACATTCTTTGGATGCCTCTGAATATTTTGCAGGAATAGCAGAAAAGTTTATAGTATGGTAAAATAATAACAATCCCCCCCCCCAAAGTATTCTGAGAGGTGACAATGTAAACCTTCATATAACAACAAGTAATTTACTGTCTGGATGCAATAAAGAAAGGGAGAAAATAGTGCAGTCAGATGTTTTTAAGAAGGACTATTGCAATACAATAATAAATGGTGGAGGCTTTTATGATTCTTTTACTGTATTATGGACAATTTACAGCAAGTAGAAACGAATGTGCAAAAGTGTCACTTTCTTCAGCCTCTTTTTCAGGGCTATTGGCTAACAACCACCTGTACTGTTGCTAAGCTACCACTTCTCCCTCTTTCTCCTCCTCTGCCCCTTTAATTTCTCATAGAAAGATGGGGGAGGGGATGGAATTTGCTGTGTTATTGAAGAGTATGCTCGGGTGTCTTACCTTCTTGGATTTTGTCAACTGATCCACTGTGTAGTCATTGAGTGATGCATCTCCCTTGGGGCCTTCTCCCTCTTGATCTTCCGCCCATCCCCTTTCTCTGGAAACTCCAAGGGTCCATTTACAGCCACTTATCCTCCTCTTCCCCTTTGCCTTGGGTTCAGTTCATCCTTCTGTCTGGGATTTTGCTTCAATTCTGTGAATCAACTTCTTCATCATCTTCTTCCTCCTGGAGCCAGGAATTACAACTGCACAATTTCTCCTGCATACAATATTTCCTTCCGACCAAAGTCTAACATAGTCTCTCCAGCAGCACTTGCTAAAACATGGCAACTTAGTCTCTCCCTCTCTCCCTCTCCCTCTCTCTCACACACACACACTCTTCTTCACAGGTCAGACCAGCAGCTGATCCCCTAGCTATTATTACAGTGGGTTTCAGCCTGGGCTTTAGCCCTCAACACTTGTATACAAGGCTTGATTAGTGGAAATGCATCCAGTTCAGCTCATCAACTGCACTCCAAGTTTATGTATGAGTTGCTTCTCCCATTTTTTCCTCTCACTTGCTGACTCGTGCCAGTACCACAATAGCCATGCCAGGCCACTAAATCCATATGCCACACATGAATAGGTACATATGAAATAGGACAGAAGGGGAAAAAAAAACCCTGACATAAATGTGACAATCTACAAGGAAGTGAAAATACCAGTCTTCAGAGATCAGATTAACAGACCTGAAAGTTTAAATGCATGAGTGGTGACTATTTCATAGGATTATAAGTGGAATCAATAGAAAATAGAAGGTATCGAAGTAATGAACACCATGACTGGAGAATGAAATAGACAATCATGCTATTGTCTACCTAATGCGAGTTTACTGAAATATCTGTGAAACTAAAAAAAAATAACATATGCTGATTGACATGAAAACACCAGTTACTACTAAAGCACTATTATTATTTAATTATGCATTCAGTCTCATACTCTTATTAACAACTAATTTGCTGTGTGAGAGCTTCCAAAATCTACCAAACTCTTAAGTTCAGTAAGCTGATATATTTCTGTGCCTAACAATAGGACATGATAATTGTTACTGTTTCTCAGATTTGGAGGCCACCAACTCCTGAGGTTTCTGGATAGCTTACAAAGGTGGAAGAATTTATAATATAATAAAAGGAAAACATGAACATCATATAGAAATATGTTAACAGCAGCTGAAAAAAATGCTAGAATTCCATAGAAACCTTAGGTCCAGGCTAGGAACTGTACCTTCAGAGATTTACAGAACCAGTGGTGGAATTAAAAAATTTTTTACCACTGGTTCTGTGGGTGTGGCTTGGTGGGCATGGCAGGGGAAGGATACTGTAAAATCTCCAGTCAGAGGTGGTATTTGCCGGTTCTCCGAACTACTCAAAATTTCCATTACTGGCTCTCCAGAACTGGTCAGAATGTAGCGTATGTAGTAGGTGAGAATGTAGAAGGTGTACTTCCTAAGACCTGCAAAGTAACTGTTTAACTGAAGGAATCCAGAGTATATCCACTCTGCCCAATGTACAGATGGGCATAAACTATTGGAGACAAAAAAACCTTCAAATAACCAGGCCTGTGCCATGAAACAACCAGCACTTTTACTTGTACTCATAAATTAACAATGCAGTGTAACTTGTTGCAGTTACAGAGCTCTTCTGAGGCAAGGGTTATCTTTTCAGTAAAAGTCTGATAACTTCATCTTTTAATTAAACAGAACATATATCAGTCTTTAGAAGGCATCATTCCTTCATCTTGTCCACTGCTGGACAAAATCAAGGAAGCAAGAACTACAAAATTTCAATAAGTGATTTCTCATACTTGCCTGAGATGAATACAGAATCTTGGAAATGTTAAGAGGAATTTTCATCCCCCTTTATAGTGGGTGGGTAGGTGGATGGAAGGTTGGATGGATGGATGGACAGACAGACAGATAATGATTGTGTTGGTAAAAAGAAATAAGCAGCCTTGCATTCAATTAATAATATGAGAAGAGGGAAAATAATATTTTTCATTTCCTCCTTTATATTGAGTTACATAATAAGCTGAGAATTCAATTTCTCTCCCCTCCATTTTAAATGTCAGTTTGAATGAAATCTATTAATATAATGGTATTATTATATTACAAGAAATGTTTAACCTATAGAATCTCCATTTACACTAGTGTGGTTAGAAAATACAAATCTGAATTCATTGTACAAGATCAATATACCTAAATTCATTCAAAATAGTATCATTTGTTTTAATAGTGATTGCATAGCATGACATTAACTTGACACTATCAAGTACTGTTTTTATTAATTCAGACTTCAGGCAATCTATAAATATTGCATGCTTCATTTATATATTATTTAACAATAAAGATTTGTGCTGATCATTCTTTTGTAAAATAAATTTGATAGACTGATTAGTTTGGATTCTGAGTTGATCTTTAGTGCGCAGAATGATTCCCTTTTTCTCACAGAACTTTAGAGGAAGTATTATTTGTGCTGCAATGGAAGAATTTTCTCCTTCCCCCATCCCCATACAACATCACCACCTCACTAGCTGCTCTGGGAGAGCTGTCAGTGCTGTACAGCATACTTGGGGGAAAGGGAGTTAATAAAGATCACTTTCTACTTCCTCCATTTTTACTTGCAAAATAGGATCAAAATGTTGTCTTTGTTTAATAATTTATTTTCACCAAACAGTACTTGCCATAACAGATATGCAACCCTAAGCAATTTATTTTAAGAAAGAAAGTATAAGTACAATAATAAGACACAGATAATCAAAAATTACAGATTCAGCACATAGTGGTAATATTTTCACTTCAACCAATTAATGAGGAAAGCATATTTTAAATGGCCGTATCAGCTGTCTAATCTAATTTTATTTTTTGCTTCGTCATGAACTTGATGTAAGACACTTTCTCATCCTGCAGGTGATAATAGGACAGGAGTACTGGACATTAAAGACCAGCTGCCATCATGTTCTTATTAACTAGACATTTGTTATCAATGAAATGCTGCGCAACTATTGTTCCAAGGCTGTTGCTGTAAAACCATAGTGCATTGTAGTTTGTTGGAGGTTAGTAGCACTTGTTAATTTGATCAAGGCTGAAGTTTACGGAGGATAAAGTAAACAATGCAAACTGCAGACACCATCAGTTTCCTATGGGCAGTGAAGTGTAGTTTGTTCCATTTACACTTCACAACAACATCTGATGGGCTTTGTCAGTGCTGCACAGAGTAATTAAACCTGAAATCAATAGCAGGCATTTGTCATGTTTACAGCCGCTCTTTCTGCTGGGTTAAACTCATCAGTTTAGTGCCGTTCTGTTTTACTGCAGAGACACGCTCCATTATTTCTTCAGGTACAGTTGAGATATTCAGTTACATGCCCAATAGTTCGAATTCGACAGTAAGATTAAAAGGGGCAGGCAAATGGACAGTTTTGTAATTTATTCACTGATTTTTTAAAAAAACAGTGTTGAATTTCCATTTCTTTCTGCCTTTTGTTTTATGAAATTCCTTTTTGCCCCAGGATAATAAATACCCATTTTCCAATAACTGAAAGGAAGGTAGTATTGAAATTAAAAGAAAGTTGATGTAGAATAAAACTGTCAGGGTAATATGAAACATACTCCTCATTTTTAAGCACAGAATCATAGTTTTATAATTTATAACATCTTTAATTTAAATATATTTGTCCATTTTTATACACCAGGTCATGTATCTAAAAATATTCACCTTCATTTTATCTATCCACATTTTCCAAGTGCTGTAGATTAAGGGATCAGAGCATACTAAATGCCAGAGAATATTCGCTTCAATACTAATTTAGTTCATCTTGGAACCTAAGACATAAAAGAAACATTTATGACACTAAATAGCACCAGGAAAACCCCTATATATTTTTAATCCATTTCTCATTGTATTCAGTGGGACTTGCTTACATAAAGATAGATATAGGTTTAATATTTTACAACTGAACCATCACTGATTTCTTAGTGCCTTTCACCATTGGTATCTTACCTCTGAACAACATATTCCTGGAGATCCATAAAGCTCCCAACCTGATGATGTTCCAAAAGTTATGGAATATAACTTTTGTTTTTTCTTTCCAAAAGAAAGCTTGGCTTCATGCCCAGGTTTAGGATTAATCCCTTGTTCAGTTTTTCTTGGGATGGTAGGCTGGTGGTTCCTTGTACCTCCTCAGTGGATATTTTTGACATTGTGTTTTCTGGGTATTTCATGATTTCTCCTAATTTTTCTTTCTGTTTTAACTATGTAAACTGCACAGCATTGTCTCAAGTTGAGCAGCCTCTAAATTCAGATAAATAGCTATAATACAAGAGTATCCTGGCAAAATCCCTTTTCCACTGCTTGCCATGATATTGCCTTCATCTCATCCTCATGTTTCTGACATTGTCCAAAGGCTGCTTCATGGGATATAAAGTCTGTTAGGCTTTATCTTCCATTACTTTGGAAGGAGCTCAGGTGACTACAGTGACTTGAATCAGAGGCAATAAAAGCACAATAAGGGTTTGCACCAAATTTCATGCCAGTATAGTTTTCTACCAAGTCCAGTATGCATGAAGAGACCTTCAAGAAAAGAAGTTGCAGCAGCTTATAAAAGCTTCACACCAGTAGCTATGCCAAAGCAACTTCAAAAGTAAACATTTTCTGCTTTGGCATACTTAAATACATGGGATGACAATGCTAGCCTAAATAGAGGTAATGGATATTTAAGAGGCCTTAAATAGGACCTTAAGAGGCTATTCTTACCTCATCACTTTAGGCAGCTACCAGCCCATCATCAAACTTCTCTTTTTATGTAAAATTGTTAAAAAGATTGTAGAGCAGTAGACAGAGCAAGCAAGTTGTCCACATTCCTTCATTCAGGGCTCATATGCAGATGTGGAATGAAAATCTTATTGGTCACTTTTGTGGGTGACTTAGTGGGACTTAAAATGGGAGTACACCCCTTCTACACTTACTTGATTTCTTAGCAGCATTTGATATCATTAATCATGCAAGGCCAGATTTGAAGCTTTGTCATTATTCTTCTGTGGTTTGACTCCTTTCTGAATGGGTAGAATTCCAGACAATTTTGACATTAAGATTGATCTGACTATGTGATACTTATGCTCTAATTTACTTTTAAATAAGGTCATTGGGAATCCTTGGAAAAAGCAGCATACAAATTTGGGCACTTGGCAACTGGCTCACAATCATGACAGTCCCAGCATCCTGTAATCATGTGATGACCATTTATTCACTGCTGGTTTCTGACAAGCAAAATGGGCAGGAGGTTGCAACTCAGGTTGATATGTTATATGAACATAGGATCCTTTGACCATGTGGGTTTGTCTAACAATGGTAACTAGAAATATTGCAACTGCTGTCATAAATCAGTAAGATCACTTGACATCATGCTTTATGACCATGCCACTTAGTAACAAAGTTGCTGGTCCCAATTAGTGTAGCTGTAGTTTGGATTCTAAAAATAATTTTGAAAAGTTCATGTCACAATAAACTGAATGTTTGAACTCTCTCTCACTTGATCAACCTTAATAATAGAAGAACTCCTAAAGTATCAGTTTTTCCAGAATTTGGACATATTTGCAGTCGCTAAATGTAATTTTCAGAAGTATCCACTTTTAGAGAAAATGTTCTTTGTAAATTTCACACCTCAATGCGATTGCAGAAGTATTTGAAAATTTTCTGTGGAAAACCTTTATGTCAGTTCTGAGTGTTTCTGATTTTAAAGTCTTTTATCAGATTCTTCTGATATGGCAACTGTATTTCTTTCTAGAAGAAAAACACTTTTAAAACTGATATGTACAGTCTCCCATGAATTCATTTTCATAAAAAGCCTTTGGCATATGAACTGACCACGCCTCTCTTCGTACTGCAGTTCTATATTCTGCCAAAGCAAGTAAAAAACATGCCAATATAATTTTGGGAACAGAGGAGGCATGAAGTTTCTTGTTTTTATTTATTTATGCAACAAGTGAATTCATAGTTAATGATGAAAAAGCTATCCTTCATATGGCTGTGCTATATTCTGAGCACTTTTTTCAATAGAGAAAATGAGTTGATCTTTTGAATCTTCCTTATATTCCATAATTTTTAATTTTTTAAATAAAAAATAAGTATAATGTAAGGACTTCAAGAATCCTGAGTTTCTAAATGAAATTAGAATATATGTACATCACAAAATAAATTAAAAATTGATGTTTAAAAATATTAGCTTAGGCTTTGCAGAAAATCTAATGTTTATGGTTTTTTTTTTCAAAAAAGGGTTAATAGAAGCAGATTATTTTCTTTGCTATATCAAGTATAATTGAGCCAAATAAGATTGCTGTAGGTATTTCTCGATATGTTTTAATCTTACAAATTCTCTGCCTTATTCACAGAATTTTACATCACCTTCTATTTGTAACCCTCCTGTGTTTATCCTCTGCTTCATCCATCTGTTTTTTTACCACAAAAATCCCTTAAGAAAGGAAGGCAGAATAAGGATGCAATGTCCTTAATTTATTGGACTACAGAGCCATCTATTTAAAAATGTACTAAAATAAAGGTAATCCCATTTGATTTTAGACATGCATAAGTTCAAGGAAAAGGTGCTAAAGGTATCAGAGCAGCCAAAATAAAATAGATAACCACTGGATAGTGGGAATGAGGGAGAAAGTTACTCATTTGGACTTTGATACACACATAACATATTGTCCCTTGACAAATTCATACACAATCCAGAAAACAATACTGTTTTGAACTTTGCTTTTCTATGGTGTAAGAATACTATTCTCCAAACATATAAAAATGCATGTGTTAGACAAAAAAGTATTCAGTAATGGATAGCGACATCTGAAAGCATTATATAAAATGAGATTATGTTCAATATATATAGAAAGCAAAGCATGCCCAGAAAATGGTATATCAGGAGATATATAAATTAACACACAGGGTTTGTTATACATTTTACAATAATTTAAGAATAGACTAGAATGATATAAATTAAGGATTAGGCAAACTGAAGAACTGGGTGAAACAGAAATTGACAAATGTCAATTTGAAAATGACATTTTCCCAGTAGGAAACAGGATGGGTAGATGAGAAGTTATTCTGTTTTCTAAAAAAGTACAAAGCCAAGTTTACGCTCTGTTACTTTTGTGTGACTATTCTTTATCTGTGCAGAGGTCTGCACAAATAGATAGATTGTTAATTTAATTGTAATGTTGTTAAGATGCAGGCACCATAATGTTGGAAATAGAGCGTTTCATAAGGAGAGACCTCCTACTAGGAATAACTTTGCTGGCCATCCACTGTTTCACCTTATAGTTTCAGTGAGTCCAGAACACAAAATTGTCTTTGAGAATGCAGAATTTAATCAGCATGGGACTTTAAATAGTGGATATAACAGCAGAAGTACATAAGATACTAGTTTGTTGCAACATAAAATATTTGCCTTGTGTATTTCTGTCAAACTGCTTTAGACGCTTGTAATAAAGATGGTTCAGTGGAAATCTGTTACTCCTTATCACAGGTAAAGAATGGGATTTTGTTTCCTCAAATGCATTGTATGAATTGAAAACTAGAAATTTTGGTTCAGAATGTAGCAACAGAATGTACAACAGAATAACACAGTTGGAAGAGACTTTGGAGGCCTTCTAGCTCAACTCTCTACTCAAGCAGGAAATCCTATATCATTTCAGACAAATGGTTTTCCAATCTTGTCTTAAAGATGTCCAGTATTAAAACACCCACAACTTCTTGGGGCAAGTTGTTCCATTAATTAAGTGTTCTAACTGTCAGGAAATTTCTTCTTAGTTCTAGGTTGGTTCTCTCCTCAATTAGTTTCCATCCATTGTGTCTTGTCCTGCCTTCAGGTGCTTTGGAGAATAGGTTGACCCTTCTCTTTGTGGCAACCCCTTAGATATTGGAACCCTGCTATCATGTCACCAGTACTCCTTTTCATTAAACTAGGAACCGCTATTCTATACTTGTGCATTTGCCTAAATGTAAAATCTTACTTTTCTCTACATTTAATTTCATTTTGTTAGATAGGGCCCAATGTTCAAGTCTGTCAATATCCCTCCGTATCTTGAGCCTATTTTCTGAAATATTAGCTATTCCTGCCAGCTTGATGTCATCTGCAAATTTGATGAGTTCCCCTTCCATCATCTTGTTTAAATTATTGAGAAAGATATTTAAGAATATTGGGTCTAAGACAAATCCTCGAAGAACCCCTCTGCATACTTCTCTCCATGTAAATGCAGTTCTATTAATGTTCTATCATGTTGAGTGCAGTTGGTTAGCCAGTTACAAATCCATCTGGTGGTAATGCTAACTTACCCACATTTTTCTATCTTATCAAGTAAAAGATTGTGGTCATTTTTATTAAAAGCCTTACTGAAATCCAAGGAAATTATATCCACGACATTTCACTTTAATTCAGTCACTTTGTCAAGATTTGTCACATCCTCCCCTCATGTGCAATTAACGTGGATATAACGGAATATATATCCACAGGTATATCCACAGCCCCGTGGATATAACGGAAGCAGCTCGGAAGCAGGTCACCATTCAGAGGAAAGACCTGCTTCCAGACACATCAACTGCCTTGCCTGTCCTGCATGTCTGCCTGCATGTCTGCCTGCAAGCCTTGCTGCCAGCCTTGCTGCCAGCCTCCCTGCCAGCCTTGCTGTCTGCCTGCCTGCCAGCCTTGCTGCCAGCCAGTCTGCCTGGAAGCCTTGGTGCCTGCCTGCCTGCCAGCCTTAGTTCATGCCTGCTTGCCAGCCTTGGTGCCTGCCTCCCTGCCAGCCTTCCTGCCAGCCTTGGTGCCTGCCTCCCTGCCAGTCTTGGTTCCTGCCACCTCCCTGCCAGCCAGCAACCCCACAACCATGCAGAAGCACAGCAAGCCTCAGCCATCTGCTACCAGCCCTTGCAAGAGGGACAGGGCTACCATCCTGCCCCCTGGCCCTCACTCTGGTTCTGCTGGGGCTTCTGCAGCACGGGCTCACTCTTCTGGGGCTGGGGCTTCTGCTGCTTCTGCTTCTGGAGGAGCTGATGACAAGCACTCCAGCACCAGCCACCTCCACAGCACCTGGACCCTTCACCCATGAGACTGAGCGACCAAGAGGAGTGCCAGAGACTCATTTTTGTCTTATAGCTTGTTGTTAATAAAGTCTATTTTTGATTCACACACTTGCTTCATTTCTTTTTTTTAATAAAGTCTTGCTGGAAACTTTTAGAAATGGTTTAAGCCTTTGCATGCTTGTGGGATGGGTTAAGATAGCTGTGGGATGGGTTGAGATAGCTGTGGGATGGGCAGGCATACCTGTGTGATGGGCAGGTCTACCTTTGGGATTGGTAATAGATGTGGGATAGATAAACCTCCAGTGCAAGCATAGTGGGACTGTATGGTCCACCCTCCCAGGTGCCACACCTATGGCCCTTTATTATCAATAACAATATAATCAATCATCCACACATATCAACATAAACACAACTCTTTATTAAATGCCCTGTTCATTGTAGGGCCACTCAACATACATGGCCCAATCTCATCCGTGTGATGAGACAGGCTGAAGGAAGCATCCATTAAGCATCTATCATCCTGTCTTGCCACTGCACCGCTCCAGCTGGGGAGTTGCACCAGTGTTTCAGGAGGTTGCGCTGCTTCTTCCCTTCACATGAGGCTCTGTTGGCGCCTTGCACATCCTGAGTGTCTATCAGGTTTCGCCCTTGCCTCCATTCCCCAGGCTCCATGTCCCCCTTGCCTTGCTGGAGGTCCACGAGCCTGTTCTGCAAGATTGGGTAGCGGGTGCACATGAGATTGTGCAGGATGCAGCAAGCTTCCATGATCCTCCTCACGGTCTGTGGGTGATGCTGCATGGTGGTAAGAAGTACCTGGAACCTGTTGGCCAGGATGCCAAAGGCATTCTCCACCACCCGCCTTGCCCTGGACAGCCTGTAGTTAAAGATCCTCTCTTCACGGGTGAGGTATTTGGAGGTGTAGGGCTTCATGAGGTAGGTTCTGAGGGAGAAGGCGTCATCCCCCACGATGAAGTAGGGCACATCTTGTGTATCGTTGGGCAGGGGTTCTGGATCTGGGAAGCCCACGATGAGGTTGCGTTCCAGCTCCTCCTTGAGGTGACTGACGTTGTATACCTGGGCATCTGAAGATGAGCCGCTGCCTGAAGCATCGATGTACATGAACTTGTAGTCAGCATCAACCATGGTGAAGAGGATGATGCTGAAGAAGCCCTTGTAGTTGAAATAAGTGGACCCCGACTTGGCTGGCGCTTTGCAGGCCACGTGCTTGCCATCGATGGCTCCAACGGTGTGGGAAGTTCCACCTCTGATACCACTGCTCTGCAACTTTCTTCCATCCTTCTTCAGTGGTGGGGCACTGGAGGAGCTTCTCCTTGTATTCTTCGATGATGGCCTGCACCACTTCTCTGATCACAATGCTGATGGTGTTGTGTGGCATCCTCCAGCTGTACTGCATGCTCCTGTAGGTCGTCCCTGAGGCCAGGTGGCGCAGAGTGAGTGCCACCTTGAGCCCAGGTTCCAGGCTTGGCCGGAAGTTGGTGTTTGTCTTGGTCAACCTGGGTGTCAGGCGCTGCACAACTTTGTCAAACATGGCTGGAGGCATCCTCATGAAGTTCTGGAATGCACGAGTGTCTTCGATCTTGAGCTCCACCATCAGCTTGTTGTACAGTCCATCCTCTGCTCTTCTGGCGGACCATCTTCGTACCCAGACGCTTCTTGGCCACCCCTTTTTCTTCCCGTAGTAGAGTTCACAGAGCCTGTAGATGGCTTTGCACTGTTGCAGAAGGATGGTGGCTGCCAAAAGGACCGTGTTACGATCCACGGTGGACATGACTGGATGCTGTGGAAGAGGAAGAGGCAGATGAAGGCTGCAGAGGTCCGCACCACAGGGCTGCTGTTCTGAAAGTGAGATCCAGATGTGTTGCTCCCCCTTTTTATAGGCAGTATAGGTGTCCCTTTGCACCCTCTAGGCATCCTCTAGGCACCCTGTAGACATCCTTAATATCCGAGATAGGTCCCCTCTGCGAATGTTTTTTTCCATTTTAAACGCTTTGTTTCCGTGCTGCATCTGTTCTGCATCCGTTCTGCGTCCGTTCCACTTCCTCCTTGCGTCCGAGCAGATGCGAGTTGCGCAGATGCACAGCAGATGCCAAGCGGATGCATAACAGATGCATAACGGATGCGTAGCGGATGTATAACGGACGAATTGGATACATTTTCCGCGCAAAAGTTTTGGGCAGCTCAAAACTTTCTGAGCGGATGAAACATCAATAGACGGATGCTGGACAGATAGAGAGGAAGCAAAACGGAGGCAGTGAGTACATCGCGTTAACCAACGGATGGCAAGCTTTTTTGTCCATTTTACATCCTCTTTGCATCCGTTGGTGCAGTGTGACGGGCTTAAAACACAAAAGACTTAAATAAGTATTAATAGGTTAAAAGTTTCACCATTGTTCAAACTGAATAAATAAAATAAATCCAGAAACACTGCCCACCTCATATATCTAAATGTAGGTTATCTTACAAAATTCTAACCAAATGGGAGGATTCTACGATATTACTTCAGAAAGATTATCTTTATCCTGACAGAATTAAATTTATTTTGTGGACCAAATTTGAAAAAGGATACTTTGTGCTACCAATATAATCTGGAGTTCTCGTGAAATTATTCTACCAGAAGCATCTCTAGCCTGGACTTTTAAGAGGAGACAAACTTTTAGAGGAAGTTGAAAACCCTCCAGCTGGAGGTTTATAATATAAGAAATGTAAATCAGTATGAGAGAGAGAGAGCAAAAGAAAGTCCATGAAAAGCATTACATCTAAAAACATTATCTTGGTTAAAAGATTTTAAATTTTGTCAATTTTCAAGTATGAGTGTGTTTGAGGGTGCGTGTATTTAAATCTTACCTGAAAGACCACTGGGTGTCAGCCATGTCCATTGCTACTGAGTTGTTCAATCAGACAAAATAAGTTATCAGTGAAATAAAGAAAAATAAAAGAATAGGCTTGTTGAATTAGAAATTCTGCTTAAAGAATTCTATGAGATTAACATTTTGAGATTCTAATTATTTTTTATGTTTTATATCATTTTATAAAATAAAATATAAAAGGAGCAATCCTTGGATATTTTTTTTTATTTTGATTTGTCAATCGCTTACAAGATAATAGGTATAAGTATATACACTACTCAAAAAAATAAAGGGAACACAAAAATAAGACATCCTAAATCTGAATGAATGAAATATTCTTATGAAATACTTTGTTCATAACATAGTTGAATGTGCTGACAACAAAATCGCACAAAAAATATCAGTGGAAATCAAATTTAGCAACCATGGAGGTCTGGATTTGGAGTTGCACTCAAAATTAAAGTGGAAAAAAACACTCCAGGCTGATCCAACTTTGATGTAATGTCCTTAAAACAAGTCAAAATGAGGCTCAGTGGTGTGTGTGGTCTCCATGTGCCTATATGACCTCCCTACAATGCCTGACCATGCTCCTGATGAGGTGGCAGATGGTCTCCTGAGGGATCTCCTCCCACACCTGGACGAAAGCATCCCCCAAGTCTTGGACAGTCTGTGGTGCAATGTGGCGTTGGTGGATGGAGCGAGACATAATGTCCCAGATGTGCTCAATTGGATTCAGGACTGGGGAATGGGCGGACCAGTCCATAGCATCAATCTTGCAGGAACTGCTTCATCTTGCAGGAACTGCTGACACATTCCACCCACATGAGATCTAGCATTGTCTTGCATTAGGAGGAACCCAGGGCCAACCGCACCAGCATATGGTCTCACAAGGGGTCTGAGAAACTCATCTCGGTACCTAATGGCAGTCAGGCTACCTCTGGTGAGCACATGGAGGGCTGTGTGGCCCTCCAAAGAAATGTCACCCCACACCATTACTGACCCACTGCCAAAACGGTCATGCTGGAGGATGTTGCAGGAAGCAGAACGTTCTCCACAGTGTCTCCAGATCCTGTCACGTCTGTCACATGTGCTCAGTATGAACCTGCTTTCATCTGTGAAGAGCATAGGGGGCCAATGGCGAATTTGCCAATCTGGGGCCAATGGCGAATTTGCCTATCTCTGGCAAATGCCAAACATTCTGCATGGTGTTGGGCTGTAAGCACAACCCTCATCTGTGGACGTTGGATCCTCATACCACTCTCATGGAGTCTGTTTCTGACCGTTTCAGCCACATGCACATTTGTGGCCCACTGGAGGCCATTTTGCAGGGCTCTGGCAGTGCTTCTCCTGTCCCTCCCTGCACAAAGGCAGAGGTAGCGATCCTTATGCTGGGTTGTTGCCCTCCTATGGCCTCCTCCACATCTCCCATTGTACTGGCCTATCTCCTGCTAGTGCCTCCATGCTCTGGACACTATGCTGACAGACACAGCAAACCTTCTTGCCACAGCTTGCACTGATGTGCCACCCTGGATGAGTTGCACTACCTGAACTACTTGTGTGGGTTGTAGACTCCGTCTCATGCTACCACTAGAGTGAAAGCACCATCAGCATTCAAAAGTGACCAAACCATCAGCCAGAAAGTATAGGAACTGAGAAGTGGTTTGTGGTCACCACCTGCAGAACCACTCCTTTTTGGGGGATTGCTAACTACCTCTGCTTTTCACCTGTTGTCTATTCCATATGTACAACAGTATGTGAAATTGATTGTCAATCAGTGTTGCTACCTAAGTGGACATTTTGATTTCACAGAAGTGTGATTGACTTGGGAGTTACATTGTGTTGTTTAAGTGTTCCCTTTATTTTTTTGAGCAGTGTATATAGTTATGAATACATGAAATGGGTATATATAAGAAAAATAAAAGAAACAATAGGACAGGGATGGTCGGCACGTTGGTGCGCTTATGCACGCCCCCTACAGACCTCTTAGTAAAGGAGTGAGGTCAACAGTAGACAGTCTAAGGTTAAAGTTTTTAGGGTTTGGGGAAGAAACCACAGAGTCAGGTAGAGTATTCTAGACATTGACCAATCTGTTGCCGAAGTCGTATTTCCTGCAATGAAGTTTGGTGCGGTTAACTTGAGTTTGTATCTATTGTGTGTTCTTGTGTTGTTATGGTTGAAGCTGAAGTATTGATCGACAGGTAAGTCATTGCAATGTATGATTTTATATGCCATACTTAGATCAGACCGAAGATGGTGTAATTCAAGGTTTTCTAGGTCTAGAATTTCAAGTCTGGTGGCATAAGGTATTCTACAACGAGTAGAGGAGTGGAGAACTCTTCTTGTGAAATATTTCTGGACTTTCTCAACTGTGCTAATATAAGATACGTAATGTGGGTTCCAGACTGATGAGCTGTATTCAAGTATTGGTCTAGCAAATGTTTTGTATACTCTAGTTAGTAGTGTGATATTACCAGAGAAATAGCTACATAGGATTAGGTTAACAACTCTTCATGCCTTTTTGGCTATGTACCTACAGTGGGCTCTAGCACTTAGATCATTAGAGATGAGTATTCCAAGGTCCTTTACAGATATTCCATAGATATATCCATAGACCTGGGTATTCTAGGAAACAGCTTAAACAAATAAGCCTTTCATCAGAATTGTTTTGTTAAAAAATGTATCATTTGTCACCATATTAGTTGAAATTTAAAAATAACATTCTAGAAAGCCTATATTTGTACAATTTTGTTGAATTGCTATTCTATGATTTTATTATAGTGTATCTTAATCATAGTTCAAATATTCAAGTAATATTTAATTTGGTAGATCATAAATATATATTTCATATTTTAGCACAGTTTTCTTCACAAAAGCAACAGGTTCTAATCTTTAAATGAAACAAATCAAACTTTACATATGTAATCTTCATGTCACAAAAAATACTTCATGCAACTCATTTTATGATAATAAATCACATACCTTTGTAAAAATAGCACAATTACATCCATTAAAAACTCAATGGTCATCAATCCAAACATGTTCACACTGGTAATTTAGAAAATATTCTTGATTTAAACCACCAATATTTTTCTCAAAGCAGCTGCATGTATCATTCAAGTGTAGTTTCCCTGACCTAAGTAACAGTCATCCAGAACATGAACACAAGAACAGTGGTCATCATAATCCAGTATTTTGTTTCTCATAGTTATCAACTATATGCCCTTGGGGTGGTATCCCTGCTTTTGAAAGCATGCTATTCTCAACCTCAAATTAATATGGCATTTCCAAGACTATTAGCTCTTGATAGGCTTGTCTTCCATTGATTTTATGCCTGTCATATTTAAATGAGAGCATCATTATTTAATTATTTTTATTTTAAAGCCATTTCACTGTAATGTATTCCACAATTAATGATGTTCTTTATGAATAAATAAAAGTAAGGCTACACTTGGAATACTTCATTTAGTTTTGGTCACCATGATGTAAAAAAGTAGTTGAGACTCCAGAAAGAGTACAAAGAAGAGCAACAAAGATGATTAGGAGACTGGAGGCAAAAACATATGAAGAATGGTTACAGGAACTGGATATGTCTAATCTAATGAAAAGAAGGACTAGGAGAGACATGATAGCAGTGTTCCAATATCTCAGTGGCTGCCACAGAGAAGAGGGAATCAAGCTATTCTCCAAAGTACTTGTGGGCAGGACAAGAAGCAAAGGGTGGAAACTAACCAAGGAGAGAAGCAACTTAGAATTAAGGAGAAAATTCCTGACTGTTAGAACAATTAATCAGTGGAACAATTTGCCTCCAGAAGTTGTGAATGCTCCAACACTGTAAGTTTTAAAAAAGATGTTGGATAACCATTTATCTGAGGTGGTGTAGGGTTTCCTGCCTAACCAGGGGATTGGATTAGAAGATCTCCAAGGTCCCTTCCAACTCTGTTATTCTATTCTATTCTATTCTATTCTATTCTATTCTATTCTATTCTAAATGTTTCCTCGATTTAAACCTTCCATCACTGGATGACCTTTTTCCTGATATTTGAGAGGGACCAAAACTTTTGCTCCTCTGTTTTGATCATGTACATTGTTTTATAGACTGTAATAGTCCATTAATCTTTATTCTCAGCTAAAAGTTCCAAATCTTCCTAGCCTCTTCTTATACAGAAATTGCTTGAGTCCTTTAGTTTAAACATTCCCCATATGATATTGTAAATATAAATAATTATAATACATATAAATATTATAAACAGAGTTGGTCCCTTATTATGATTCTTTCTTTGTCAACTTTTCATTTTCAAATTTTATTTTCCTTATGCCAAATGTCATAGCATTATTTAAAACATTCTTATTAATTCCACAACACCTCCATCTTGTATCAGATCAATGTCACCATTTAGGATTAAATTTAAAAATGCTTTTTTTTTGGTATTCTAAAACATGTTCATTTAGATTATTTAGAGATTTTGTTTCTTTGTCATCGCCTAAACTTGAATATACCTAGTCTATGTGAGTATAGCTGAAGACCTACATTATTACAATAGCTTCTCCTTTGCACGCCTCCATGATTTCTTTCACCTTCTGCATTTTGATCAGGTGGGCAATAGCATATCCTTAAATCTAGTTTATATTAGATATTGCCATCCATTGTGATTCTGTGGAGGAATCCAGTGTTCCAGTACTTTCTAGTACATTAGATTTTATATCCTATGTGATACAAAGAGCATCACTTCACTTTCCTCACTATACCCTTCCATGTCCTTCCTATAAAGTTTATCAAGAATGACTGTTTTCTTCTTATTCTTTCTGATATACCATGTTTCTGTTATACCCATTATACCTGTTTTCTCATCTGTAGCCAAGCATTCTAATTCTCCAATCCTGGCATGGACACTGCTAACATTTGCAAGGAAGCATATAAATATTAGTGTTAATATTGGTTCCTCTTTGAAATAGGACATCAGGTCCTTTTTTTGTTATTGCTGATATGAACCTTTCTCATAAGCTTTTTATTTTCAGTCTGACCTGATCTGACGACCCATTAACCCACTCTCAAACATTAATCCTATCTCTTATTGTATTTTCTAAAATGTCTACACTGTTTCTCATCTTTTACTTCCTTTCAAGAATCAGCTTGAAAGCATCTCTAGTACTTGCCTAATATCAAAAACCAGCAGCCTAATTCCATTTTGGTTTCTTTATCTTGTACACATTTGACTTGTCCTTAAAAGTTCCTCAGTGTCAAACTCATGTCATCACAGTGGCGTCATGTGACTATCGTGATGCATCTGGTCCATGAGCTGGGAGTTTGACAGCCCTGGCTTAATCAGTCTAATCCCCCCTATTTGACATCACTTTCTTATACACTGGCATTTCATCAGCACACAGAAAAAAGGTGAAAATTGTGTTACAATGCCACAATATTTCCTCATTCTGATCTTCCTTTGTCTCTCTCCTCTCACCTGCCCCAGATTCCACTGGTATTACCCACACATTAAGACTTCTAAGCTCTTTTCTCATATCCCTTCAGGATAACCATCTTGATTTCAAAGGAGCATACTCGTTCCTGAGTGCTGAGAGCTCATTAGACCAGGTATATAACTACTGCTTCTACCTTCAGGTAAATAGCTATTGATCTGCTACTTCACACATTGGACAACACTCTCATCATTGTTGGCCAATTTTGAAACAGTGGTTTCTATGAATGAAACTGATAGCAGAAAGGAAAGGAGGTACTTAGATTAGGATTTTTTTTCCTCAGCAACTTCCCCACTATCACTTAATAATTGTCAAGTTTCTTATATTAGACAAGAAATGTCATTTTTTTTGTATGCATAATATTTGGACAACATAAATCCCACCTCAAAAAATCCTCAGTCCCACAAAAAAAATTATAAAGGTCATTGAACAATTCTGTGAAGTGACTTTATATCTATTAAGTGATAAGAAACAACAATTGATTCACAGGATCACATTACAAATAAAATTTTCCTGATGGTTTCATAGCCTCATACAATATACATTCAAGACAACTTCATAATCATAGTTTACATATCTCTTCAAGAAACAATTACCAGACTAACTGAAAGATTACACTTTCTAAGAGGGTCTTGGAGGATATTTTATTTTTCCAAAGAGTCCTGACTCTTCCCCAAGTCTCTGGGAAAGGGGAGGTCAGGGCAACATGAGAATGTGGGTTACATCAAGAAGGTGCAGTTGTGGCATCTTTTTCTGTTTTTCAGTTTTACCACTGTTGTTTTTATGATTATATGCATTTTAATTGGTTGTTAGAAGCCTAGAGTTGGTATTAAGAGGCCTGTCTATAAAAATATTTTAAGTAAAAATAAATAAAATAAAATAAAACATTTTATTTGGGAGTCTAAATGTTGGCTTTTGACATTCTTGATTACGTTTAAACTATAAATTCCTGTACGTAGTTTTACATTATGACCAATGTAATTAATGTTTTTGGGTTGTGCTTTTATTTCTTATGACTTGGATCTTTATGTTATGACACATATTTCATAAATCAGCAAGGATCACATATGTATGTAGGCTATATCAGCACCAATTATATGTACAAAACTCCATTCCTGAGGGTTTTTTCAGCCATTTTTCAGTAGAATTATTATTTTGCATCCTGTTACTCATACCTTCCAACAAGGTTGTTGTTGTTGTTATTGATTTTACATATTATTAATTAGAGGTATGAAGCAGTATATATTACACTTGTGTTTATAATATAGACATGATGTATAACTATTACAAGTAATGTATGACTTTACTTATAAATATATATGTAGTAACTTTTAAAAATTGTTTGTAATGGCAAACTAGAATAATTCTCCTTAGATTTCCCTGGATGATGTACTGGATGAAAACCTACGCTTAGCACGCGAGTATCAGATGCTCCAGATATGCTATCTAAATGACAAAAATCAGCTTATGGATTTCTATGATCATAAAGAAAGAGCTGAAACTGCATTACGGGATCAGCAACAGGTATGATAAAATGTTATTTTTAACATCTTGTTTTTAATTATTATTACTACCAATTAATGTCAGAAAGTAAAACTGAAATACATATATCAAACAATATATTTCTCTCATGTTCTTTTGACCTATTATTCATTTTATACTTTATAAATGAAAATATCATTTTTTGTCAACCATGATAGTTTGCCTCAGTTTGGATCTTATTAATCTAAGGACAATGGAATTTTAAAAGGGAGTAGAGATTATTGCAGTTTGGTATTAAATTTGACCTACTATTAATTGGTTCTTGGTGATTAGAAGGCAGAACATTTATTTGTTTGTTTGGTTTACTCAGGTTTATAGGGTGCTTCAATCATAAATAGACTCTTAAGTGGTGTATATTACCAATTATCATGAAAAGATTAAAATGATAAATGTAATAGAAAATAACACAGACTCAGATGACACTTTATTGGCATAGGGTCTTTCAAGGCACAACCTGATCTTATTGGGTGGGCAAAGGAAAAGGGGCCCCTAAACAGCTCTTATGCCATACTGTACTTTAAAGATAACTAGTAACATCTTAAATTATATCCAGAAGCCAACTGGTAACCATTAGAACTCTCATAATAGTGACATCATCCAGGCATAATAAGACATGCCCATAAATATGCAAGTCATGAAAACTGGAGCTTCTGGGTTATCTTTTTAGGGAGGCGAGGGTGCCAGTATGATTGATTTACATGTTAGTAAAATCCTTAAATTTGCTTCCAATGAAAGGATAGATGTGATCATTTCCCACTTTTTGATGTTGATATTTAGTATGCAGACAAAACGACAAGGCATGAAGGAGACTGCTTAGTGTCCTTTGACTGCTTCGAATTCCCAAATTAAGTAGACTAGCAAGCCTGTGGGAACAGCCTCACAGCTTTTTAATATCTCCAAAGGATCCCATTTTAAATTATCTTTGAGGGTTATGAAGAATAAGCTATTTATCAACAAATTATCAATTGTACTCAGAAACATCTAAAATCTAATATAGAATTCTTTATTGGCCAAGCGTGACTGGGCCAACAGGAATTTGTCTTGGTGCAAATGCTCTCAATATACATAAAAGAAAAGATACATTCGTCAAGAATCAAGAATCATAAGTTACAACACTTAATAATAGTCATAGGGTACAAAAAGCAATCACATCATACTAGGAAACAGTCAATATAAATTGTAAGAATATAAGTGACAAAGTTACAGTCAATACAATCACAAGTGGGAGGGGATGAGTGATAAGGAGTGATGAGAAGTTTAATAGTAATAGTAGTGCAGACTTTGTAAATAGTTGGACAGTGCTGAGGGAATTATTTGTTTAGCAGAGGGATAGCGTTCGGATAAAAGCTGTTCTTGTGTCTAGTTGTTGTGGTATGCAGTACTTTATAATGTCATTTTGAGGGTAGGAGTTGAAACAGTTTATGTCTGGGATGTGAGGGGGTCTGTAAATACTTTCACAGCCCTCTTTTTTACTCATGCAGTATACAGATCCTCAATAGAAGGCAGGTTGGTAGTAATTGTTTTTTCTGCAGTCCTAATTATCCTCTGAAGTCTGTGTCTGCCCTATTGGGTTGCAGAACCAAACCAGACAGTTATAGAGGTGCAGATGACAGACTCAATCATTCCTCTATAGAACTGTATCAGCAGCTCCTTGGGCAGTTTGAGCTTTCTGAGTTGGCACAGAAAGAACATTCTTTGTTGTGTTTTTTTGATGATGTTTTTGATGTTAGGTGTCCGTATTACTCCCAGTTAAAAACTCATTCCAAAATCCAAGCTTTAGCTTAATAAATAAAGTGTTGTAACTAAGGCTAAATTAGCAATGTGTGTGGGCTCATCACCTTTCACAGCAACCTTCACTCTGAGGATGATTATTTGGCCCCAGAAAAAAATAGTTAAGACTCTTCTAAAAGAGAAGAAATTTGTACAGCAAATTATAAGGTACAGTAAAAAATGAGAAAAGCAGGCCAAGATAGAAAAACTCTACTGCTTCTATGATGTTTCTGCCAATTCAATCCCCAAACTCTAGTTCTGGGGCAGGGACTTCTGATCTGCCTGAAAAACAAGTCTGGCATTTTTGTGAGCTATTTAACATAAAAGCATATAAATCAGACCTGTGAGTTATATAATTTGACCTATGATACATATTCATATGATAATAAAGTATCATAAACTTTCATAATAAAGTATCACTGTAGAGATTTCCAGACTTTGCAAAATGATAAAGCTATAAGAGGAAATCTGATTTCTGTTGAACTCCTAAAATCAAATTTTGAATGGTTTGTTTAGCGTATGGCATCTCCAGAGATAATATAATCACTGATATATAGCACCAGTAAACCACATTATATGCACAAACACAAATATAAGTTTAAATGAAGCATCAGCAAATATATCTATGTAAAGTATGTGGACAATGGACAAGATAAAAATTTCTATTTTACATGTTATGTAAAATATAATAAAACCACCATAATATAATGCCATAAAATTACAATAAGATAGATCAATATCTAAGGAAGCTACCTTTCCAGCTGCTTCTGGTGTGGCTGTGATGAGATCATCCCTGGTGCCTGGACATTTCCTGAGGAGATATTCTCAAACTATATTTGTTGTTGTTTGTTCTGGTGCACCACAGTCACATTGTGGACATTCCCCACTTAAAGAGCTTTGCCCTAGTTCTGGTATGGCCTGTCTTGATTCTATTCAGATGGTCCCATATTTTGGGAGGCAACTGCATTCCTGGAAGTATTTTGTTGAGAACCTTTTCTTTATGTATACTGAGAGTATTTATACCACGACAAATTCCTTGTGTGTCCAATCACACTTGGCCAATAAAGTATTCTATTCTATTTTATATGATCTTTTTGGTAATGGTTATTAACGGTTACCCATTTTGATTGCCATTCTTCATCTAGATCATAAGGTTGTGGTATGTGATCCTAAACTGGTTTTCTAGACTTAAGCCTGGTGCAGGATAGAGAATCTAATACTTTATGTATTGGTAGAATTTTAGCAATCAATGGCCTGTTTATCTTATTCCATTCTTGAACATCTGTTGTTGTCGCGGAAGTATTAGAAAAAACATGGAGCCATGAGAGCGGCGTAGATTTGAGGGTTCTGTTATTATTCTCTTTGTGTGATTAAGATAAACACCAATCTTTTTGGTATGACAACTTCTTTTCCATAGATGTGCATAGTATTCAGCAACAGAGTAAACTAATGATTGTGCTACTGCATGCAATGTTTTTGCTTGTGTTCCTCAACCTGTTCCCATGATTTTCCTAATCAAGTTCCTTGTTTTTAATTTTTGTGGAAACTAATAAAGTGAATCAACAGTTTGAATTCTGCTAGCTGTATCCTCATGCGTTCCCTTCTTGGTTCCTGTGGGTTGTGAATGGTGGATCTGGGAGATAATTAGCATTTCTTTAAGGGAAGATGCAATACCTCCTGTTTTGAAACTGGCAATGATATTCTGTTTCTTATAGAAGCCCTTCCTGAAATGGTGGTTTAATGTGTTTTGTTCGGAAAACACACGAGGTAGACCGGGTTCCAACAACAAATACTTTATTCTTCAACTAGTTAGTAAATAGGAACACTTGGCTGAAGCCGAGGCCAGCCTCTTATACAGGCTGGCTTGCCTGCTTGCAGCCAATGGCAGTTGTTTAGATTTGCCGCCTTTTAGCAGCTCTTTGGATTGGTTCCTAGTGAACCAATCCAATGTTCATTTTATTTGACCAATCAGGTTTTAGATTTGGAGTCACCCACTTTACATATAGAACAATTTTTATCCAGTCTGCAACTTTTCTCTTATGAATTTGTTGAGAATTGAGCTAGGGAATTAGCTACTAAAAATTCTAGAACAGATTATCTGCATTCTTTCCAATCAGAATTTGGGCCTAGTGAGGGGATAGAAATAGCATTCATTGCTTTTGTAAATAACCTTTCTCAGGACCAGATGGAGGAGCATACTCCTCTTGGTCTTTCTAGACTTCTCAGTGTCATGCAAATGGATGGACGGATGGACAGATCAACAGACAGATAGTCAGAGAGAGAGAAAAGGGGGAGGGGAGGGATGAGAGGAGAGGAGGAGAGAGAAGGGAAGGGAAGAGGAGAGGAGAAGAGAAAAGAAGAGAAAGTTTAAAAATCATGTTAAAAATTATACTAAAATTATCCATCACATTTGTGGCTTTATATAGTAATTAGGAAAATTATCATTGGAGAAATTTCTTCATAAAGTTATTTGATAAGGGGAACCAGTTACACACTTTCTTTAAAACAAAAATGTATATTATTCTACCAGGAAGCATGAAAAGTAACCCTAAAAGGGATGGAATGCAACAATTATAGAGTTATGTAAATCAACAGTTTTTCAGTATGATTGGTTATACATATGATTGATGAAAGTGAATTATGTGAGATAATTGTAGAGCTGCAAAGGCAATAGCATATTTGATAAGACAAAGCCAATATTTTATAAATAGAATAGCTTTCTACAGAGTTATTTTCATGGCTTTATCTTATATCAAATTTATTTGCCATATATTTTTTCTTACCACTTAGCATCTTTTCCCAACATCACCAACATTCTTTGGTCTTCAAAATATTTTATGGCTGAACTGAACATTTATTGTTCAGTTCAAAGAAAGTAAATTAGGGAGGGAAATATTGCTTTGCCTAACAAATGCAATTTGCCTCCTACAGAATGCTTCCTTTTCATGTAATATACATGAAATATATATACAGTGTGTGTGTGTGTGTGTATTACAGATTTCATATTTTATCATTTATGATATATCTATAATAAAATATATTATTTTATTTTCTTATGATTGGCTTTAAGAAATAATGGAAAACTAGTTATTTTTTTTTAATTATCCAGGTTTAATGTGCCTTCTTGTTATAAGATATAGGCTACATAAATCGAATAGGATCTAAACTGAATAATTACAAAATTAGTTGAAAAATGTTTTGGTAGTCTAGTGAAGCTACAAAAACATCAGCAAATGAAGAATATTTGCATTGTTTACATTACAATAAGAAAAATTGTTGGTTATATACTGCTTCTATTAAGAGATATATTTTTCTTGAGATTTGTGTTAATAAGCAAGTTACAACTGCAATAGAAAATCAATTTTGTGGGAGTATCACAGTAATGAATTTTGTAGTTGCTATACTGCACATATTCATCACAGTGACATGAATCCTCAAAGAGAAAATTACTCTCATGTTCACTCTTTCCCAAATTCATAGTATTGTTGTCCTTAAACACAGGTGCACCTGCACAGTTATACAAGTAATCTTTGATCAGCAACTGCTTCATTGTGCAATTGGGCCTGTTGCTCCTGAAAAAGTGGATTCTTGGGAATATGTGTACAAGCACTTGTGTTTTAGATCCATGATTTTCCTGGCTTGTGAAAGCTTCCTGGGTGGTGATATATGGGAGGGCTCAGGCAGTCATTAATGCTTCCCTGTGGAAGGTGTTATGCCTTATCTGGGTGTTTAAAAGCTTTCTGTATGTGAACTTTGAAACTCAATAGCTGAAAGTTTCAAAGGCTCATTGTGATCAACCTTGTAGACAGAGATATTTTCCCACAATACTTGGAAAGTGTTCATATTTGACATTTTCAGCAAGCTGCTTACCAAAACATCACAATGCTTTTCTTGGTGAATCACTGCCAGTATATACATACGTTAATGAGTTTTCCCAAAATGCCCTTCCTTGTAAAAATGCTTTAGTGTAGTCTAAAATTTTATGTGTTGCACTCATGTTTTAAGCTATGCCTGAATTAGCATAGGATATAATTTAAACTGTTCAAATATTGTTCAACATCCTCAGGACAAACATGTGCTCAAGGACATAGAATATAGTTTTATAAGCCACAATTGAGTATTTAACTTCCTTTGTCAGTCTGAAATGTATTTGAATTGAATGAATTGAAAAATATAATGCCAAGAAAGGAATGATTGTAGTCACAATGCTTTAGAGACACCATTTTGATCTTTCAGAAGTAGAAGCAAAGTCAAGTCATTCATAATCTTAGAGACTAGTCTTCTTCCTCTTTTACCACATCAGGTGTCCCGGGATTAGGACTGGTATTGTTTAAAATTTTGTAATGTTCATTCCATTAGCATATGTTTACTTTAAAAGTACAGAACTATATGGACATTTCTTATATGCAATTGAGAGCTGATATTTTAAACTGCTGAAATACATAAAATGTATTGTTCTAGTTAGCCTCTGATTAAATTACATATTTCAGTGGCCAAGTAACTCTGAAATGGATAATCATAAACTTAACAACTGTTAAAATGTACAAATAATTCAAACCGTCTGTCAAGAAAAGCTTAGTATGATATTGATGATGATGATGATGACAACGACATCATTTATGGACTATGTGATTGATAATAGTATAGTTTTCCAGTGTAATTTTGTATATCTTGCTTCCAATTATGTAGAAAAAATATATATGGGATGGTAAATAAGTTATGCTAGAAGAGTTATTGGGTGTAATAAACAAAGGTCAACACTTAGGGTGATATAAATGCTTCATAAGAGTTCCAGATTCTTCTAAGAAAGCATTAGACAGTTCAAATTACTATGCTTCAATTCAGAATTATTGGACTGCAGCTCTTCACATTTTCATCTTGCATGTCCATTCAGATTTGGGATATTTACTCCAATACATCCTGGATGTTTTTCAGAAGTAGATGTGCCAATTATTTTTCTCAGTTCAAGGCTGTTTCTTCTGTTTTTATTTGTTTTTTTTTAAACTATATTACATGTAATAAATGATTAAGAGATAAAGCAATGTTATCCTTTTAAACAAGTTTTTTATCCCATCTTTTTATGTACAACTTAAGGTGGCAAATATATTTGGGACATCTTGGGACTTCTTCCCCTTCCTGTTCCCCCCCCCCCCCCCCCCAATACCCTGTGAGTTGATTTGGGCTAAGAGTTCTGACCCAAAGTGCCCCAGGGTGTGATTTTTCTGCCTACTTTGATCTGTTAGGGCTCCACAAATTTGGAACTCTAAAAAAAGGCAACACAAATAAATAAACCCTAAAGTGGTGCCCTGAATTTTTTTAAAAAAAAATCCTTTCTTTTGTACAGAATAAACCTCTAAACCAGAGTTCCTTTATCATTCATCCAAATATACAGAAAATATTAACATATTATAATATTTGATGTGTTACTGATTTATCTATTTAATATTGAAGTCTGTTGCTTACTACTAAAAAGTCTCTCATTAGATATGCGCTGAGAACTGAAACAGACACACAGCCCAAATTGCTTTGTCTGCTGGGAAGAGCCAGCAGATTGCCTGCTACCAGCAATGAACAAAAATAACAATGGAGATTTATCCATACATTTTTTAAAGAGATAGCACAGAAACTGATGCGTAAAACTGAGTGTCCTGATGACCTGGACTTAATAGTCTAGGTTTCTGTGATGATTTTTGTTGTATTTAAAGTAGTTTTCTCTACCTAGTAATAGGGGAGGTTGTTGGAGTTACAATCCAACATATATGGGAGATACAACATTAGTAAAATATATTATTGTAGGAGTAATTTATAAAAAGTTTTAAATATTTTCTAAATGTTTTAGCAAACAGATTATTTATCTATCTAGAAATATGTATGCAAGGCAAGCTGTTCATTTCTTGATAAGCAGGAAGAGATTACAACCCTTTTTATATATCCATCTGAAACTAAGGAAAATATCTAACTTTCTCCCCATCACCACCCTCCTTCTTTCTTTTTTAATAGGCTGTCTTGGTTCTCTAGTTATAGCACAGATGCACCTAAAGTTTGCTAGAAACATTTGCCATTAGCCTCCTTTAAAAAAATTAAATTTGAGGATAATCCTACCTCCAGAGCTTATTCTGTTCCTGGCCATTGACTGTGACAGTGAAAGGCTCATCTGAAAGCACTGGAGCGTCCCATCTAAAAGCATAAAACATATTACATTTCATGAAAAAGCTAATTCAGATTGTTTAATTCTGGTAATATTGCCTCTGTCACCTTCAAAATCTAAATGTTCTTTCCTGTTATTATAAAGAAAACAACCAAATTGCTTAAAAACCCATTTGAATACACAGCTGCCTTATGTTGCATACTAATTTGATTAAAACGTTTGTGCTTCACCAGCATTTTATATAAAATACATTGGTAAGTCTAACAAAAGCACTCAAATATTTTACTAATTTATAAAAAAAGAAAGAGGCCAAGAAATACCCCTGGACAGAGCAAAATTATATTGCATTAATGGAAGATACTAAACTGGTTATCTTGCTGTATTTGTTTGCTCACAGCTATGGGCATTGTGCCAACCTCATTGAAAATAACTGCATTAGTCAAGTGTATCGAAATTATTACAACACAGAGTCCATCTCAGCTATTGCTGTTGAAACATTTTGTGAATCTTCTCTAGAAGACATTTGTTTGAAGAGTCAGCTTTGCATATATTCACGTCTATTTTGATTTTCCATTGTTTTAAAATTAGTGTCTTACCAGTGTTGTATTGTGCACTTCTGTTTTTCTTGCAAGATTATAAAATAATCCAATACATTTGTTTTGATTAGAATAATTAAACAGAGCATGGGAAGATAACCAAAGATATTTCTTTAAGCAAAATACTTACTAAAAAGAATAAATTGGAAAAAAAAATCAGCATTTTATAATTTTTATCATCAGTCAATCGATCAACATTTAAAATATTCTAGATTATTTTGAAAAGGAAAAAAACTCTTTACACAAAGAAAATCTCATCCAAAACATTGGTTTGATTTACTTAATTCATGAACTTCTAAATTTAAAATTGCCTACTAGCTATTTATATGGAAATAATGGTGTTTGACAACTGTCCCATTGTAATACTTCTGTTTATCTCAAAAACGGATAAACATGTAAGATGTTTGGTTATACAGATTTAAGTCTATAATCTTGGTTATGTGTGCTTTTCTTGATTTCCTCATTGTCAGTTTACTTAACAAGTAGACCAAATTCTTGCTAACAGCATGATCTCTTGGTATATTTATTCTTATTGCAGTATTATCAAATCCCACCCTCTGACTACAACTAAAGATTAAAGAGATATTATTGATCTTTCTTGTTGGTTGGTTACATAAACCAAAATGTATGAAAGAATATAAATAATTTAATTTTCTCACATATTATATTTTCTACCTTAATGGACCCATCAAGATTAAAAAGAATTTGTTTGTTTATTAATATCCTGCCTTTATTATTTTTAGAAATAAGAGCAAATATACATCATATTCCTTCCTCATCCTATACAATGAGATGGTTTTGGCTGAAGGAGAACAACTAGCCAAAAGTCACCCAACCAGCTTTCATCTAAGGTGGAACTAGAACTCACAGTTTCCTGGTTTCTATCCTAGTACCTTAACCATTGAACCAAACATTTTTATGATTATTATACAGTAACCCTGTAAAATAATTTCCAAGTAGTACTTTCAAACAATTAATAGAATCTCGTCATGGCCTCTCATGACAGTGGGCATGCTGCAATAGTCATAAGTGTGAAAAACATTCATAAGTTACTTTTTTCAGTGCCATTGTAACTTTGAATAGTCACTAAATGAACTGTTGTAAGTCAAGGATTACCTGTACAAAAATACAAAAAGCTTCTTTGTTTGCAAAAAGCTGCCCTAAATACCAGTCATTAGACTAAAAGCCAGAGTTACAAATCAGGCAGAGTGCCAGAGCACCTTGAGGAATTAAAATAGTTAAAATACAATGATACCTATCAGCAGCCAACTCTTGCTCATAAAATGAAACTCTTTAGCAGAGAGGTCATTTAAGTTCTCCAGAAAAAGCATACCCAGGAAAAGTAATCCTTAGATCTATTTGCACCACTTAAAGATTCCAGCTGGTCTCACTCACTTCACAAGATATCCTAAGGAAATCATCCAAGTTTAAGGAAAGGTCACATGCCCCCCAGAAAGGCAGTAAAAAAATCAGTGCCTAACTTGCATCCTGCCTCTTGGAAGTACACCCCAAAAGGACAGTGCCAAATACCACGAAAACAGTGAAGGAAGGAACTTCCATTTTGAGCTTCTTCGGCAATGGACTGAAATCCGTGATCATGCATGGTTTCTATCCGTGCTCGCCGCCGAGCACCCCGAGCTGGCTGGATTCGGGGCTAAGCCATCCCATAGAGGTGGTGAAGAGGGGGGAGACCGTCAGCAGGGTCGAGAAGAGCCGCATCTCTCCTACTCAGTTGGCTATTACTCCGAAAGGCAGTTGCAGCAGTGGTCAGAAATGGCCACCTCAAAGAAGAACTCGACTGGAAAAGAATGTGCAGGAGGAAGATAAGAAGAGAAAGTTTTGGTTGACCGGGTTAAACTGAAAAAGCAACAACATAAAGAACTCTGGAATTTGAACTATAAAAAATAACATTGTTCCCAAAGAAGACTTTGAAGCAGCGAAGGAGAGAGCAAAAGGAAAGGATTTGGCTTTTTTTTTTTCTTCTCTTCCTAATACTGACAGCTAAGAGATTTAAGTAAGAAATTGACAAAAGTCCACTTTGACATCAGCAGACATTTAAGCTGAAAATAAAATGTCAAAGGGATAATAAAGACTTTTGGATACTCAAAAACCTTTAAAAGCAGGAAAGGAGAGAAAAGGAAAGAATAAAAGGGCGGAATCTGGAAAAATGGAGAGACTGCCTGAAACTAAAAGGAACTTACAGTGAAACCTGAACAAGATTCCTAAAAGATACATTCTAACTGAAACTTTGTAACAAAATAATAGAACCCCAGGAAGAGAAAGTGGAAAAGTGCAGCAGCTACCAAAAAAGCTAATGCAATCCTAAATTGTATTAACAGAGGGATACAGTCAAGCTCAAGGAAAGTACTAATACCACTCTAGAAAGCCTTAGTAAGACCACACCTAGAGTGCTGCATCCGGTTTTGGTCACCACATTAAAAAAAAAGATGTTGAGACTCTAGAAAAAGTACAGAGAAGAGCAATCAGGATGATTAGGGGACTGTAGACTAAAACATACAATGAACAGTTGCAGGAACTGGGCTTGGCTAGTCTTGTAAAGAGAAGGACCAGGGGAGACATGATAGTGATCTTCCAATATTTGAGGGGCTGCCACAGGGAGGAAGGGGTCAAGTTATTTTCTAAAGTGCCTGTAGGCCAGACAAGAAATAATGGATGGAAACTGAACAAGGAGAGATTTAACCTGGAAACAAGGAGAAACTTTCTGACAGTGAGAACAGTCAATAAATGGAACAGCTTGCCCTTGGAAGTTGTAGGAGCGCCATCAGTTGAGACTTTCAAGAAGAGATTGGACTGCCACTTGTCCCTTCGAACTCTGATTATCTATAAATCTGAAAAAAGAAGCAAGAAGAAACAGTTTTGGATTATTTGGATTACTTGATGATTTTTGGATTTTTGGCTATTGGATTTAAATGACTAAAATCAATCAGGTGGTTGTTTAAAAGTGTTTAAAATGGCATCACTTTTAGAAGAACTGAAAATGGAACCTAAAAAACAGAAAGAAGATGCACAACAAGGAAGAGGTTCTTTTGGCTTTGTATTTCAATTTTTAGAAATGGAGATCTGGAATTATGAGAAACAACAAGAAATGCTTGTAGAACAAAAAGGTTGAGACAAAGAAGAAGCCTTCTTTAATGATCAAGTAATTTTATGTGGGGAAAAAAAGGAAAGGGGGGAAAGAGTGAAAAGTTTAATGTTTGAAAAAACAACCAAAAACAAAGAATAGTTTGAAAAATAATTAAAATATTAGGAAGCAACAGAAGAGAGGATCACAGAAGAGAGAATTAGAAGTAGAGAGACAAGGGGGCAAAAAGGGGAGGGGGAAGAAGGAAAGGAAAATAAGTTATAAAAGATAGAAACAAGATATAGAGAAACAAGGAAAATGTATAACGATTGAAAGTATAAGCCTATTTAGAGATAATGGGTGAAAATTTAATTGAAAAAGGGATTCTGCAAAGGAACATAAGATAGTATTTTTATATTAGAACTAGAAATAATTTTAGAAAATATTTAACAATGTATGATTGAAATGATGGATAAAATACTTATTGTAATGCAGTGGAATGTTTGTTAATAAATAAATGAAATAAAATGAATGAGGAATGAAATTAGGAAAGGATGGGAACATTTTAATTATTATTAATTATTTATAAAAATATCAGTGAAGAGAAATATGGAAAAAAGGAATTAATTATGGAAAGTTTATAAGTGTTCACAAGAAAGTATGATATTCAATTGAAAAGAAATGTTGAAGATGTTAAGATTCTAACTAATATTAATAATAGAATTGAATTTGAATGGAATGAGTGTTTTATTTACTATTGTTTTAGATATATATATATTTCAGACGGACACCATGCAGAAGCCTGATGATGGCAGATGAGATTCTGCCAAAACGTTGCTACAACTTTAAAAGCACAACTATAATGATGTGGAAAAATACCTGAACAAAGCTGAATACTATATATGTTTTTTTAGGCTTTCGCGGGAACTTACATGTGTGCTGTTTAGCTTCCTTCGGGTATTATCCCACGTCATTGTAGTTCTGTTAAAGTTGTAGCAACGTTTCAGCAGAATCTCATCTGCCATCTTCAGGCTTCTGTATATATTTCTCTATACAGAAGCCTGAGGATGGCAGATGAGATTCTGCTGAAACGTTGCTTCAACTTTAACAGAACTACAATGACGTGGGATAATACCCGAAGGAAGCTAAACATCATATATATATAATCCAAAAAGAAAACCCAACCAAAAGCCAAGACAGAGAACAAGAGAATGGCAAAGCCCTCCTCCCATATATAAAAGGCACTACAGACAAAATCAGCAAGATCCTCCAAAAACACAACATTAAAACAGCATTCTGCACAAACAGAAAAATATCCACCATCCT
>BLBF01000002.1:52270765-52320683 GCA_015471245.1 Laticauda colubrina
ACAGTGGTGATCCCATAGGGGCTCCTTCAATTTGCTTGTATCTTTGTCCTTCGTATATGAAATATGTGTTGGTTAGGCAGTGTTCTGTTAGTTCCATGAGGTCTTTGGCTGGTTGGTATTTATTTTTGATGATTTCAAGAGTTTCTTTTATTGGGACTTGAGTGAATAGTGAAACCACGTCGAAACTTACAAGCAGATCTTCTTGTTCTACGTGTAGATCTTTGATCATTTCTAAGAAGTGGTATGAGTTTTTTACATATGAAGCTGCGGTTTCAGCATGGGGCTGTAGTTGTTTTGCTAAGTATTTAGCTAGGTTTTGTAATGGTGCTCCTATGGAGCTGACTATGGGTCTGAGAGGTATGCCTTCTTTGTGTATTTTTGGGAGGCCGTATAATTTGGGGCATCTAGAAGATTTTTCTCTTGGGATGATCATCTGTTGGATTTCTTTGCTTATGTGGCTGGTTATAATTTTCTTCTTGGTTGATTTTTCTAGATATGTGGTTGGGTCTGTGTTTATAGGTTTGTATGTGGAGTCTTGGAGTAGGTCTGTCAATTTTGTTTCATAGTCTTTTCTGCCCATTACTACTGTGGCATTTCCTTTGTCTGCTGGGAGTATTATTATGCTATTATCATTTTTCAGGGTTTGTAATGCTCTGAATTCATTTTTTTGCAAATTATTTTTTGGTGGTTTCGTTGTGCATAAGATGTGAGTAACCTGGTGTCTTATTCTGTCAGCTTCATCTGTATTTAATTTGGTTAGGCTGGATTCTACTGCACATATGATGGATTCTGTTGGGATTTTTTTGGGTGCTATGGCATAATTGAATCCTTTGGATAGGACATCTGTTTCTGTTTTGTTGAGTTCTCTGTTGGAAACGTTGTATACTAGTTGTTTCAGGTGTTGTGGTGGGTTATTGGGAATTTTCTTGTCATTTTCCAATTTTTTCAGTTTTTTTGAGAGTTTATCATTTTTATAAGTGTTTTCAGTTTCAGCTCTCCAAGTTGTAAGTTGTTTGATCTTATCCCAAAGTAGAGGGTGGATTTTGCTGCTCAATTCCAGGTGTAGTGCTAGCAAATCTTTGTTTAACTGATCTAATTGGAATCTTTTACTGTGAATTTCATTTCTGAGTAGAGATATCTCTGTCCTTTTCAGGATACGTTTGGTAGCTGCTGTGTTCTTATGAAATGTTAATTTGAAGCAGGTTGGTGTTACATTGTTGTCTCTGCAGCTGCATAGGAATTTTAGGTCACATAGTATTCCTGCTCTTTTAACTTCCAGCTTCTCATAGTTTTTGATCTGGCTGTTTATTTCCTCCCCGTAGTGGTCAGATATTTGTTTTCTTAGGCTTTCGCGGGTACTTACATGTGTGCTATTTAGCTTCCTTCGGGTATTATCCCACGTCATTGTAGTTCTGTTAAAGTTGTAGCAACGTTTCAGCAGAATCCCATCTGCCATCCTCAGGCTTCTGTATAGAGTTAGTTCCTGGTTTCAAATTTGAGGCTGGTCCATTTTGATTGGTTGGGAGCCTGGATCTGTATTCATTGGACTTGGAGTTTGATTGATTGGTGTTTCTGGTTTCTTCTGTCTGTTTTGTGGCTTTGATTGGCTGGCAACACTCTGTTCTTGTGTTGGAGGCTTTCAGTGCAGCTTGGCTCCATGTGAAGGGACGGCTGCTCTTCATTAGCAAGCTGCTATTCATTAGCAAGCTGGGTTTCACCTGGGTGCCTGGTGGGGGTGTGTGTGTGGGTTGGAGCTATCAGAGGGAGTCTGTTTTTTCCCAGGTGTTTGCCTGGCTTGTGGCATGGAGATCTTTCTATTCGAGAGTGCAGGCTTCCAAATGATTGACAGTTTGGTGGAATCATCTCTTCTATTCATGCTGTCAGGTCTTTTTTCAATCTCTATGGCTTCTCTGATGATTCTTTGGTTGGGGTTTTCTATAGTGGCTAGGGTTTTTGTGCCATTGAAGTTGATGTTGTGACCTGTGGTTTTCATGTGTTGGACTAGTGAGGAGGTGTGTTCCAGCTTTTTTACTGCATTTTTGTGTTCATCTAGGCGGGTACTTATTCTTCTATTGGTCTGTCCAATGTATGTGGCCGGGCATGATGTACAGGGAATTTCGTATATGCCTTGGTTTTCCAGGTCAATTTTGTCTTTGGGGTTCCTCAGGATGGCTGCTATTTTTTTGTCTGTTTTGAAGGCAGTCTTGATGTGATGCCTGTGTAGTATCTTACTGATTTTATCTGTGGTACCTCTTATGTAGGGCAGGACAGCTGTTCCATGGATCTGTTGATCTTCTAGGTCTCTGTTATGTCTTGGTGTGTTTTTGTGGATCAAGTTGGTGATTTTGTTTTTGTGGAAGCCATTGGCTGTCAATACTTCAGTCAGGGTGCATATTTCAGTCTTTATATGTGTCTTATCTGCCAGGCGTTTGGTTCTGGTAATTAGTGTTTTCGCGACGGAATTTATCTGTGCTGGGTGGTGGTGGGATTGGGCGTTGAGGTAGCGGTTGGTGTGTGTTTTCTTTTTGTATATGGTGTGTCCCAGTGTGCCATCTGTTCTTTTGTAGATTAGTACATATATATATATATTTCTTAAGTTTTCGTGGGTACTTACATGTATGGTATTCAGCTTTGTTCGGGTATTTTCCCATGTCATTATAGTTGTACTTTTAAAGTTGTAGCAACGTTTCGGCAGAATCTCATGATGGCAGATGAGATGCTGCCGAAACGTTGCTACAACTTTAAAAGCACAACTATGATGACGTGGGAAAATACCCGAACAATACTGAATACTATATATATATTATATATTTTTAGAACATAATGTGTATTTAAGAATGTACCAAGCAGAATTCAATTGGAAGTTATGTACTATATTGAATGTTATAATTTTAAAGGCATAAATTGAAATTTAAATAAGAGTTGAATGGATAAAATTAAAAGATATAAAGGTGTCACACTCCAATTAGTAAGTACAGGGGAAAATTTGTTTAATGAGAAAAGATAATATGAAATTGAAACAGGACAGACAAAAATGTAAATATAATGATTAGAAAGACATTGAAACTGAGAAAAAGAGATATAATTGAATTTAGATATGAGATAATTAAAAATAAAGTTGAGAAAACCAAGGGAGGGGAAAAGTTATGGAAAAAATGTTAAAATAGTAATAAGATATGAAATAGAACACAAAAATGAATATGAAATTGAGTTTATGTCTGTATGAAGAAGTGATAACCCTGGATCATGTATTCTCAAAAAAATAATGTTATTTGTGTTATGTTTTTGTGAAAACCGAAATAAAATTTATATTAAAAAAAAATAAAGCCGTAAAGGAAGACACCCCCTCCCCCCGATAGAAAAAAAAACCATGAGGCAGGAAAAAAAATTCAAACACAATACTAATAATTAAATCACAACAGTAGCTGTTGCTTGTTAAACCAATTACCAGAACAAAGAAATACAGGAACTAGCCAGACTTCTCAAACTAGTTTCTTTTCAGGAACAGAAATTAATCTTTTTCCTTCCAAACAAAGCTAAATAGAGAAAATTATCCCATCAATAACACAGGATTGAACATCACCAAGCATAGAATTAAACATCACCACAAACCAATTTTAGACCGAAACTCAGAAAGAGTATGTAAACTCACATTTGAATGTCAGTCTTTCTAGCTAGCCAAGAAGAAGTATTTCTAGGGTAGTATTTCCTCCCAACAGCAGTGTAAAAAGCTTAAAGCAACCCTTCTCCTTTAAGAAAGTATCAAGGAAAAAAAAAAAACCTCCTTCCGAGACAGTAAGTCTAGGCATATGTCAAGAATGTAATAAGGGTGGAAAAAAACCAAAAGGAGATTTCTTCTAACTACTGATTCTCTGAACTGCTTAGAAAATTAACAAGGGGTTCTACAGAACCAGTCAGAACCAGTAGAATCCCACCCCTGTTGATTCTGATAGTTTTCAAAAGAAAACCAATAAATCAATATCAGATTAATTACTGTAATTTTTCCTCATCAGATTTTCAAATCAACATTCTTTGGATAAAAAAAATACAAACATACCAAAAATAAAACTCTGTGTTTGTAATAAATTTATAAACTTATAAAGTTCAATATCAGTTGTGATACTTATCAATCAGTGCCATGAAATGCAGGGACTTTTCCTCCTAAAATATCTATGAGTTCAGAATTGCCATATTTACAGTTTTTGAGAAAATGACCATTGTTTAACTGATGTTCCCATTTTCTGAACAGATAGAGACCAAATGGGTTTGTAAGATGTCAGGACTGTATCACTGACAGTCTGAATTTCATCTGGAGCAGAAATGAAAACATCGAGCAGGCCAAAATCAGGATCAGAGAGAACTTGTAAGAGAAGAGGTCTTATTATACTGTTAAGAAGGAGCCAGTAGTGGGGATAAAGTTATATTTGGAAGCAGAATGTATTTTAAATATGTTGTGTTCCGTCCGGAAAAACGCGAGGTAGACCGGGTTCCAACAACAAAGTCTTTATTACTTAACACGGTTAAGAAATGGAACATTGGCTCAAGCCGTGGCAGCCTTTTTATAGGGTTTTGTCTGCCGGCTTGTAGCCAATGACAGGTATTTAGTTTTGCCGCCTTTTTGACAGCTTCATGGATTGGTTCCTATTGAACCAATCCCCATTCAGGTTTTGTAGCCAATCAGAATCCTATATTAGGAGTCTACTATTCTTTATACAGAACACCCCTCCCCTCTTAGTTTAGTCCTACGTGGTGACATAGTCGCGCAGGTAGGTAGGGCTTCTTTTGACTCAACTGGACTTGCGTGGTTCATTTCTATTGAAGACTTCGACCGGTTCGGATGGGGTTGCTGTCTCTCCAGTCCTTCTCCATGGAACCGCCTGGAAGGGTGAGTCAGCCATTTTACTGCCACCTGAGTTTCATAGGCCGGTGGTTTTGCCGCTCCCTCCTGTTTTCTCTGGGCAGGTCGAGCTGGCCTGGCTGGCCCCTTCGAGTGGACTCTTCTCGCAATTTTCTTCTAACTGTAAGTCTCCTTTTTGCTCTTTTTGTTTGTTATTGTATTCTGTGTTTAATTTAAATGGTTCTTTATTATTTTCTCGTATTTCTCCCCCCCCCCGGTTTGATTTTTGTCATTTTTAAATATTTGTGGTTGTGTGTTTGTACTTCCTTCTATGTTTCAGGACCGAAGCTGGTCTATGTGCCTATTCCCTACCATCGTCTACGGTTAGTTGGTAGGACCGGGGGCCTGTAATTTGTGTGATTGTTCCTGGAAGCCATAATGGGTCCCCGGTAAAAATTTTTGCATAGACTAGGTCGCCTATTTCAAATGTCCTGAAACGGGTGGAGGAGTCGGGGGGGGTTTCTGGTGTATAGTTTGTGCAATCTGTCTAATTACGACCTCAGTTTTCTTTCCATTAGTAATTCCGCCGGGCTTTTGTTTGTCATAGTACTGGGTGTGATATGCTGGAGGGTGAGTAGGCAATTTATTTTATCTTGGACATCCCCAATGTCCATTTTTTTCTAACCCTTTTTTGGTAAACCTGACCATTCTCTCTGCCCTGCCGTTGCAGCCGGGTGGGCCGGCGCGGTTAGGGCATGTCTTATACCTAGGGAGGCTAGGTATTGTTCGAATTGGATACTCGTTAACTGTGGCCCATTGTCGGACACTAGGACGTCCGGCAGGCCATGGGTTGCGAAGAGTTTGTCAAGTTGTTTAATGACGGTTTCAGTTGTCATAGATGGCATAATTTTAACCTCCAGCCAATTCGAGTATGCATCTACGACTATTAGGAAAGTATGCCCCTTAGTAGGACCCGCAAAGTTAATGTGGATTCGTGACCAGGGGCCTCGTGGGGTTTCCCAGTCTTTTATGGGTGCTTTTGGTGGGGAAGGCCTGATTCTTTGGCATTTGTTGCAAGAATTTACCCAGTATTCAATGTCCCTATCTATACCCGGCCACCAGACATAGCTTCTAGCAAGGCTTTTCATTTTAACAATTCCAGGGTGGCCTTCGTGAAGCATACCCAGTACCTTAGTTTGTAATTTGAAAGGGATAACTACCTGATCACCCCACAAAAAACAACCTTTTTGAATCAAGAGTTCAGTTTGTCTGGTCCGGAAAGGTTTAAAGTTCTCAGTTTTTTTATTTTCCGGCCAGCCTTTACCTACCCAGTTCAGTACACGGGCAGTCAATGGGTCCCTTGCGGTGGCTCTGGCGACATCATTCGCAGATATGGGTAGATCGGGGCATGTCTCTATCTTCAAGGTGTTCATCGTCGGTGCCGGGTCTTCCTCTATAGTTGGTAATGGTGCTCTGCTCAATGCGTCTGCATGGGAAATTTGTTTCCCGGGGCGATGTGTCAGAGTATAAGAGTAGGCTGCTAGGAATTCTGACCATCTAGTCATTCGCGGGGACAAAATGTTCGGTGTTGGTTTGTTTCCCACCAAAATTCCCAGTAGCAGCTTATGGTCCGTTACTATCAGAAATGTTCTTCCATATAGATACTCGTGGAAGCATTTCACTCCGGTGACGATGGCCAGGGCTTCTCTGTCCAATTGACTATAATTACGCTCGGTTTTAGACAGAGTCTTTGAATAGTATGCGACGGGTGCCTTTCTCCCATCTGGCAATTGGTGGCTCAGGATAGCACCGACTGCAAACGGTGAGGCGTCGCAGGTCACCATCAATGGAAGTTTGTTACTAAACTGGATAAGAACGGTGTTTGATGTTAATAAGTTTTTTATTTTTTGGAAGGCTTTCTTTTCTCTATAACCCCAAGTCCAAATTGTTTTTTTATCCAGTAATTGGTGTAATGGTTCCGCTATTGTCGCTTTGTGGGGTAGGAACACGTTATAAAAATTTATTAGTCCCAAAAATGCCTGTAGTTCAGTTTTGTTCCTTGGTTCTGGTGCGTCTTTAATAGCTTTGACTTTTTTATCAGTAGGGTGTATACCCTCTCCATCTATTAAATAGCCCAGGAATTCGATGCTATCAGTCATTAAACAGCATTTTTCTTTTTTTACTTTAAGGCCAGATTCTCCAAATTTAGTTAGTACCTCTTTTAGTCTTTTTTTAAGCTGGGTCGCATCTTTGGCCGAAATTAGGACGTCGTCGAAGTATGGCACGACCCCTTGTATACCATTCAATAGGCGTTCCATGAGGCTCTGGAAAACGCCTGGGGCTATACTCATTCCAAATTGGAGTCTGTTGCATTTGAATGCCCCTTTGTGGGTCACTATTGTTTGTGCTTCAGCCGTTAAGGGGTCTACTGGGAGCTGTTGGTAAGCTTGCGCTAGATCTAGTTTAGCGAAAACTTTTCCTCTCCCAAGAGAATGTAATAAGTGTTATACGACTGGCACCGGGTATGCGCTTTGTTGCAATGCGTGGTTCAGGGTAGCCTTGTAGTCACCACATATTTGAACCGATCCGTCTGGTTTAATCGGTGTTACAATTGGCGTTTCCCACTTAGCATGGTCAACAGATTCTAAAACCCCTTGGTCTATTAGTTTATTTAGTTGTTCCTCTATTTTTGCTTTCAGAGCAAAAGGAACTCGTCTGGCTTTTAGTCTCCTAGGGGCTACCTGGGGGTCTAGACTAAAGGAAATTGGGGTCCCCTGATACCTGCCTAGGGAGCCGTCGAAAACATCCTGGAACTCTTGGATCAGGTTTTCTTCCCAGTCGGTTGCGGCCACCCGGTCTACTCCAGTCATCCCGATGCCCAATGGTGCTAATCATTCGATGCCCAGGAGGCTTGGTCGGTCTCGGTCGACTATTGTCAATGGTAGTACTTCGACATGTTGTTTGTAGGCGACTCGGAAATGTCCTAGGCCTACTACAGAAATTCGGTTTCCTTGGTAGTCCTTGAGGGTTAATTTTTGTCTCTGGAGTTCTTTGAGTTTGATATCTGGAACCAGTTGTTTGATGGTGTCCCATGACACCATTGATAGGAAGGACCCAGAGTCTACCTCCATTTCGCAGGGATTGCCTTCTATTTTTACAATTATTTTTACTTTTGTTCCCGCTTTCCGTCTGAGCGCTTCCGATAGTGAAAGTCTGATGTGCTTTCTCTCGGTTAATGGCTCGCTTGTTCTGCTGCCACTTTCTCTCAGTTTGCTTTGGCTCAGCTTGTGCGGGGGATTAGTTGCGTCTGTTTGGGCTGTAATTTTTTTTATTTCTGCAGACTTTCTCGGTATGTCCCCTTTTCTTGCAAGCTCTGCAAATGGCATAGAGGAATCTGCAATCGGCTCGAGGATGGTTTCCTCCGCAGCCAGCGCATTCCCGCCAATTTCTTTTTTCGCGCTCTTTCTTGTTGGCGTATAGGCGGTGGACTTCGTCGTCTTCCTCCCCGGATTCTGACGTCTCGTCAAAATCTTCATGGTGAGTGGTGGTGGGAAATTGTTTCTTCCCTCTGGCTTGTCTCGTTTCGTTGTTGTTCGCGTTCATCTGTTTTATTTTGACCACCAATTTTTTCGCTGCTTCAGTGGCTGTGGCTTCTGCGATGGCTTCGGCTACGGTTATGTTGGGTTTATTGAGCAGCTTGCTCTGTACATTAGAGTCTCTTAAACCCAGTATTACTCGATCCCGCATCACTTTATCTTAATTCAGAAACTCGCACGCTCCCTCTATTTGTCGGAGGGCTGCCACAAAATCAGTGATGGTTTCGCCTTCTTTCTGGTCTCTTCGATAAAATTTGTGCCGCTTGATAAGATTTGACACCACCGGTGCATAGTGGGCCTTTAGCATTCTTTGGAGCTTTGGCCAAGTCAATTGTTTCACATCTCGGGGCTTCGCCAAAGCCTTGGCCATTTTGAAGATTGTGGGCCCGCAGTGTGTCAAGAAAACAGCTCTCTTACGCTGGTCTGAGATCTCTTCCATCTCGTTACTTTCCAAATACATCTGGAAACGGTCTACGTAGGATTCCCAATCCTCTTCATTGGGATTGAAGGGTGCGGGCGGCGCGTTGTTTCCAGCCATTGTTTTTCATCTGGTTTTATTTGTCGCCGCGTGCTCAGTCTCGCGTTTAGGACGATCCCACCTTCGTCTCCAGTGTTCCATCTGGAAAAACGCGAGGTAGACCAGGTTCCAACAACAAAATCTTTATTAGTTAACACAGTTAAGAAACGGAACATTGGTTCAAGCCGCAGCAGCCTTTTTATAGGGTTTTGTCTGCCGGCTTGTAGCCAATGACAGGTATTTAGTTTTGCCGCCTTTTTGACAGCTTTGTGGATTGGTTCCTATTGAACCAATCCCCATTCAGGTTTTGTAGCCAATCAGAATCCTGTATTAGGAGTCTACTATTCTTTATACAGAACATGTTGTAATAAGGTACTTGACCTCAGATGGTAAAAGTTGTTGACACGCTTATGTTACACAGTATAATCTACCAGGGGATGTTATAGTCAGCAAGGAGGATATCATCGTGAAAACTCTTATTATTCTACAGTTAAGTAAAATGTTAAATAATATTATTACATTATAAAATATCAAAAAATAAAAATAAAGGCCAGTTTGATGAAGTGGTTAAGATGCCAGGGTAGAAACTGGGTGGCCTTCAGTTCAAATCCTATCTTAGGCATGAAGCCAACTGGGTGATCTGGGTTCAAATCCTATCTTAGGCATGAAGCCAACTGGGGAAGCAGACAAGAGTATGTTATCATCCCTGTAGTCATCATCTATGTAAAGCATTGGGTTCAATTCTCAAGTAGAGACTTGGAAAAAACAATTTTATGGAAACATCTTTTTTCCTTCTAAAACTAGAATTCATTGTTTGCTGTCATTAGCAGGAACATACACAAATCTAACTTTTCTTTAAAATATTTCATCAGTATAAAGGGATGATATCACATGTATTTTTGTGGAATTCCTTATATCTTATGTTTCCATGGATTGAAGATTCTTCTGGAACAGAGTAAATATTTGTGAGAGGTAATAAAAATGCAAACATGGTCTACTCAGATTCAATGAATTGAATAAAAATACAGCAAGAATTATTCAATAAAGGCTGGAATACACACAGAGAGAGACAGAGTAAGAGAGACAGAAAGAGAGAGAGAGAGAGATGCACACCATGATTGATATATTTACAAATTCCTGGAAGAATAAAATCTGATCTTAGAATGAGGGCCATTAAGAAAAATTTTATATGCTTATATGAAGCCAACATTATCTATTCATATTATGTAGATATAACATAGAAACAGAACAAATAAAACAACCATATGATAAAATGGATGCACTGTTGTCAGAAGACAATATTGGAAAGAATTATGCTCCAAATTTATAAAATTTATTCCAAGAAACAATCTAAAAGAAAATTGATAGAAAATGCTGTACAGATGGTACACATCTCTATCAATAATCTTCAAGATAGATAAATCATATAGTAATAAACATTGGAAATCCAATAAAAGAAATGGAACATTTTACCACAAGGGATAGACATGTAAAAAACCTTGAGACTAATGAAAGATATTCAGAGTACAATGCCAAATATTTTGTCAATTAAGTTCAAAATGAAATTACAATTTTTATTAAATCCACAATGTCCCAAAATATATCAATAATAAATATAATAATTTACTGAGATACACACTCACAATAGCCAGAATAAATATTGAGCATCAATGGAAGAAAGATCCTGACAATATCTAATCAGGGAGCTTAAATGTATAGAATATGCAGCAGTATCAAAATTAACAACATATATACACAACACAAGTTTAACCAAATTCAAGCAAGAATGATTCCAATTTATGCAAAATAAACAATTAATATATAATTTTTAAGAGGGTCTAATTGCTTAAAACATGCAAATTGGTAGGGAAGAAGAACAGGAATATTAGAAATCAAGAGGCATTTTAATTTTAATTTCTTTTCCCTTATTTTGTTTTTGTCTTTTGTTTTTCTTTTTAACATGCACAAATAAGAACAAAACAGTGGAGACCTCTGCATTAAGCTTATATAACATAAAATATAATGATTTTTGTAGTTGTTTATCAGTGCACCATTCAGCAACCTTATGCTTACCAACATTAACATTTTAGAAATCATAGTTAATATTAAAATAAACATTTTATTTTTTATAGATTTACAAATTTTCTAAATTTCAAAGTATTAATCTCAACTCCTGTATAAATACTATTGTACTCAAATAATATAAATAGTAATATAATATTTATGTTATATATATTGTAATAATATAATATGAAGAGAAAAACAAAAATTATTTGAAGGAAGAGTAATAAAAGTTCTGAAGCTAAGCTGGCATTGAATCCAATGTCTTCTATTAGGAGTTACAGTAGTTATATATGTGGAATGGTGATTTTGATATAGCTTCAAAATCATTTATGTGATTTCAAATACAGAGGCATCAGACATTAAATCTAACATTGATAAATAAATTATTTTCAATATAATTTTCAATCAGTATTAAATATTTTATTATTAATATAAAAATCAAAATATACTGCATACTGAATGTACTAAAAATTAAAAGTAATTAAAATAAAAAAAACAAGAACAAAAATGTTCACTTTTGCAAAGTTCAGGCACTATTAATTTTGAAGAGGAAAAACTTTTGCTGAGTAAAGAAACTATTAACTTTGCAAAGAAAATAAATAAATGAAAATAATCTATTGTATAATACCCAATTATCAGAAAGGAAGTAGCAACCACTTTGCTTTGTTATGATTTTTGCTCAGAACTCACAAGCATAACATGAACCTATTTTGACCATTTCAATTAATCTTATAATTCAACTCCTGTCTTATATTTATATCAGTCAAAATTCAGTAATATAGGTAGTTCTCTATTAAGCTCCCACCACTTTTTCACCTGAAGATCCCAGCTATGGAGCGTGGAGTTGCAGGAATCTCACATCCCATAGCACACTTGCACCACAGCATACTCTCCTCAGCCCACAGGCATTCTCTGCAGCAGCCTCTTACTTCACTCCCTAGTACTCACTTGTCCTCTGGTCTGCTTTTGAGCCATCTGGACTTGCAACTTCCAGCCAGCTTTCCTATTGATTAGTTGTTGGATGCCAGTAGGAACTCCCAGTCACGTGGTGTTCTTGATTAATGGCCAAGTTAAGTTTTCATTTAACAATGGCCATGTGATATTGTGTTTTAAATATCATGTGATATTGTGTTTTAAATCTCATTGCTTAGTGATGGAAATTCCAGTTCCAATTATGGTTGTTAACTGTAAACTACCTGTATGTGCTTGTAATCTGATCGCTGATGTCCACCGCTGATGTCCACCACCACCCTGCTGCATGATCTGTACAATTTGCAGGCTACTCAGGAGAATCTATGTCAGAATTTCATCACTTTCCATGTCATCTTTCAACCCTTGTTCAATTGTTTACACATTAAATTATGTGAAATGCTGTTTGTAAATGATCTCTCACCTACCATGCATCCTCTTTTGTTTGCAAGAAACTGGTTTGTCATACTGAAATGGAGTTTATGTGCAGTAACAGCCTAATAACACAGCAACTTTAGTCACTTATTAAAGTCAAACATGTGTCTTTGTTTCATGTTGTTAATGATGTGGAACCATAGAGGCCCAACTATGTTTCGCCTGGACTGTGTGGAAGCGAGTGCTGAGAGCTCATTACTTGGCTCCCCATTGGAATCCTGCAGGCTTCTGCTCATTGAGGACTGTAGGGGCTTTGACAGAATTATTATACTGAATATTTTTAGACTCATTAACTATATCACCAAAGCAAAACATCTCTTCAATGCAAATGCTTGTAGATTCTGTAGCTTTGCTTTACTTATCGCAAAAGAAAGGATACAGCTTGAAAACAAGTTAAGGAAAGGACTTTCATGCTTGAATGTATGAATTTGTAACATATATTCAGCATGCCTAAGCCCCGTTCAACTCATTTAAGCCACTCATGTTTAAGGGCTTTTTAAAAAATGCCAGTGTTCAGTTTGATAAATATGCAGCACAATCCTGCCAATATCTACATAGAAGTTAACACCTATTCACTTCAGTGTGATTAAGTTGCAGGGAAAGAGTGTTTGCAAAATTAAAGCAGTTTTACACAGAATAAGAAACCTATTTAATCTTCAAATTATCGGTAGAGCATTCAGCAAGTAGAAAGAAGGAAGGTCTTAATTTTATTCTAGTGTCATTCAACATAAAACCGAGAAACATCTGTTCAGATACGTGAGGATATTTGATTCATACATTGATCTTTCAGTTATTTACCAAGAAGTAAGTCCCACTGAGTTCTTATTATGCTGTTGCTTCAGATTGTAGAACTCGGCATTCAAAACAAAGGAAATCTAAGCCATACATTATATTTTTTTCCTGTTGTTCCATTATCTTTCACTTACCCTCTCACTTATGAATGCCACATGCTTCTTAGGGTTCACAAATTGATCTTAGTTCAATTTATTGGTATAACTTACAATCAAAAATGTATTTCCATATTTATTTGAAACAAAGAAAACTAAGTTTAAGTTAAAAAGGAATTTTAACTAGATAACTTATTATAAACAAAATCTGTTCACTGCTTACTTTCCCCGTCTTCCCAGATAGGGGTAGCCATCTGCCACTAAACCTAGTGTTGGATATCTTTTCTGTGTAATAAATGGGCTACATAGGTATGTTTCACTGGACAAAGATCCTAATCAACACCTCTCCTCAAAAGGCAGAGCTAAAAAATAAAAAAAAATATTATTTGTAAGTTGCCTGTAAAATAACTGCTTGTATGTAATATTAATTGATGTTTCATCTGTATGGGCAAATGCACATACAAACTATTCTGTCATTCATGCACACATATACTGTATGCAGATTACAAAGGTATGAAAAGAATGTTATTTTAACAACTTCAAGTAGATTAGATGCATTCCTGCTCAGATCATGACAAAGAAACCAGATTTCTAACTATCCTAATGTCTCTTCCTTAGAACAATTTGCCTTGAAATTAACCAGAAAAGAGATCAATTATATTTGATCCTAACAAGTCACTATGAATTGGTCTGAAATGTAAGTGTTCTGGAACCAAAGGAAATTGTTTTTATGGCATTGTTATGTTTAGCATCTACACAACTGAAAAAATACCAACAAGAAAGGAAAACATCCAGTGGAATGGTTTGCCTCCAGAAGTTGTGAGAGCACCATCACTGGAGACTTTTAGAAAAGATTGGAAAGTCATTTGTCCAGAATGGTAAAGGGACTTCTGCTTGAACAGGTGATTGGACTAGAAGACCTCAAAAGTCCCTTCCAACTCTGCTAGTCTGTAATTCTGTAATTATAAGACTACATATGTTCTTATTAATATGCTTTTAAGCAACCATTTTGGTATTGTCCCATTCCATGTCTGCTTAAAAATAGATAGCTACTAATTCCAGGCAGATTGGAATATATTTTTGATCAGAAGTGATTCATGTTAACACGTTATGTTTTTTTCTACCTTCTATAGGCTTATGTTAACCTTAAAGTTATCCCTTGACATTTTTTGAATGTAGCACAGAACAGTTCCGCAAGGCATGTCACCTTTTCTTTGGTTTAAGGATGAAGCTAAATAAATGATTAAATACTTAATTAAGCTAATAGTAAGAGTGACCCTAGCACTCATCTTTATCTACTTCCTAAACTCTCAACCTACATAAATACTCAAAAATCCATGAATGTCAATAATACCTTGGTTGTATTTTGAGTTAGCATGAAAATGAAGAAACCAAGTTTCGATGAAAAGAAAATACCTATTCATTTTTTCCTTCTCTTCAATAATGTTAGATTCTCAGAAACTGCCTGAACAAGTCCCTGCAGTTTCTTGGCAAGATTTTTGAAGAAGTGGTCACCATTGTCTAAGCTAGGGCTTAGTGAAAGTAACTGACCTAAAGTAACCCAAGTGGCTTTGTTCTAATGTAGGATTAGAACTCATTGTCTATTTTTTATAAGAATATGTAAGTTAACTCAAACACAGTCTCATTATGAGTGCCTTCCAGATCCCACAGACTAATTGGAATAGATATATTAAATCCTATGGAAAGCGTTGGTAAAATCAAGCCCATTAAAGCCTGCTAAAAATTGTATAGAACGAGCCAAATTCAATTATTCTTTTCAATCTTCGTTATCATAAGTTCAAACAATGTGTAGCCTGTACTTGTAAACCAGAAATCCAAATTCACTTATTATATCAAAAGAAAAACCTACAAAATATTAGAATTTCAGAGTAGTTTTGACATGACAGCATATTATGCTAAGGTCATTCTACATCCTTGGGCATCTGTAAATGATATTTATTTCTTGAACTACTGCAATTTTAGTTGTTTCAAGACAGCTGATAGATGTTAGGATTATTAATACTCCCTCTAAAACTCGAGTTGCTTAGTTTGAAATTTAAAGCTGTTCATCCAAGAATGAGTGACTGTCCTTTCCCATTTCCCATTTCCCATTTTTCTTTTGGTGAAATTATAGTTTATTTTATGTAGAAAAGTTGCACTGTATCCTTACACGATACTTACATTGCTCAGGGCAATTTATAACAATTACAGTTAAATATTTCAACAAAACTAGTTCATAAACATGATAAAAATGGAGACAAATTTCACAGTTAAAAACATTTGAAAAGAAAGATCTAGCATCACAAAAGTAATCTGCCTACTGAGCCAAAAATTTACCAGAACAGGAAATTTTAAGTATTATTATGCAAAATTGAAAAAAAGAAATCAAACAGATCTCACCAAGCACAGTGTACCAATGTCTAGATGCACTCATTGAGAACTCTCTTACTCTCTTCCAAATCATGTTTAATCAGGATAGGAACCTATTAGAATAAGATGTATTTTAAACCAAGAGTTTGATTTGCAGAGGAGAGGGTATTCAATTTAGTGTGGATTCCTAGTGACTGCCTGGAAACATACCTGAAGTTTTCACAGCAAGATTTTCAGAAGTAGTTTGCCATTGTTTGCTTCCTAAGCTGAAAAAGAGAGTTTCTGGTGCAAGGCCATCCAGCTCGCCTAACATTGGTACTAGAACTCACAGTCTTCTGGTTCCTAGCCTAGTGTTTTAACCACTACACCAAATTACTTAAGAGTAAAGCTGCTGCAGAATGACTACAATATACTGACACTGGTGATCATATAGTAGCCATTTTGATGTGTTTTCTGGGTCCAGTGAAGTTTTTAAAAACAGACCTATATAAAATAAATGTTAATATTCTTACTTGCATGAAGACATATAGTGCTCCTTGGTTAATGACTATTCATTTAGTGTCTGTTTAAAGTTGCAATGCTACTGAACTTGCAATACTTACAACCAATTCTTGAAGTTCCAGCTGTGTTAGCATCCCTGTGTTGCTGTTTCACTTCATCAGTTCTAAGTCACAAGTGTCCTTTTTATTTTTAATGATGACCAAGTATTAGCATGTTCCAAACTCATAGATATACACACTCCCCATTGTTATCTAAGTGTCCAAATGCAAGTTAGACTCATGTATATCATAAAAATGGCAAGTTATTACAGAATGCTGCCGTATCTAAAATATTCTGGAACTTTTTCCAAAATTTATCTGAGAAGAAGGCTAGAATTATTCTAGAGTACATTAACTCTCATCTAATTCATTTCTACATTAAGGCACCTTTTCAAAACACAATTTTTTCTCTAGATCAAGATTTTTTCACTGATAAGATTTGAGCAAATATCTCACATTACTTAAATAGATTTGGTCGACAATAAATCTTGATTCTGGGATATGCACTAATATTATTTATACATTTTTCCAGCACCAAGAGCTAAAGAGGACAAGGCAACAACAAAATGATCTTACCAGAGAAATGAAAGTTTGTTCCTTTTCCCATCTGTTTGGGATGTTAAGGAAATCTATTGTTGTGGGATTGTTGCTTATCAGCACTTTAAAATTCCTATTCAATTGTTTCCCTCACAACATCATTGGGAAACCATTCTAATTCTCATGATTTTCAGTATTATGCCATCAATTTTTTGCTTTGAGAGTCCCCAAAATGTGGGGAAATGGAAATTAGAAGGGAATATGCAGGCTTCAAATTGTTCATGTGGTTCCCCCCCCCCCAAAAAAATAAAGAGAAATGTATTGAGACTGAACCGTCTGATTAAGTTTTATGAATGTATTACATTTATGTGTCATATAAGCTCTAGCTAAATTTAACCTTATTTGTTTACACATTTGTAATACAATTGTAATAGAAGTCATTTCTTGTGCTTTGACATGATTTTGATAATGCTGAATATCATGTTTGTTCAGCTAATTACTACAATATATTATTGATTTTCAGCATCCTTCTTCATTTCTAACACATTTTTATTTTGTAATGGTACACATCCCTAAATTAGCTATCATAGTGCATTAATTTTTTTTACTTTGAGATGTTTATCATTTTGATTTTGGATGTTCTTGTACCCTACAATATGAATTGATTAAATAGATGATTGCTCTTCAATGCAGACTAATTAGTTGACCGTGAAAATGGAATCTGGTGAATTTCCTTTGGAGGATTGAACGTAAATGAAATTACATTAGTCACAAATTAAATTTCATTATCCATTCCATTTGGTTTCATTTCCAAATAAAAGAAAACATCCAGATTTCCCCCTGATTTTCCATTAACATTTGTAAAATTCCATATAACGCAAACTTTTTAAAAGTAAATGTTTGAACTAGGACTAAAAATATGTCATTTTGTCATAATTCAACAATTTTTTTCAAAAGCTGCCCTATTACAAGACTAACAGGTAGGTAATCAGTGGCTATACCTGTGTCCTTCCCTTTTGTATGACTTTCAGTTCCATATATTTTGAGTCTTAGCCTGAATAGCTTTAATGGCACTGATGTTTCTTCAAATTCATATAGTAAATAAATATTTTGAACCCATGGCAACTTCAGAATTGTACTTTTTGATTATGAAATAATTTCTTCAAGCAAAGACTATGATACTGTGAGCAAATGAAGTGGCTGCTCTTCAGGTAAATTTTTGATTTACAGCTTTTCATAAACATACAGTATTGATAAGATAGTTCATTTTTAGCATATGCTAAATATAATAACAGATGGTTAACAAAGGGATTTCAAGATTGGTCTAATGTTTAACTCAACCTGTTGGCTTCTTTTTCTTCTATTTTCTTATAATTTATTGTTTTTTCTTTTCTTTCAGCACTTAGCCAGGGTGGATCCTACATGTTAAATGTTAAATTTAATTGACCACTTTTTTCTACTTTTTTGTACATTGTTTTTTCTTGTTGTTGTTAGGGTTAATGTATGTCTTTGCTTTGTTTCATTTTGTTTGTTTGTTTTACTGTTCTGTATTTTATTCTCTATCATAAATAATAAATTTAAATTAGAGATAATAGTGCGTTTTTTTCATATCATGAGTTTTCATGCTAACCAGGATATAATTTTACCAGGTTTTTTAAAATTGTCATTTTCCTACAATAGAAAATGCCATAGTAGAAATATAAAAATGTATTGGGGAAATTTAAACATATAAAATGGTTAATGTTTCTATTAATCAGAAGAAATTGTATTAGATATTTTTAAAGACTCAAAATATAATACATTTAGATAGGGTCTATAATTTACTAATTACCAGGAAACTATTATTGGCAAAGAATTGAAAAAAGTAAAAATAAAGATGTTCCAGATTAACACTGTTGCTAGTTATCCATGTAATATTGGCAGCTGTCATATCAGTTGTCTGCTTATTAGTAACAGTATTTGATTATTGTCAAATATTCAATGAAGCTAAGAATGTTATTATGTAATATGATTTTTAATTTAATCACAAGTCCTGAAAAAGTTCCTAGCTATGAGTCAAAATAAGAATGAATATACTTAGGGGAAGATAAGAGAAATGTCTCCTTTCTGCTGTTGTTTCTTTAATGATTCTATTCTATCATTTCTTCAATATTAGTGTATCTCTTGTCCTACAGTGAGTTTTTCTGTGGTGAGTTAGCCATGGCAAGTTGTCCCATGGCAAGTTGGCTATGGCAATTTGGCTGCAGCAAGTTGTCCAGGGTGAGATGGCGATGGCAAGTTGGTTTGGCGAGTTGTCCAAGGACCGTGTTCTTCACAGCATGACAAATTCAGTTCTTAAATCTTCAGGTTTTTTTCCCCACAATTGCATTTTCCTCTTCCAGTTTTTAGAACTGTATTCAATTTTTCTACAGATTTCAGTCAATAACCAAAGCTGTTGTTGAGTTGTTAGTAAATCAGACATTCATGCATGCACAGAAACCTAGATAGTAATCTACAAACTTATTTTCCCATATTCTTTATCTAATTAAATTTCTAATATGGAGAGTGGGGGAAAAAGGCTTGATTCTTAGAGTTTGCCAAATTGAAAAAAATACAAAGCCTAATTAACAACTTTCATATGATTGGTACATAACTGGGAAGATTCTTGCTCCCTTTTTAAAAAAACTATAAAACCTCAGCAAAAATCTATTTTTAATATTTCTTCTGTTATTTAGTGAATTGTGAATGTTGAGATAAATACATTTAAATTTTAAGATATTTAGTGAAGTTTGATCATTGTTCTTCAAAGCGTTCAGACTGCTGTGCGCTGCCCAGAGTGCTTTTCAGTGAGATGGATGACTATTTGATTAATAATGTTTAATAATAATTCAGGATTAGTTAAATCTGTTGTCCCTCGGTACTTACACTTACTGCTGATGATTTCTAAGATACTTTTGATTTATGAAATTATTATTGTTTTCATGAGTTGTGATGGTTGTGCCCTAGCTGGTTGTATAAAAAGGCACACTTTTTAAAAATTCTGTGGTGCCCATTGTACCAAAGGATGCTGTAAAGATAATCTGTTTTCTCTCTATGGAGCTCTGGGTTGCTGCAATGTGTTTTTTGCTCATCTGAATACTATTTGAACTTTGTACAGCTGATTGTTTCTTTATAGGCAATAGAATTGTCACTCTGTATTGTGGCATTGTTTTGTATGTGCTGTTGTGATGGGTTTTTTTTAATATACCCAAGCCGGAAGTCTTCCATTGCTTTCTCTGCTGATGAAAATATCTAGGAAGGATAGTCTGTTATTGTTCTCTTCTTTTGTGAATTTGATACTCATTTACTTGCCCTTTTTTCATTATAAAAAAACTATTGTCCACAAAAAGGATCTTCTTTTGCATTGCATGGGTTATTATTCCAAAATAGTGCATGCCTGTTTCTGCTATGAATCTTGAATTGGGTGATTCCATGGGGATTTCTCTTATATTTTTCTCTATCTATCCATCAAACTGAAAAACAGTGAGACAGAGGTCTTTAACTTCCATAATTCTAGGGATTTCATTTTCTGTAAGTTCAGATAAGTTTTGTATTTATCTCTTCTTGTCTTTACCTTATTTTCCTTTTCTTTCAGTTCATGAGCTCTTTGTAGGACTTTATCTTCCCTCATTTTTGGCTATGGCAGTTTGACTAGAATCAGACACACTTGGATTATCAAAGACTTTGTCGTAAAATTTCTACTGTTGCTCTGAACATATAACCCTTTATATCTCAGAAATGGCTTTTAAAACTTTACAAAGTTTCCAAAGTATTTCATGGCACTTACTTTTATCCGGTGTTCTCCAAACCGGTTGGACTAAATTCCTAATATCCCCTCCTTGCATCTGATCCCACTGGAAGTACATTTATCCCTGCAAATGTTAACATGTTTTTGGATCCTATTCCTTGAAAGCAAATGGTACTAATTATCTAAGCTTTACAATGTGGAAAATGCAACCATATTTGATTCAATTCCTTGTGTGACAATTATATAAAACCTGGTATGGTAATTTTTTACATGTCACAATTAGGTAATCAATAAGATATCTATTTATATTTTTCACAACTTTTATAACATTGTTTATCAGATATAAAAAACAAATTATACAAAAATATTGATTATTGACATAAGGTATATGAAGTACATGGAACATTATGAAACACAATTTACTTGTAAATTATCATTAATTCAGTATGCCTATTTTCCTGACAATGTTTTTTATAAGAGCCAAAGATATTGCATGTTTAGACGTGAAAGGCCATTAATTTTTATAAGCTTCTCTGTTATTCTGTGAGTTTTACCTATTTTCTATTCTCATTGTAACAAATATAATTTGAGAGCAGAATTTAGACAAGGAAATGAATATAGGCAGTCAAGGAATGTTACTCAATGTAATTAAAGTATTTTTATTCATGCGTTCATTTTGGTTTTGACATCAATGAATTGGAAGACTTCCAAAGTAGTATTACACTATTGTTTTAATCTGATTGACAAGCAAACTTAAAAAGGTCATTCACTGATGATGGTGACTGAGATTTTCCAATACAATTGTAGCATAGCATAAGCAGCATAAGGGTTATTTTCCAGTTTACCAGTATTTAACTCCTAAAAATATTGTCAGGATTCAAACAATTCTTTAAGACACACCCAGGAATTTGGACATCTTCAATGGTATTTCCATGAAGAGTTCATTGTACCATGTAGTTAAATTGTTTTGCAAGTTTCCACCATTTCAAAAGAGATTGCTCAAATGAAATAGGAAACTACTAGTTTGATGACTGGGGGCAGGCAGGGAGTTCTAATACCCTCTGGGCCTATCATAGCCATAGATGGATGGATGAATAAAATAGATAAGATAGATAGATTTATTGTCCCAAATATATATTTGTTCTGTCCGGAAAAACGCGCGGTAGACCGGGTTCCAGTAAACAGGTTCTTTATTAACAACAAGCAAACAGTAGCGGAACGGTTTGGCTAAAGCCACGGCAGCCCTTTTATACAGGCTTGCCTGCCAACTTGTAGCCAATGGTAGCCATTTAACTTTGCCGCCTTTAAGTGGCTCTTTGGATTGGTTCTTAATGAACCAATCCACTACTGGCCTTTCTGGCCAATCAGGTTATACCACTTGGACTCTACTAAGTTATACAGAACATCCTTCCCCCCTTAGTTTAGTCCTACGTGGGTGACGTAGTCACGCTGGTAGGTGGGGCTTCTTCTAACTGTACTTGACTTGCGCAGTTCATCTTCGCTGGAGACTTTGAGCGGTTTGGTCGGGATCGCTGTCTCTCCGGCTCTTCTCCATGGAACCGCCTGGAAGGGTGAGTCAGCATGGTTGCTAACTCTTGAGTTGCTCAGGCTGGTGGCTTTGCCTCTCCTGGGTTTCCCGGGCAGGTCGAGCTGGCTAGGCTGGCCCCTTCCAGGACGGGTTTCTCTTCATTTGGATTATTTCTGCTGGTCTCATCTAACCGTAAGTGTTCTTTTTACTCTTTTTGATTGGTTAGATGTTCTGGGTTTATTTTTAATAGTTCTTTTTTACCCTCTTTATTATTTCTTTGTATTTCCCCCCCTCTTTGGTTTTGTTTTCATCTATTTCTATTGTTGCGCGGTCGTATTTCGCTCGATATTTCGGAACAAAGCTGGTCTATGTGCCGCTTCCACTCTCTGCCATCGTCCACGGTTAGACGGTAGGACCAGGGGCCTGTTATTTGTGTTATTGTGGCTGGAAGCCAGAGAGGGTCCCTGGTGAAATTTTTTGCGTAGACTAGGTCGCCGATTTCAAATGTGCGGAATCGGCTAGATGAGTTGGGGGGTTTCTCATAGGTGTAATTTGTGTGCAATCTATCTAAATGTGATCTGAGTTTCCTCCCCATTAACAATTCTGCCGGGCACTTGTTCGTTATACTACTGGGGGTGATATGTTGGAGGGTGAGTAAACAGTTTATCTTGTCTTGGACATCCCCCTGGTTCATTTTTTCTAGGCCTTCCTTAGTAAACCTGACCATTCTCTCGGCCCTACCATTTGCCGCTGGGTGGGCTGGCGCAGTTAGTGCATGGCGTAAACCTAAAGAAGCTAGGAACTGTTCAAATTGTATAGCGGTTAGTTGTGGCCCATTGTCGGACACTAGGACATCCGGCAACCCATGGGTTGCAAATAGTTTGTTGAGTTGCTTGATAACAGTGTCGGTTGTCGTAGATGACATTACTATAACTTCCAACCAATTTGAATATGCATCTACGACAATCAAAAACGTACGCCCCCTAATAGGACCTGTGAAGTCAATGTGAATCCGAGACCAGGGGCCTCGTGGGGTCTCCCAGTCCCGTATTGGTGCTTGTAGTGGTGAGGGCCTGGTTCTCTGGCATTTGTTGCATGTAGCAACCCAGTATTCAATATCTCTGTCTAAGCCAGGCCACCAGACATAGCTCCTGGCCAGGCTTTTCATTTTTACGATGCCTGGGTGGCCATCATGAAGCATACCCAACACTTTTGTTTGCAATCTGGAGGGAATTACCACCCAATCACCCCATAACAAATACCCCTTTTGTATAGACAGTTCAGTCTGTCTGGTCCGAAAAGGTTTAAAGTTTTCAGTTTTTTGGTTTTCCGGCCAGCCGTTACCTATCCAATTTAAAATGCAGGCAGTTACTGGGTCTTTGGCGGTGGCTCTGGCGACATCATTTGCAGATAGCGGCAGTTCCGGTCAGGCTTCTATTTGCAGGGTGGTAATCGTTGGAGCCAGGTCTTCTTCTGTTGTTGGCAGCAGTGTTCGACTTAATGCGTCTGCATGTGGGATTTGTTTCCCAGGTCGATGTATCAATGTGTATGAGTATGCAGCTAGGAATTCTGACCATCTAATCATTCAGGGAGATAAAATATTCGGTGTAGGTTTGTTTCCCGCCAGAATTTCTAGTAATGGTTTATGGTCAGTTACAATGGAAAATGTCCTCCCATAGAAGTACTAGTGAAAACTCTGGCGACGATTGCCAGGGCCTCTCTGTCTAGTTGGCTATATTTGCATTCTGCTTTGGAGAGTGTTTTCAAGTAAAATGTGACAGGTGCCTCTCTCCCATCAGGCAATTGGTGGCTCAGGATAGCACCCACTCCGAATGGTGAGGCATCACAGGTGACCATCAATGGAAGTGTGTTACTAAACTGAATAAGAACGGTGTCTGAGGTTAATAAGTTTTTTATGGCCCCAAGTCCAACTAGTTTTCTTATCCAGTAAATGATGTAATGGTTCTGCTATCGTTGCTTTGTGGGGGAGGAATACGTTATAGAAGTTTATTAGACCCAAAAATGCTTGCAATTCTGTTTTGTTTTTTGGTTGTGGTGCGTCTTTAATAGCCTTGACTTTTTTTTCTGTAGGGTGTATACCCTCTCCGTCAATTAAATACCCCCCAAAATTCGACGCGATCAGTCTTTAGGCAGCATTTATCCTTTTTAACTTTCAGGCCAGATTCTCTAAATTTGGTTAGCACTTCTCTTAGTCTTGCTTCTAATTGGGTTGTGTTTTTGGTTGAAATTAGGATGTCATCAAAGTATGGAACGACCCCTTTAATTCCATTTAATAGGCGTTCCATGAGACTTTGGGAGACACCTGGGGCAACACTTACTCCAAATTGAAGTCTGTTACATTTGAATGCCCCTCTGTGAGTTACTATTGTCTGTGCCTTGGCTGTTATTGGGTCTACTGGAAGTTGTTTATATGCTTGGACTAAATCGAGCTTGACAAAAAATTTTCCTCCCCCAAGCGATTGCAGTAACTGCTGCACGACTGGCACTGGGTATGCGCTTTGCTGCAACGCATGGTTCAGGGTACCCTTGTAGTCTCCGCAGATGCGTACTGACCCATCAGGTTTTACAGGTGTTACTATTGGTGTCTCCCATCTAGCATGGTCAATTGGTTCTATGACCCCTTACGCAATTAATTTGTTTAATTGTTCATCTATTTTGGCTTTTAACGCAAAGGGGACTCATCTGGCTTTTAACCTTCTGGGTGCTATCTGGGGATCTAAGCTAAAGGAAATTGGAGTCCCCTGGTACCTGCCTAGAGTGCCGTCGAAGACGTCCTGGATCTCGTGTATCAGGTTTTCCTCCCAATCGGTTGTGGCTACTCGGCTCACTCCGGTCATTCTGATGCCCAATGGTGCGAACCATTCGATGCCCAGGAGACTGGGATGGTCCCGGTTGATTATGGTTAGTGTCAGGACTTCAGCGTGCTGCTTGTATGTTACTCGGAAATGTCCAAGAACTACCACAGGGATTCTGTTTCCTTGGTAGTCCTTTAAAATTAATTTTTGTTTCTGGAGTTCTTTTAATTTAATATTTGGAACTAGTCCTCTGATTGTGTTCCAAGACACCATTGACAGGAAGGATCCTGAGTCGACTTCCATCTCGCAAGGGCTTCCTTCAATTTTTACAATGATTTTGACTTTTTTCCTGCTTTCCGTCTGGGCGCTTCCGATAGTGACAGTTTGATGGGTCTTTTCTCAGTTGCTGGTTCCTTTGCTGCGCTCCCATTTTCTATCGGCTGGCCTCAGTTCAGTTCTTAGTGGGGAATTACTGTGTCTGCTAGGACTTATTTTTGCGATTCCTACAGACTTTCTCTATGTGTCCCCTTTTCTTGCAAGCCCGACAGATGGCATCAAGGAACCTGCACTTGGCTCAGGGGTAGTTTCCCCGCAGCCAGCGCATTCCTGCCAATTTCTTTTTTTGCGCCTTTTTTGTTGGCGTACAGGCGGTGGACCTCATCATCATCGTCTTCCGTTTCTGATGATCCGTCGAGGTCTTCATGGTGTGTGGTAGCGGGAGCTTGCTTCTTTCCTCTGGGTAGGGTCGTCGCATCATTATTGGCATTCATCAGCTTCATGGTGGCTGCTGACTTTTTCACGGCTTCTGCAGCTGTGGCTTCTGCGATCGCTTCAGCTACTGTTATATTGGGTTTATTTAGTAATTTACTTTGTAAGTTAGAGTCTCTTAGACCTAAGACGACATGATCTCACATGGCTTCATCCATGTTCAGGAACTCGCAAGCTCCACCCAGGTGTCGGAGAGCCGCCATGAAATCAGCGATAGTCTCGTCTTCCCTTTGGTCCCTTTTGTAGAACTCTGCCTTTTAAAAAGATTTGACACCACCGGCGTGTAGTGAGCCTTTAGCATTCTGTGAAGCTCAGACCAGGTCATCTGTTTCACATCTCTGGGCTTTGCCAATGTTTTGGCTATCTTGAACACGGTTGGCCCACAATGCATTAGGAAGACAGCCCTCTTCTGCTGGTCCGAGATTTCCTCCATCTCGTTGCTCTCTAAGAACATCAGAAAATGGTCTATGTATGATTCCCAATCCTCTTTGTTGGGATTGAAGGGTGCGGGTGGTGTGTTACTCCTGGCCATCACTACTAGCCTGGATTTCTTTGCCGCGTGCTCGGTCTCGTGTTTTAGGACAATCCCATCCTCGTCACCAGTGTTCTGTCCAGAAAAACGCACAGTAGACCGGGTTCCAGTAAACAGGTTCTTTATTAACAACAAGCAAACAGTAGCGGAACGGTTTGGCTAAAGCCGCGGCAGCCCTTTTATACAGGTCTGCCTGCCGGCTTGCAGCCAATGGTACCCATTTAACTTTGCCACCTTTAAGCGGCTCTTTGGATTGGTTCTTAATGAACCAATCCACTACTGGCCTTTCTGGCTAATCAGGTTATACCACTTGGACTCTACTAAGTTATACAGAACAATATTTATTTATTCTGTTGCAAATCAGTTGAAATATATGCAATGTAAATAATATCCCAAAAGCAGCTGTAAAATTTCTGCTGCATTTAGTATTCTTTTTCAATGAAATACTTACAAGAGGTGAAAACCATACCTGTCCTTCTTAAATTTAAATGTTTGAGCTTGTATATCCATGTATATACATCTAGACAGATAGATATAGATAAGATAGTGTCACTTTCAGCTGCTGCCTTAACTGCAATTTAGTGCAGCTAGATGATTTCTTGTCACATGGTTATAGCTAGGTAGATTAATAGGGAGTTCTGTCTGGAAATTTCTTTCCTGTTATTGTTCTCCCTCAGCTGCTGATGGTGAAGTTAATTCTCTTTAGTTTTGTCATGCTCTGAAGCACACATTGCCAAGCTATGATAAGCTTTACAAGGAAAAATGAGCCACAGTGTCCATCAAAGTCTTAAACTTGCATTTTAAACTTTGGCCTGACCTGATGTGCCATTCAAAATGCTTCAAAAGATTATTTTTTAAAGAAAGGTTCAATATGTCCCGAGGCTATCGGTTTTGAGTTAAACTGGGTGAAGTAGAAATATTTTACTCATCAGCTTTGCAGTCACAGAGTTTGCCTCAGCTAGAACAAAACTGCTGAGGCATTTAGAGAAAATTAACCCCCCATCCTGGCAGCCAGATGTGACTGGTTTCTGATGAATGCACATGAGTGGGCTGAAAAATCAAGAGACTGTGAAATTCCTGTCAGGTCCGTACAGTGCAGAATGGGCTATTGACTGCTTTCTATATTTCCCTCCATCATTCTTCTTGAACACTGCCATTAATTTCCTCTTCCACTCTGACTTATTTTTTCCCCTTTCCTCTTTTAGCTCTCTCAGCTGCAAAAGAAGCTGCACAGGCTATTGGTGGAATACTTCAAATTGCATGCCCTCTATAACCAAGCCAAGCTCGGGAAGTTGCAGGCAGCCTCTCATGAGTCTGTTCAGAAAATATTAGCTGTAAAGGTAGGTGTCTGCAGAAAGGAGAAAAGATCATTCTCATCTACAGAATGTAGATTGAAAATTAAATAATGAGTAGTGTGCTGAAGCATTAAAACCATATCCCACCTGAGTTTTGTAAATTTTTAACTTCTTTAATAAACTGGAATTGCATAAAGAATGAATTCATGGGAAACACATGATGCCTGGATATACAGTATTTTTAAAAGACAAATGGAACATTGCAATTTAAAAATGATAGTGGTTGCCAAAATATTTCAGAACATGATAAATCCCTCTTGGTATATTATTGCTAAAGGAAACAACGTTGAGTTTTTTAGTTCTGATTTGTGCCAGTTAGGTTACCTATTTATGTAAAGACAGGTAACAAATAGTATTAACTTACAGGTATACTTCCACTTTGTATAGCTAAGATTAATCATACTTGTCTGGCTTTGGAGTAATTTTTTCATGGATTTTCCAGGCATTTTTAGGACTATGTAAATCATTATCAAGTGGGAAGGTAAGTGAAGTCTCCCAAAGATTTCAGTTTACCTTAAAAACCTTTCCAAATCATCTGATGTGCCATACTGAACTTTCAGGAACATACTCATTGCCCTGAGTGAAGGACTTCTCTAAATGTTTTGACAAATATTTATAGAGATGCCTTTATTTCAGAAAATAGCAATATTTCTTTGAGACTACATAAGTATGATCATAGAAGCCCAGACCAGCACAATACCACTGAGAAAGAAAAACAAGAAATCCAAGATGAAACCAGCATGGTTGCACAAAAAGCTCTCTGGAATATTGAAAGAAAAAAAAGGACAAATACAAAAAATGGAAAGAAGGACATACAACTAAAGCAGAATATCAGCAGATAGCCAGAATCTGCAAAGTCAAAGTCAGGATAGCAAAGGCTCAAAACGAACAAAGACTTGCAACAAAAGTAAAAGATAATAAAAAAAGTTTCGTCCAACATATAAATAACAAGAAAAAAATCAAGGAAACAATCAGTCCACTAAAGAGAGAAAAGGAAGGCAAGGAAGTAACATGCAACATAGAGAAAACAGAACTGCTTAACTCATTCTTTGCATCGGTCTTCACACAAAAAGAAACTATAGCTCAACCCACCAAAAACATAACTGTAAAAGACAGACAGAAATAAAAGCTAACATAATCAAAAAAAATAGTAAGATAATACCTGTCTGATCTTAATGAACACAAATCATCAGACCTGATGGATTATATCCCAGAGTTTTAAAGGAGATGGCAGTGGTCATCTCAGAACCACTGCACCATATCTTTCAAAAATCCTGGAGCACCGGGAAACTACCAGAGGATTGGAAAAGAGCTGATGTGGTTCCCATCTTCAAAAAAGGAAAAAAAAAAAAAACCAGACCCAGGAAACTATAGACCAATCGGCCTAACATCAATACCCAGGAAGACACTGAAAAGATAATAAAAAAACAGATCTGCCAACATCTAGAAACAAGGAAAGTAATAACTAGCAGTCAGCATGGGTTTGTTAAGAACAGATCATGCCAAACCAATCTTATTACATTCTTCAACATAGTGACTAAATTAGTAGACCAGCAAAATACTATGGACATGATATATTTAAATTTCAGCAAAGCATTTGACAAAGTAAACCACAACTTACTTCTTAGTAAGCTAGAAAAAAGTGGAATAGATAGCACCACTACTAGATGGACTGGCAACTGGCTGAAAAACCATACTCAACGAGTAGTCCTTAATGGGTCTAAGTCTACATAGAGGGAAGTAAGCAGTGGGGTGTCACAAGATTCCATCTTAGGCCCAGTACTCTTCAATATCTTTATGAACAACTTAGATGAGGGAATAGAAGGGGAACTTACCAAATATGCAGATGATACTAAGTTGGCAGGAATAGCCAACACCCACGAAGATAGGCTCAAGATCCAGATGGATCTTGACAGACTAGAACACTGGGCTGTATCTAACAAAATGAAATTCAATGTAGAGAAAAGTAAAGTCCTACACTTAGGCAAGAAAAACCAAAAGTACACATATAGACTGGGTGAAACCAGGCTCAATAGCAGTAACTGTGAGAGGGATCTTGGAGTCTTAGTGGACAACCAGCTAAATATGAGCCAGCAGTGTGTAGCAGCAGCCAAAAAAGCTGATACAATCCTAAATTGCATTAACAGAGGGATACAGTCAAGATCAAGTGAGGTACTAATACCACTCTATAAAGCCTTAATAAGACCACAACTAGAGTACTGCATCCAGTTTTGGTCACCACACCATAAAAAAATGTTGAAACTCTAGAAAAAGTACAGAGAAGAGCAACCAGGATGATTAGGGGACTGGAGACGAAAACATATGAAGAATGGTTACAGGAATGGTTGCCTGGCTAGTCTAGTGAAGAGAAGGACTACAGGAGACATGATAGCGGTCTTCCAATAGTTGAGGGGCTGCCACAGAGAGGAAGGGGTCAAGCTATTTTCTAAAGCTCCTGTAGGCCAGACAAGGAATTATGGATGGAAACTGAACAAGGAGAGATTTAACCTGGAAATAAGGACAAACTTTCTGACAGTGAGAACAATCAAGCAATGGAGCAGCTTGCCCTTGGAAGTTGAAGGAGTGCCATCACTTGAGATTTTCAATAAGAGATTGGACTGCCATTTGTCAGAAATGGTGTTGTGTCTCCTGCTTGGGCAGAGATTGGACTAGATGACCTACAAGGTCCCTTCCAATTCTGATTACCTATCAGAAATCTATTATTTGTTATCTGTTATCTGTATGTACTTGTCCTTGAGATTTTGATGGAACTGGAGAAATTTCTGGGATAAAATGGAAACAGGAATTTAAAATACTAATGTCCTCTATCCCATATGCCACTCTGAACCAATATGATACTTAACATTCAAACACAGAACAGCATATTTCATACTGAATGACTGTCAATCATCTCTAGTTTTTAATTTCTTCCTCTTATACAAAGTAGCCACAGAAGCAGGACATTCTTTCCTTTGGATAGATTTTCCATTAAAACCAAAGTTTAGTTCTCAACAGCCACCCTATTTATTTCCCTTAAAAGGAAAAATCATTTGAAAAATAAATTTTAACAGAAAACTCAGCAAAAAAGTAAGAAAGAAAAGAAATTAGGAGGCACAGTAAAGTTTTTCCTGAATTTCAGCCACCAGTTTAATTTTGAGTTTTACATGAAATTGGAGGGAGAAGCTAGTTAGGCCCTCATAATTACAACAGAACGAATAAGCAAAAGTTAGAGCTTTACCCAGAATAGCTTGCATATTCATATCCAGGTATAACATATACTGGAAATATATATGTTGTATTAATTAACAAAGGGGACTATTCAGTCTCATCCATCACCTCCTCAGGAATGTCAAACCAAGGTTTGCTAAATAAGTTGTTGCTAATGGCTTCCTAAGTCAGGCACTTTCTCATCCAGCCACCCACCCAAATAGTTATACCATCACTAACATAGAAATCATTAAGATATATCTCTTCAACAGATCTTTATTGATTTTAAGGTTAACCTATGCTGTTAATTGTAGGGTATTTCTCCATGACTATACAGATAGTTTACTGAAGATTTTTATAAATTGAAAATGCTGGTTTGTCACGAATATAATTTGTGATGACTGCTACTGAATTACTTAGTTGAGGAGCACTGGAATAGACAAATGTGTTTCCAACTTCCAGTTCAAAAACATGTTTTACCCTAATTAATCGGATCAGTTTCTGCTGAGAATTGATAGTAACATTCCCCTTATGTTGTATATATTGTAATAAATATTTGATTTCATATGATTTGAGTCCTTCTCCCATCTCTCTCCTACAAGAGATTACCTATCAGAGCAGCCATGGTGGATTTGGTTGCAAAAGACTAGAAACAAGATTGAAAAGGGTTGAGATAATTTATCTGCTCTTTAAAATTCCAGACTTCTTTCCAATATTTTCTGAAATATTGCTATTACTTGACTAAACTAGCCAAGATAATATGTTAGGGCAGGGTCCCCAATCCCCAGTCTGTGAACCAGCACCAGTCTGTGGCATGCCAGAAACTGGGCCGCACAAACAAGTGAAACCCTATCCACTGATTGCAGGTAGCATACAAAACCACAACCCCTCCAGTCCACAGAAAATCTTTCTCCAAGGAACCAGTCCCTGATGCCCAAAAAGTTGGGGGCTGCTATACTAGGATGCCTTTTCTGACAAATGTCCATTCCTAGTTCTTCCTTGTTCTGGCTTCCTTCAACTGACCTGGGTTGTTTTTATATTTTAATATATAATTGATTTCATGCCAGTTTTCTTTCTCTTTATCAGGCTATACATAGCTTGATCTAGCTTTCCCTAGATCATGGCTATGTTAACATCGTATTCTACTTTGTATTTCTTTCTTTTGAGAGTCTTTATTCAATCCCTTTATTCTTCAGGTGACCCATATCCACTTCTACTCGATTTGTTTAGATTAGTGTGTTTCCAGCATGCCAGAAAACTAATACTTCAATCACTTCAGTTCAAAAGAGTCTCAGATGTACCATCTATGCAAAGCAATTCTTCAAGTCTCTGAAGTGGGAATTTGGAATGCCCCAAACAGATTGTATCAACTTTTGTTTTGCCTTGAAATAAACCTACATATAGATATCCAAGTATGAATAAAAATAACTCTGTGTGGAGGAGGGATGGACGTAAGCAGTGATATGAAATCAAATGACACCATTGTCTCATCCTCCCCAACCTCCACTCCTTCCAACCATTGTAAAAAATTGGTAGAGGATCTTACACTGGTAGAGGCATCTTCAATTAGATGTCATGCCCATATAATCATTTGGGTAAACCAAATGTGAGAGTGCCACAAAGGAAAATAATGGGGCACAGGGGTACCTCTGACTTGTGGATCTTTGGTAACCCATAGAACGGAGTCATGGCTGAGTCTCTTGGTCAAATCATTTTTAAATCCTCATCACCTTTCCCTTGCCTTTTGAGTTTATCGGCTACTTTGTTAATTTGGTTCTTGAATGATGTCATGGGATCTTTATCCTGGAGTTGATAGGTGCTCCTATCCTTGAGGAGGTCATAGACCTTGTTATTACAGTCTGTTCTGTCCATGACCACTGTCACCCTGCCCTTATATGCTGGTAGTATGACAATGGAATTGTCCTTTCTCAATTCTTGGAGGCCGTCATTTCCGATTTCGACAATGTGACACTCTACTTGTGGCTGGTGAGAAGCCCTATCAGCCAGTGCCTAATGGAATTTTTCACCTCTTCAGTAACCTGAGGTTGAAGAATCGTTGCCTCAAGGGCCACTGCAAAATCAACCAGTTTGGCACAACTGAACCCATACATGCAACCTTCTATAATGCTGTTACAAATCTGGGACTGGAACAGCTAGTAACCAGCAATACTAGACTAAACAACTGCCTTGATCTCATCTTCTGCAATAGTTTGAATTTAATTTACGGAATACAAACTAAACCCTTTTCCAACAGTGACCACAATATGATTGACTTTTGTGTCAACATACACCCACACAAAAATCATCACAATGATGTAATCCCCAATTATAACTTCAAAAAAGGCAACTATGATCTTATGGACAACGATCTCTCATCCCTTGATTGGCAATCTGTATTCACTGGATGCAATACTATTGAAGACCATTACAACATATTTTTACTGGAAGTCAAACAGTCATCAAACTATATGTACCAATAACAATTACCCCTCCCCCCAAAAAAACAGATTACCCATAACAATAAGGAAATTTCAATCTAAAAAGAGATCACTCTGGCAGAAAAACAAATCTGGTCAAGTTGCCAACTTCAAAAGCCGATACAAAAATTTATGCTACCAGACAAAGACTGAATGCACCAATTATCACATTAAACAAGAGAAAAACCTTCTACACACCAATTCCACCCGTGTTTTTTACAATATGTGCCTACTTCTGAAAAAAGATATCCATGCCATAGTAGAACCTCTAAGCATAATTTTTGAAAAATCTTTCAGGACCAGCTCCTTGCCTAACCTAGGGTCACAAGCCACGGTCATCCCTATCTTCAAAAAGGGAGACCCGAGCCTAGTTGAAAATTACAGACCAATCTCCTTATGCTGCATCACCTGTAAAGTCATGGAATCAATTATTAACCAATCCATTATCCTCCACTCAGAGACCAACAACCTACTATCCAATAAACAATTTGGTTTCAGAAAAAAACTATACTGTAATCTACAACTCTTAAATTGCAAAAATATATGGACTACACAACTCGATCAGGGCAAAGCAATAGACGCAATCTACACAGACTTCTGTAAAGCCTTTTATTCAATGGTACATGACAAACTACAACAAACTACTCCTAAAACTAAAATATTATGGTATCTCTGGACACTTACATAACTCGATAGAAGCATTCCTGTCAAACAGACAACAAATTGTCAAAAATGGGAGTGTCCTATCAAATTCCTGTCAATACCTGTCAATAGTGGTGTACCTGTCAATAGTGGTGTACCTGTCAATAGTACCTGTCAATAGTGGTGTCCCCCAAGGCAGTGTTCTAGGACCAACTCTCTTCATACTCTACACAAATGACCTCTTGATCATATTAAGAGCAACTGAATTCTCTTCACTGATGATGTAAAACTGTTCAATACCACAGACAATACTGCTACCCTTCAAAAAGATTTTGGCTATGTATCAGAATGGTCAAACAAATGGCAACTTCAAATCTCAACAAATAAATGCTCTGTCTTACATATTGGCAAAAAAAAATAATCAGAAAATAAAATACAAGCTGAATAGTCAAGACCTTGTTGATGATCCAAGCTCTGTAAGGGACCTTGGAATACTCATCTGTAATGATCTAAGTGCTAGAGCCCACTGTAACTACATAGCCAAAAAGGCATTAAAAGTTGTTAACCTAATCCTACGTAGCTTTTTCTCTGGTAATATCACACTACTAACTAGAGCATACAAAACATTTGCTAGACCAATACTCGAATACAGCTCATCAGTCTGGAACCCACATTACGTATCTGATATTAGCACAGTTGAGAAAGTCCAGAAATATTTCACAAGAAGAGTTCTCCACTCTACTCATTGCAGAATACCTTATGCCACTAAACTTGAAATTCTAGACCTAGAAAATCTTGAATTGCAACATTTTTGGTCTGATCTTAGTATGGTATATAAAATCATACATCGCAATGACTTACCTGTCAATGAATACTTCAGCTTCAACCATAACAACACAAGAGCACACAATAGATACAAACTCAAGGTAAACCGCACCAAACTTGATTGCAGGAAATACGACTTTACCTTCAGAGTGGTCAATGTCTGGAACACTCTACCTGACTCTGTGGTTTCTTCCCCAAACCCTACAAACTTTAACTTTAGACTATCTACTATTGACCTCACCCCTTTCGTAAGAGGTCTGTAGGGGGCGTGTATAAGCTCACCAATGTGCCTGCCATCCCTGTCCGATTGTTTCTTTTATTTTTTTTTGTATGTACCCATTTCATGTATTCATAACTATGTATGTTCTTATACCTATTATCTTGTAAGTGATTGACAAATCAAATCAAATAAATAAATAAATAAATAAAATCGGCATCCCATTGTAGAACCCAGACCTGTGTGTCCATGAGTACTTTCGATGACAAATTGTGCAGCAATATTTTATCCAGCGCAAAGAACAGCATTCTCAGATCTGAACACAAATACAGGAGCATAAGCACACATTCAGCTTTCAAGAAGCTGAGATTGTTGCCCGTGATATAACTAAAGGCTAGGTCCCACTGGCCAACGGACGCAAAACATATGCATAAAGGACACAGCGGATGAGCAAAATTTCGGGGGTGGCTCCATCCGTTGTCATCCACTCCAAAAAGTGGCAAAAATTTGCATAAACAGAACGGAAAAGAACAGAAAAGAATGGAAAAGAACGGACGTGGGTAGTATGTAGCGGGGATGTTAAACAGATGTTCATAGGAAGCCTAGTGGATGAAAGCGGATGGAAGCAGATGACACCTCTGAAGTGGTTCTGGGGGAGAATTTCAAAGTGAACGCATAGCGGAAGGGGCGGATGCATAGCGGATGAAGTGGATGCATCACGGACGCCTATAGGAAACAAAGGGGATGCCGCATGGATGTATATCGGATGCAAAGCGTTCACTGCGCAAGCAGGGTGTATGAATTGCGTCAGCTCCGCGGATATAAAAGGATGCAGCACACATGCAGTCAGCATACAGGGGAAAGATGTGCTGCCAGATACATCTTGCAGGAACACCATGGTTCGTCAGTCAGGCAAGAAGATGAAGCCCATGTCTACTTGTTGAAGCCTGTGCCTACTTGTTCAAGCCCTGGCAAGGTGAAGAAGGCCAGAACCAGCAACCATCCCACCCCCTGGCACTGACTCTGAAGCTGCTGCTGCTGCTGCTGCTGCTGTTGTTGTGGACCAGCCCCAAGGCCCTCAAAGCCCTGCTGCTGAAGGCCCTGCTGCTCAAGCCCCTGAAGGCCCTGCTGCTCAAGCCCCTGAAGGCCCTGCTGCTCAAGCCCCTGAAGACCCTGCTGAAGCCCCTGCCAGAGGGAGGAAGAGGCAAGGGAAGGAGAAGGGAGAGAGGAAACAGTACACCATTTCCGAGGAGCATGAGGATGAGGTGCTGGAATGGCTGAGGGAGAACAAGTACCTCTGGAGAAAGGACCACAGACTATATTGGGACACCAAGAAGAAGCAGGCAGCTTGGAGAGACAAGGCAGTGAGCCTGGGGTACACTGCAGAAGTACTCCTTGGATGGTGGAAGCACATGCACACCTGGTATGGCAAGCTACACCTCAAGAAATCTGGGCAGGCCACTGTCAAGCTCACTGACCAGATGTACGTCATGGCCAAGTGCAGTTTCCTGGAGGGTGAGATCCGCCACCGAGGAGCAGCCCCTCTGAGACCCCTCTCCCTCGGACAGCCAGTCCTCTTCCAGCCAGGAGCCAGCTACCCTGTCCAGGCAGGTGTCTTCAGAGGGCCCCACAGCAAAGCCCCCCCTGACAGCTGCACTCCCCATGCCGGTGGACTTGGTGGATGACGCCCTGCTGTCACAAATGGAGGAAGAAGCAGCAGCCACCAGAAGCCAACCCACCCCCACCCCCAGCGCCAGAGGATGCAGGCAGAGAGGCAGACTGGAGGGCCAGGACCACAGTGTGCTGTTGGAGATCAGGGACACAATGAAGACCAGCACAGAACTTCTCTCTCAACTGGTCCACTTGAACAGAGCATCCTCAGGCCGGAACACCTTCATCACCTACGTGAGCCAGACCCTGAGGGACTTGCCCGAGGCCCAGTGCCAGATGATGAAGCAGAAGATCACAGCACTTCTGCACAACCCTCAAGGCCAAGCTGAAGCTGCTCCAACCCAGTCCAGGTCTGCTCCTCCACCTCAGGTGTTGTCACAGCCCTTCCACGGCTTTCAACAGCCTCTCACCTACCAAGGCTACGACTACCAGGACTTCCCACAGCAGAAGCAGACCTTCCCAGTCCAGGCCCAGGTTCATCGGATGCCACAGATGCCAGTCCTCACCCAGATGCAGACTCCTCCTTCCTCCACCCCACAGCCAAGCCCGTCAACGGACAATCTGTCATCAGTATTGGGCCTGACATCTCAAGTCCTTGATGAAGGGCCTCTCAACATCACGGGACTGAGTCAGCTCTCGGATAGCTTCCTGAACACAACACCAGCTGTTGTACCCTTGGGACTAAGCACACCAATGGTGCCTCAGACCAGCACTCAAGCCACAGCCACCTCCACACTTCCTGCCTGCTTAACAGCTGAGACTATGGACATGACTCAGAGTGACTGAGAATAGTGTCAGAGATTGAGTTGCTTACTTGTTAAGTTTATCTTTGCTTAAGAAACTTTACTTGGTTCATTTTGCTTATTTAATACAGTCATAAAGTTTACCTAAGAAAGTTTATCTTTGCTTAAGACACTGAATACAGTTTACTTGGTTCATTTTGCTTAGTTAATAAAGTCATAAAGTTTACCGAAGAAAGTTAATAAAGGTTATCTTTGCTTAACACACTTAATACAGTTTACTTGGTTCATTTTGCTTATTTAATAAAGTCATAAAGTTTACCGATGAAAGTTAATAAAGGTTATCTTTGCTTAAGACACTTAGTTTACTTGGTTCATTTTTTTTAACTTTATAAAGTGTTGGTGAAAACTTTGAAAAAATGGTTAAGCCTTTACATGCTTGTGGGATAGATAAGGATAGTTGTGGGATGGATAAACTTCCAGTGCAACCATAGTGGGACTGTATAGTCCACCATCCCAGCTGCCACACATATGGACCTTTATTATCAACAACAATTTATTCAATGATCAACACATTTTAAAATAAACAAAGCTCTTTATTAATGCCCTATTCATTGTAGGACCACTCAACATACATGGCACAATCTCATCAGTGTTATGCGACAGCCTCAAGGAAGCATCCATTAATCATCTATCATCCTGTCTTGCCACTCCGCTGCTCCAGCTGGGGAGTTGCACCAGTGTCTCAGTAGGTTGAGCTGCTACTTCCCTTCACGTGAAGCTCTGTTGGGTCCTTGTACATCCACAGTGTCTATCAGATTACGTCCTTGCCTCCATTCACCAGGCTCCATGTCCCCATTCCCTTGTTGACGGTCGACAAGTCTGTCCTGAAACACTGGGTAGGGGGTGCGCATGAGTTTGTGCAGGATGCAGCAAGCTTCCACAATGCTCCTCACAGTCTCTGGGTCATGCTGCATGGTGGTGAGAAGTATCTGGAACCTGTTGACCAGGATGCCAAAGGCGTTCTCCACCAGCCGTCTTGCCCTGGACAGCCTGTAGTTGAAGATCCTCTCTTCACGGGTGAGGTATCTTGAACCATACGGCTTCATGAGGTACGTTCTGAGGGAGAACGCGTCATCACCAATGATGAAGTTAGGGCACATCTTGTGTGTCATTGGGTAGGGGGTCTGGACCTGGAAAACCCATGATGAGGTTGCATTCCAGCCCATCCTTGAGGTCACTTGCATTGTATACCTGGCCATCTGAAGCTGACCTGTTGCCTGAAGCATCAATGTAGATGAACTGGTAGTCAGCATCAACCATGGCAAAGAGGATGATACTGAAGAAGCCCTTGTAATTGTAATAAGTGGACCCTGAGTTGGCTGGAGCTTTGCAGGCCACATGCTTCCCATCTGTGGCTCCAACGGTGTGGGGAAAGTTCCACCTCTGATACCACTCTTCTTCAAGTTTTCTCCAGCCTTGTTCAGTGGTGGGGCACCTGAGGAGCTCCTCCACGTATTCTTCAATGATGGCCTGTACCACTTCTCTGAGCACTTTGCTGATGCTGTTGTGTGGCACCCTCCATGCATACTGCATGTTTCTGTATTTGGTTCCAGAGGCCAGGTGCCGCAGAGTCAGTGCCACCTTCAGTCCAGGGTCCAGGTTGGGGCGGAAGTTGGTGTTAGGCTTGGTCAACCTGGGTCTCAGATGCTCTACAAGTTCGTCAAACATGGCTGGTGGCATCCTCATGAAGTGCTGGAATGCACGAGGGTCTTCATTCCTCAGCTCCACCATCAACTGGTCATACAGTCCAAACTCCATTCTTCTCACGATCCATCCTCGGACCCACACAGCTCTTGGACGTCTCCTTCTCCTTCTGTGTAAAACTTGAAACAGTCTGAACAGGTTTTGGTTCTGGTGATGAATGAGTGCAGCTATCATACGGACTGTGTCATGATCCATGGTGGAGAACAATTGATGATGTTGAAGACCAAGACCAAGGGTGAAGAGGTCTGTACACCATGGCTGCTGGACTCATACTGAGATCCAGATGATTTTCTCCCCCTTTTTATAGAAAATATCGGTTGTCTGCTAGGTGTCCTTCTACGTACTCTAGACATACTCCAGACAGCCTAAATATACGAGATACATCCCAGATACAAACATTTTGTCCATTTTGAATACTTTATATATGAGATGCATTTGCTTACATCCTTTCTATTTCCGTGCTACTAACGCTGTGTAGAAGTTCCGTGTACCTTTTGTTTCCTCCCTCTTTCCATTTTCAGCTGCAGTGGATGTGAGTTGAGGGGATGGCCAGAGGATGCAGAGAGGATACAGCGGATGTTTAATGGATGATAACGGACATAGAACATTTGTTGCCCGTATATGTTGTTGATGTACATCGTATGCGGCAGAAAGTGCAGCTCAAAACTTCTTGCACGGATGAAATAGCAGTGGACGGATGCTCGACAGATAGAGCATATGAAACACGTATGCAGTGAGTACACAACGGATGCATAGCGTTTTCCAATGGATGGCAAGCTTTTTTAAACGTTTTATATCCTCTTTGCATCCATAAGTGCAGTGGGACTGGGCCTAAGGCGGATGCCTTTTAAAAGAAGCCTGGTTTTCCAACAGCAATTCTATCAATACGCATATTAAATTACCACTGGCCTGCCCAGTACTGAGACACCAGGAAAGACCCTGCAGGAGAAGCAGAGACCACTTTCCATTGGGGAGCAGGGACCGATGGCACCCCCCCATCCCTGGGCATGTGGACACATCCTATGAAGGTACAGCCAGGCCTGTCCAAATGCAGAGGAGCTTGGCAGAGCTGCCTCAAGTTATAGCAGACAGGAATAATGAAGAATCATCCAGGCCAACTACAAGGTCACGAGCAAAGCAACAAATTGCAATAGCTGGTATGTCAACATCACCTCCTAGAGATAAGCATTCCAGGCTGGGTCAGGCATGGGAGAAAGCAACAACAAGAGATAAGCCTCCTTTGACCAACATGATGGAAGCAAAAACAACAAAGCTAAATATGGATGGGAGGCAGTTGAGAGGGCCTATTACATGTACAAGGGCTAAATTGATTAATTATATATAAAGGCAAAGATCTCTGTAATGGTAGCTTAATACTCTGATGATGTCAGCAGAGGCTGATGAAAACCTAATAAATACACTGAATGAAATTTTAAGTTCCGGAGATCGCAGGATACTTGTTTCTTCTATTACAAGTATGGAACTCGTATTTTTAGAATAGCTTGTAACATATACATATGCATAAGCATATACTTAGGATAAAAATATAACAATCTTATCATTCATGGCTTCTGCCAACTGGAGTGGCTATATGTGATGTAATACTACAATTTAAAGAAAGCTCTTACACTATACTTCCATTGTTTGTACATAATAGGAAATCTTGGTTTAATAAATGGTGACACATTTGCTGAAATACAGTGCAAGAAAGAAGAAGAAGGGCAAGCACAAGTAAGAATTGCAGAGGTATGCAGTTCATTCTCAGTGTGCCAAAGATAATCAGTTCTGAATAGATCACATCTCTCTTAGAATTTGCAGTTATGCCAGAGATTTGTATAAAACCTCTCTGGCAGATGTTGAAAGTGACATGTTTAGTGGCATGAAGGCTCAGGGCTTTAATACACAATATCTTTTTAAAAACATATGCTGTGCATTACCACCAATATTGTAATAGTACTGATGATCTAGGTCATGTTTTCATGACTATACAATTTACATTTAAAACAATGCTGAAAGAACAATTTATTTTTATGCCATTATTAAGCATTTTGAAAGATGTTATGGTTGTGTGCAAACATTAGGCCATTTTGTCTGATTAATATTAACCCATCTTATATTTAATTTTGAGCCTCCTGTCTTAAAATACATCATGCTGGTTCAGTACTTTAAGAGGCTTCCTTGCTTTTGTTACTTCCTGATTTAATTATGGTCATTTAACACAACTCCATTATCCATGCTGCTGTATCATTGATTATAAACATACCTACTGAACTCTTAATCATGGTTGCAAAGACTGCCTTATTTAAAGGTTTTAAAATTTCATCATTTAATTTAATTATCTTTTTCCAGAAATGAGAAGGAAATGAAAAGCATCATATGAGTAAAGTATCCATGGGACAATGTAGAGAAGCATTTTGCCACAAATTCACTAATTCTAGCTATAATCACTAGCAATGTTTTTGTTTTACAAACTGGTATGATTTGGCAAAAGAATAAAATTGCTTTTAAAGTACAAAAATAATTATGAACCACTTGAAATGTAATGTCTGTGTTTTATTTCTCATCAGAATTCATTAGTGTGTAACATCAATAATTTAGCCCATCATTTGCCAACACTGACTTGGCTCAGTAGTTCAATCATGTAACCCTGTAAACTCACTTTCCATTAAAATGAATGTTGCTGACAAAGGATAACTAAAGAGATACTTCATTTATTAGCTAAAGAGATACTTCATTTATCAACATTTTTAAATTAGGAGTTTGGGACCATAGACATTTAGCTGGATAAAATATTTCAAGAAATCTATACTAAAGGACAAAAGATGTATGTGGAATCATCTCACGTTACTCAAAATGACAAATGCCTTTGCATTTGTTTGTGTGTATGGGTGGGTAACTTGGTTTATCACACTCCTCCAGAGGCAGGAAGAAGCACTTGCAAATGATCAAGTGACCCATGTGATGACAGCTTGGCTGTAAAACAATGAAGTCCTATATCTTTGTAGAATTAGGGCTGATTTCTCTACAGCTGTTTTTCCATACAACAATCCATACTGAAATCCACCTGCATGTGTTAAACCTATCTGGATACTGTAGGAAGTAAGCTGATGGCTGGCTTAGCAGATATCAAAGATTGAGTGCCTCAGAATCAAATATATTGTTAAATGAATCAGTATTTAATCGTACAGTACATTTCTCATACACAAGCAAATTTTGTGCAAAAGCAAAATTTCTAAACACAAGCAAATTTTCTTTCTATTTCTGACCAGTACTTTGAGGACTTAATTTGAAATTTATCAATAGCCATTATTTTTCTCCACTTTTAAAAACAATTTCTGTGATATTTAGATTCTTCGTTCTAATGAGTTATTAGATTAAGACAACTGGCAAAGAGAACAAGACAATTTTTCATCTAAACCTATACTTGTGATACTGTACTTTAGACTGGTGCTACTTATTTCTTTGCATATTATTGACATTAATTCAAGTTAGGCAAGACAGGAAGAAATTTGCGAATGTCATGCCAATGTTGTTTAGCTTTCTAGTCAGTTGGTGAGAAGGCTTGCATGGAAAAACATACTTGATGTGCCATTAGGCTATCTAAAATCACTATCACAAACTTTACAATAAATTAATCATCTGATATAAAAGACCAGAATAATGAAGCCAAATAATCAAACAAAAATTTCAGAAGTACTGTAGATTGGCGAGAGTTTTATCTGGCACAGAAATGAGCTAAATGTTACAGTAACAGAAAAAATACATAGAGAGAGCAATTAAAAAAGACACAATGTAAATAAATAAATACTTACTCATTCTAGCTTTGTGTTCTGGATGGAAGAGCTTTAATCTATTCTATGCCTTTATATCTTGAAAGTGGTTCCAATTCCAGTTTGCCAGTTCATGGTGTATTTAGGCATATAAAGATATAGGTACTAGTTTATTTTCTAATATGCTTTCTGTTTTCAAGTTACCTATTATTTAGCCATTTTCTCTGCATATATAATTTTTGTTAATGTAGGTCATTGTTGGCTACTGATTTTAAGATTATTAAAAGATTCATTCTCCTTCCTTCTGTGACTTCGGATATCAATATCCTCCAGTAACCAAAATACTGAAAATACTGTCATGTTTATTCTATAATAACCATCATTTGTTACAAACAAGTGTATCTAGGATTACATCTCAGCATCAGCTGGAGAAAGTTATGAAGTATCTTTACAAAATCTAGTGAATTACAACTCTTTATTAAACATATTTTCTGTAATGTTCTTTACGTAATTGCAAACTTGATCGTATACTTTCAGTTTTTTATGGACTTTGCCAAATAAACACAGTTCTTTGATTATTTGACTCTTACACTCCAAGGCTGTGTCTCTCTTTCTTACTCCTCCCTTTGTCAATACTTTTTCTTTGAATTAGAACATGTAAATATTCAAAGATCCATTATGGTGCAGTCACTAAGGCATCACACTAGAAACTGAAAGACTTTGAATTCTAGTCCCACCTTAGACATGAAACCAGCTAATTACCTTTGGGCCAGTCTTTTGTCCCTAGGAAGAGATGCAATGGCAAACTACTTCCAAAATCCATTGCCAAGAAAATTGCAGTGATTAATCCATGCAATTTGCCAGGAGTAAAAAAAACCTGAAAATAATCTCCTAAAAGTGTATATATTTAGACATGAATACTTGCATGGGAAAGTATCTCTTCTTGAATTTGAATTCCCTAATCAATTTAAATGTAACTTCTGTTTTGAGGTCCAAGAGCCTTGTTCTCTGACATATGCAAGTTAGTTTTCACTACTGATTCAAATGGAGGACTCCAGTATCTTTACAGGAAAACCAGCAAACAATTGTTCTTTTTCCATGCAAAGATGATGCTTGAATTTAAATTCATGGCATGGCTTGAGTTTCTTGTCTGTTTGTTATCTGTATTTCCATTTGGCATATCTGCCTACTCTTAGTAATAAAAGTGTTTGTTTAACAAGATTGTCCACTTTCACCTTTTCAGTTATTTAAATGTCTTTCTCATGTCATGCATGGTTCCATCCAGTTTTCCCTGAAAGATAGAACTGCTTTATTCTTAGATTGAATTTTTAAAATAGTATGTAGAAATACAAATAAAGCATTGCTTCTTCCTAATAAGAACTTTCTATATTTTTGTTATTATGGTTAAATGTTTGTGCTTATGTATTTTAAGCTGCTGTCCTAAACACAAGTATTAAAGAAAAAAGTATTATAGAATCATGTAGAACTTATTTCCAAAGTAGCAAATGTGAGAATATTAATAAGGAAACAATCAAGTTTAAGTTTCAGTATTTTTACCTTGTTATCTTACTTATAACACTAAATACTAAATACACTAAGTAATAATTTGCTGTCCTTATGGCTTCGAAATGCATGCCATGCTCATAGTCATAGTAGCTAAGGGATTTTCTCTCCATATTTCTTTAAGTATGGTAAAGTTAATACCTGTAATGAGAAATCCACCCTGAAACCTGGGGTTGATAAATTAGCAAAGCTATTCAAATCAGACTTGTGGCCTTTGAAGCACTATTATTTCCAAAATGCAATCCTATCATTAAAATTTTAGCATACTAATACAAAGTCTTATTTCTAGAATGAAACCTGTCATGTCACATCCTTGGAAAACTGATTTTTTTAAAAAGTTCAGATTAATTAATATTCTAGATGGAGCAGTACACTCAACTAATCCCATTCTAGGTAGTCAGTATTCTATGTAGTCTACATTTACTACTAAATCATTACAAAAGGAATAAAGATGTGTTTGAAACAATTGGTCCGGACAAATCTTGATTCAGATGTCCACAACTTGCTTCTAATTTATAGATCACTTATTTTCTTTTTTAATACATTTGTTTATTCAGCGTTTCAACAATTAAGAACAAATTTCCACATTTTGCAGAAATACTATAGCACTGTTACATTTGTAAATATCCTCTATTACTGTGTATAGATCACTTTCTTATTCTTCTTTGCAATAAACCAAGCTGTATGAAGTATGTATTTGGAATTCAAAGTGTGTTCTCTCTCATTCTTATAAAAACAGTAGTAATTCTGCATCTGTCTGTCCAACATCCTGAAAGCAACCAGAAATTGGAGTTTATTTTTTTTATCTCTAATGTTGATCAGGTTTACACCTATCATTTGATGGCTATTGTTTCACCAAATATGTGAAATAATGAGCTATCATTACTATAGAGTCTTCCTTATCACACAACTATCACCTTAAGCATGTACTTTTCAGAGACACTTTACATACTCAATTTCAATAAGCCAAAATAAATAAATAAATAAAATGAGTACGCTTCATATATGAATAATTTGCAAGTATATGGTATATGAGTAGGGGTGTGTGTGTGTCTGTCTGTCTGTCAGTCTCTCTCTCTCTTTCTCTCTGTGTTTGTGCATGCGTGTTGAATTTAAGATTAGAACGGGGGAAAATTTTCTTCAGTTGCATAACATATAGCCAAGGAAACTGGCTCAGCAGGTTTCTAAAAATTTGATTTTATTTTTTTGTTATTGCTACCCAAATGCAATATAATTTTATACAGTGACTATGGGCTTTCTGAAAAGGAACATGGAGTACTTGTAAAACTATCTGAAACTTCTGAGAATCAGTAACTGGCATACAACAGTACAAGAGGGCCATCTATACAAATGAAAGAAAGAAAGTGCATTATCAGTATATGCAGCTCAGTAAATTCTCCTGTGTAATTATGGTACTATGACTCTTTATACCTTTCTTTAAGAAAACTGCAAAAGTGTCTGACTACTTTCTATGCTGCAATGGGATTCCTTTGCTAAAGTCACAATGGTACAGAGGTTCAAGTTCAATAGTTAGAAATGGGTAGTATCTGTATACATCACATTAATAGAAGCAATCAGGGCTTGGAAACTTTCTCATCTTTCATAAAATGCAAAATATGAGATATCGATGCAATGTTCTTTTAAAAATGTAGATTCTTTTCCATATTTCCTTATTCCCCAGAATGACATCTAATTCATCTCTGCACTCAACTTGTAGCTTGTCAAAATCAGCCATTTTGAAATAAAATACCTTAGTTACAGCCACTTTTCCAACAGCCTATTCAATTAAATCCTTCTGGACTAACGCATGATCACTTGGTCCAAGGTTATTCCCCAGCAGCCATTTTATCTATCATAGTAACACTACTTGCCAGCACCAAATCCAACATAGCATTTCCTTTTGCTTCAGAAGATTGATTTGCTCTTCATGCATGCAGAGAATGATGACCTTCTTAACTGGAATCTCTGTAATAGCCATTTCACCTTGATGCAGACATGATATGCACCATACAAATCTCCTTGGTTAAGAAAAAGATAGAATATAATTGAAAAAGACCTTTTGAAGTGTAGAAAATACAGGATGAGGGTTACAACAGCAAGGAGCAAATCTTGTCATCATTATGCAACATGATTCTTTTATACATTCTTTTTCATAAAACTTATGTTTTGCTTTCTACATTGTCTATTTTTTCCCTATATTATTTCAATTAAGGACACAAATATCACATATTTCCATTAAGGATAGAAATATAAAAGGATTTTTAAAAAGATGTATACGTGTTTATAATTACATGTGATTGCTTCCCTCAACATCATGAAAAAGGGACAAATAAAGCAATATTCTATTATCAGAATAAATTGAGTAAACTAGTTTCTTCTTACCTTTATAAAACTACTAACACTAACCTTGTTGCACATCTTGTGATGTTATGATAAAGCTTCATTAACTTGCCTGAAAATTGGGTGTTTACTTTCAGAAAGATAATCTTATGATAGTTTTGTATCAAGAGCCAGCCAAGTAGCAGGAATGTGTGCATGAGTGTCCTGGTATTTTTTTTTTTTAATAAAGTGGCAGTGCTTTCACTTTTTTAAATAATATAAAAGATTGTTTTGAAAATTTTTGCTACCATTTCTATATGTATATTTCCATAAATTGGATTTATTTCTTTATTGAATGTGTTCTTTTTTTTCTTTTTCTGTTTCATACAGGGGGGATTATTAGAGACAGTCCAAAATACAGACACTTTCTTGAAGTCTTTGACAGATGGTTTGTCTACTTAGAAGATAATGCAAACAACCACTGTGTCTTGGATGCTGAAATATAAGACAAGAAAAGTCACACAGTTCAGATAACAGTGTAATTGGACATTCACCTGTTTGCCATTTCACACTTCCATGGACAAAAACCTCACCACCTCCCAGCATGCCTTGCCATTCTCTTACTTACAGCAAATCCATAACAATGAAACAGGTGACTTTCATGCTGCTGTCAGGAACGATCTAATTTCAGCTCTGGGTGACTGATTGCAATTGGCTTTGCCTCATCTGATAATTAATCTATGTCACCATTAATTGGAAGAGAGAATAATTACTGGTGGTGTTGACAGTGACTGTACGCTTCCCCAGATTTCCCCATTGTGTTGGACCGAATAAAGGCTTTGCGATTCAGTACTTCAAGTTTATGTAAACTGTAACAATACTTATGCCCATGTGACACTTTAAGACTCTGTCTAATGTACTTTTGTTTTTGTGTTTACCAGTCTTTTTTAGCTCACTGAAAGCTGTCTCCCTCAATCACTCCTCAATGTTCTATCTTAATTTTGTGGAAGTTTAAAGTTTTCAATGAGCTGGAGATGAATGATTAATGAATAAATTTAAATGCTTCATTTTGTCCATGGATCATTAGTCAAGTCCTTTGTGGTAAGGACCTGAGAAAGGAGTAGAAATTATTGAGACATTAGCCTGAAGCAAGTTTGAGGTAAATATTATGCAAAAAAGAAGAAGAAGAAAGAAGCTTGGTAAGTGAACAACTTTTGGCCATGCAGAAAATCTAGAATCTCAAAAAATCTTTTTATCTGGGTTTACCTTTATAATATTAATCTGAACAGTATTATCTATAGAATGAAAACATATTTTGTGATAAAAGTAAATTAGTCTAAGTCATAATTTATTATTGAGCAATATACGGTTAGTAATTTCAAAAATGAATAGCAAAAACAACAAATAAATATACAGTGTTATGAATATACTAAGTGGAACAAGTTGAAAGATTTTGAACATTTCCCAACAATATAAATCTTGGAGCAATATTTCAAAAGCCTTGAAACAAAAAAACCCCTGTATTTATCTCATATTTTATTAGGTTAAAAATATTTACAATTTCTATCCATTTCCTCTAATGTAACTGATTCTGCCTACTATGAAAATGCTGTGTTATTCTTCACCAAAAAAATCATTAAAAATACATAAGTTCTTTCAAGATATCAGGAACCAATTTCAGTTATAAACAATGCAAAATTTGACAATTATTTTAGCAGAATGGTCAAAATTTAAAAGATATGAAAATAAAGATAATGAACTATTACAAATATAAAATTCAAATAAACATTTTAAACATTTTAAAAACAGTTTAACAATGTTCCATTTAATTAAAAAATACATACAGTATATTATATAGAAAAGGTTGCCTCTGGGTTTTTTTTCTTCCCAAAGCTACTCACAAACCAGAAAAGCAATTGAAATGGACGATGGGATTGAAACTATCTTGTATTAATTATCTTGCACAAAGCAGCAAAAATAGACAATGCACACTAATGCAACCCATGTAAACAAAATTCTAGGTATCCTTAGTGAGATTCTTCAATATCCATATATCATTTATTTGTCTCTAGCATTATTATCAAGTCAAAAATATTGTATTTATTTATTTATGATATTTCTTGTTTCTTAATTACCCATCTCCGGGCAGTGTAGAGATTAATGCATAATCTTTCCTATTTAGTCCTGATACATATTGAAAAGCATTACTTGAGATGGACAGCTGTGGAAAACAAACAAACAAACAAACAAATTAAATAAATAAATGTATAGAGAGACCCTACTGAAAATCGAACATGTGTACCTGATTGATAAGAACTGATAGCTTTAAATGGATCACATTTTAGCAAATATTTTCAAAACTGTCAGCTTTGAATGACCCAGTCCATGAATGTTAAAATATGCCCAGAAGCAAGCTAGCAGTCTCTATATCACCTTTCAAAAACATAATCTATACTTCCCTCATTGAGCCCCTGAACAAAGTTGCTGTATTTTGGAATAACAGTCTCTTCAAGGCATTCTTCAGAAATATCTTCTGAGGTAGAACATTACAGGCGTCAAGGCAGGAATTAGCTGTAAAGAACTATCTGGCAAAGATACCTTAGAAAAAGATTTGCCATGTATTCTACTTCTAACTATTCAACTAGCATCTAAAATACAACAAGGTTGATTCCAAATGAGACTTCCTTTGAATGAAATTCCGTAGGTCAGAAGCATGCCTGGAATAAAAAACTTGATTATGAAAATGCTTTGTACTACATATATAGGATCTTAGATTGAAACCTAACCATAATAGGGGCAAGTATTCTTGTGTAAAAATAGATCCTGTTTTTGATATGGGAGGCTAGACAACCTGTTGTCCTTGAGATTAAAAACAACTTCATTTTCCTGTCCTATACGTGCCTTGGTTTGAAAATTAATTTAAAGTAAATACTTTATATTGATTTCACCAATCTGTTATTGATAATATACAGATATTTTCATCTTCTATTCCTCAAAAAAATCAGATCATTTTAAAACAAAAATGATTACAATCAAAAGTTGATAGTAAAAAGAATCCATACTGATATAATAAGATAAATTATTTTGGGAATTCTATCTATGTGCTGCTTGCATAATTGTTAAAATTTGGAAAATATGTATGCATTACCACTATTACAGATAGATAGATAGATAGATAGATAGATAGATAGATAGATAGATAGA
>BLBF01000002.1:52324971-52339002 GCA_015471245.1 Laticauda colubrina
GCCCCATGGAAAAGAAAACCTAAACAATTTCCTAACACACCTAAACAACACACACCCCAAAATCAAGTTCACCATGGAAACGGAAATAAACAAACAACTACCATTCCTAGATACAAAAGAACAGATGGCACACTGGGACACACCATATACCAAAAGAAAACACACACCAACCGCTACCTCAACGCCCAATCCCACCACCACCCAGCACAGATAAATTCCGTAGCGAAAACACTAATTACCAGAACCAAATGCCTGGCAGACAAGACACATATAAAGACTGAACTATGCACCCTGACTGAAGTATTGACAGCCAATGGCTTCCACAAAAACAAAATCACCAACTTGATCCACAAAAACACACCAAGACATAACAGAGACCTAGAAGATCAACAGATCCATGGAACAGCTGTCCTGCCCTACATAAGAGGTACCACAGATAAAATCAGTAAGATACTACACAGGCATCACATCAAGACTGCCTTCAAAACAGACCAAAAAATAGCAGCCATCCTGAGGAACCCCAAAGACAAAATTGACCTGGAAAACCAAGGCATATACGAAATTCCCTGTACATCATGCCCGGCCACATACATTGGACAGACCAATAGAAGAATAAGTACCCGCCTAGATGAACACAAAAATGCAGTAAAAAAGCTGGAACACACCTCCTCACTAGTCCAACACATGAAAACCACAGGTCACAACATCAACTTCAATGGCACTAAAACCCTGGCCACTATAGAAAACCCCAGCCACAGAATCATCAGAGAAGCCATAGAGATTGAAAAAAGACCTGACAGCATGAATAGAAGAGATGATTCCAGCAGACTGTCAATCATTTGGAAGCCTGCACTCTCAAATAGAACGATCTCCATGCCACAAGCCAGGCAAACACCTGGGCAAAAACAGACTCCCTCTGATAGCTCCAACCTAACCCCCCCACCAGGCACCCAGGTGAAACCCAGCTTGCTAATGAATAGCAGCTTGCTCATGAAGAGCAGCCGTCCCTTCACACGGAGCCAAGCTGCACTAAAAGCCTCCAACACAAGTAGAGACTGTTGCCAGCCAATCAAAGCCACAAAACAGACAGAAAAAACCAGGAACACCAATCAATCAAACTCCAAGTCCAATGAAACAGGTCCAGGCTCCCAACCAATCAGAATGGACCAGCCTCAAATTTAAAACCAGGAGCTGTAAGACCCATATCTATACAGAAGCCTGAAGATGGCAGATGAGATTCTGCTGAAACGTTGCTACAACTTTAACAGAACTACAATGACTTCGGATAATACCCGAAGGAAGCTAAACAGCACACATGTAAGTACCCGCGAAAACCTAAGAAAACAAATATATATATATATATATTATCCCACATCATTGTAGTTCTGTTAAAGTTGTAGCAACGTTTCAGCAGAATCTCATCTGCCATCCTCAGGCTTCTGTTTGGATATGGGTCTTACAGCTCCTGGTTTTAAATTTGAGGCTGGTCCATTCTGATTGGTTGGGAGCCTGGACCTGTGTTCATTGGACTTGGAGTTTGATTGATTGGTATTTCTGGTTTCTTCTGTCTGTTTTGTGGCTTTGATTGGCTGGCAACACTCTGTTTTTGTGTTGGAGGCTTTTCGTGCAGCTTGGCTCCGTGTGAAGGGATGGCTGCTCTTCATTAGCAAGCTGCTATTCATTAGCAATCTGGGTTTTACCTGGGTGCCTGGTGGGGGGGTTGGGTTGGAGCTATTGGAGGTAGTCTGTTTTTGCCCAGGTGTTTGCCTGGCTTGTGGCATGGAGATCTTTCTATTTGAGAGTGCAGGCTTCCAAATGATTGACAGTCTGGTGGAATCATCTCTTCTATTCATGTTGTCAGGTCTTTTTTCAATCTCTATGGCTTCTCTGATGATTCTGTGGCTGGGGTTTTCTATAGTGGCTAGGGTTTTAGTGCCATTGAAGTTGATGTTGTGACCTGTGGTTTTCATGTGTTGGACTAGTGAGGAGGTGTGTTCCAGCTTTTTTACTGCATTTTTGTGTTCATCTAGGCGGGTACTTATTCTTCTATTGGTCTGTCCAATGTATGTGGCCGGGCATGATGTACAGGGAATATATATATATATATGTATATGTATATATATACATGTATATACATGAATGTATATACATGAATTACAGGGTAACTGTTGAATAATCTCAGGTGAAAGTGCTGCTGCTTTAAGGAATTGCAAATAGTCCTACATATGCACCCATGTGTGCCCCAAAGCACTTTTTGTCTTCAAATCTAACTACTGCAAAGCCCTTAGTAGAAAGCAAGTTTCTGATTGCCTGAGGCTGGATGTTAAGCACACATGGTGATCTGTGAACTGGAGAATAAATGCTATGTAAGTGAGGATGGTTCATAAGGATAGAGGAGCATAAAAAGAAATATTGGATGGTGTTGGCGTCAAGTAGTTTTAGCTTTCTTTTCTTTTTTACGTTTTTAACATGTTTGCCTATTTCTTATTCCTTTTTTGTGCTTGGCATATTTCTTATCAGGAAACATAATAGCATGTATGCCTGCTGCAAAAATGCCATGGAATAAATGCAACATTTCTTGAGCTTATATGTTACTTTTCATCTTTTTCACAGAGGCTTTTTGTTCATTTTATAAAAATCATAGCCAACTGTAATTGCTCTCAGAAAGCTAAACTAGGCCAAACCTGAATTATCTAGTGGGAAACACAAGGATATTCCAAAAAGAAGAAAGCATATGTTTTTTGGCCAGAGTACGACATAGGCAGTTCATAAAAGAGGGGCATCCATGAAGGAGATTTAAAAAAAAAATCAAGATGGTGATAGCTATGACATGACTGAGGCCTTGCCCCAAAGACTGGGGTTTTGATCACATGGTAGAGCTACTATCTTATCTTGACACCCTTCCACATTCTATCCAATCCCTTTAAAATGCTCTTGGCATTAAGTCATTAGGAATTAAACTCAAAGAAGACTAGAATTTTGCCAAGACTGCAACACTATGAAGGTATACTTAGGAGTAAACTAGAATGATTACAGTGTGGATATACATAAAACATTCTGCATGTTTTCAAAATATTTCCTCCATTTCCTTTTAAAGCAAAAAGGGCTTGGATATTTCCTCACCTCTGTCTTTGATATTTTGATTTTGCTAATAATAATCCTCCCCTCTCCCCCCAAAAAATGCTGAGGAATTTAAAAGTTTGATCATTTACTTAACAACTTTCTATGTTATTGAATATTTTCATAAATAGCTCAAGTGAACCCAAGGAAGCTACTTTTAAACTCTTATTTATTCATTCATGTACTTCTTGTATGATAGATTAGGAAACAATGGTATCTTATGTCACTTCCTACAAATATAGTTATTTGAACTGATGCCAAATAATTTTCATCCATTGTGTTTTGTTAAGATGGGATTTAATCAAAAAGAAAACAATATGAAGGTAGTGGAGCATGGAAACCAAAGGATGAAATGTTATTCATGAGTAACTTTAGGTCAAATTGTGCCTACATCAGCTATATCAAAACAGTTGATTTAATATCTTTTTATTCTTTCAAAGAATTAACTTGAAAGGTCACATTAAGGCCCTTTCCATCAGAGACATATCCTGGAAAATATCTTGCTTCACATCAATTCCCATCCAAGATATTTTCGGAGCTACTGTTCTCTCTGAGACTGTTTAAAACTGTATTGTCTAAATTCAATGTTGCATAATAATTTAAAATTGCACTTACTGACTTTCTAGAATGTGTAAAAAGGAGTTAGTCCTTTTCTTGCTGCTATTTGTGGTCACGAGAGAGATTGTTATTCTTAGCCTCAAATGTTCCTAAGCCTCAATGAACCAATGCAGCACTTCAAATATTATGACAGGACTCAGGATCTGCAGGTTCAAATCCCCTATCAGCTATGAAGATCACTGTCTGGTTCTTCCAGTCAGATTCTCTCAGTTGACCTATCTCAGAAGCCTCTTACAAGAACTAATGGGTTGAATGGATAGTATTATGTATCCCAACTGTTTGAAGCTCCTTAGAGAAATCTAAATGTAATCCATAAAACCAGTAAATATCAGAATATCTTTGTAACAAGATCTCATAATGTACAAAAATGATGTTCATGATTTTCATAATCTTTTAGGACATTTTTTTATCTTCTTAGGTTTCATCATCATTATTTTTGTTTATGATGAAACCATAAGAGACAGGATGTGGTCATGATTTTTAGGATATCAGAAGTAATTATTGCACTTGCCCTATTTATTTCTAAAATATATTGCACAATCTTAGCATTGTTTCTTTTATCCACACAATTCCTACTGGGATGTTCCTCTGAATCTTAATTTTCCCTACTCTTATCTAATTACTAACTTTATATATGAGCCTATAGAACACCAAGCAATATCAAGCTTTTAGCTTCTGTTGTCTCCGAAGGGAATATTGTGTAACTTCTTACCAGTTAAATCTCGATAATACCTTTTGTTTATAGCAAAACCAATTTTTTTCCTACAGTTTGATGAAATGTAATAAAGGGGACAAGTTATGAAGTCATACTATTAAAAACTATCAACTTTTTGAATAGTGTCAGAAGAAATTTAGCTGCAAGAGAATTTGTTAAAAATGCTTATTAAAAACCTTTCTCCAAAGTTGCGCTATCCTATGCACATTTTGTCCAGCATATATGGTAACACGAACACTTTATTTCTTTTAGAAAAACATGAAACTAGAAAATTGGGATTGTAGCTGCTTTTACATTTTCCTCTTCTATTTTAAATTATGGTTATTCACCCATACATTCCCTCTCTGAATATTCATTTAAAAGTAAGGTTTTGTAATAGTCACATTTAATTTATCAGGGTGCAATAATTTGTGTTTCCCAATCATCTTGCAGACTTTGGTTCATTATACTATTGTTTCACATGAGTAAGTTAGCAAAGTTTGGATTGATTGACTCTAATTAACTAAAACTGGTTCCAGGCTGTGCTTCTATTGTCATGGTAGCTGGCCACAAAGCCCCAAACTGTACAGTAATGGCAATATAAGGTAATATTGATATGAAAACACTAGCAACTCTTTCATATTGTTTTAGACTGTTTGAACATAAATTACTGATGAGGAGGACAATGGAAGAAAGAACCTACTCATAGAAATTTATATGGAAAAGTGGCCCATGGTTGCACTGTTAATATATCTACTCCTGAGAATATGGATTTGTCAACAAATGAATAGCTGTATCCTTCAATAAAAGCTTTAGGGAACTCATATAGAGCAGTAGCACCCAAAGCTGGGTAGTGTAATTTATCCTTAATGGATTTCTGCCTTTAAGTCAGTCGTGATTCCTTGCAACTGCTTGGACATGTCCCTGCAACTTTCTTGGGCAAGTCTTTTGGAAGTGGTTTGCCATTGCTTCTCACCTGAGGATAAGAGAGAATGACTGGCCAAGGTCACACATCTGGCTTCATGCCAAAGATGAATCTGGAACATACAGTCTACTGGTTTCTAAATTTAACCATTACTATACATCATATTGGTTCTAAAAGTTATAAGGCCACAAATCAAAGATTTAAAAAGTAATATGTGACCCTCATTAAACCTTTCATTACCTATTTTTAAACCTTAAACACCCTCAATGTGAGCAGGATGCAAACTTTCTGCCTCTTTTTTTTCTTTCCTTGTGGAGGGCATTTATGAAGCAAATGAGGTAACTTGAAGTTTCTTGAGCGCTAAATACTCATTTCATACTTTTAATATTCCTGACCCATTAATGCCCTTATTTGGATCCTGACTTTTGTATATTTTCCTTTGCCAGATTTAGGAAAGATAACATTGTTATCTTTACCTGAAGATAAAGTCTGAATAAGAACATGGTAGAAAGAACAACATAAGTTTAATTTGTAGAAAACGTTATCGTTCAATGACAGACATTTTGAAATGTTTGGCGATTAGATATTAGAAAATGGAGTGGAATTTTGTAGTACACTTGAATTAAGCCTTCAAGAATCCAGTTTTATCGCTTTCTCCTTCTGTTCATCAACTCTACTTTCTGTTCATTAAGCAGTCATCAATTTTTAAAAAGGCTTTCATTGCATGATTGCATGTATTGGGGTGGCACCATGGCATAAAGGGCTTAACTTATATGCATGCATCAAAAACTAAAGTACCTAATGACATCATTAGGAGGAGGATGTGACATATATTATTATTTTGATATAATTGTGGGTTGTTATAGATACCTATATGTATTGGCAAGGTTTCTTGAAAAGGGGGATCTTTGTCAAAAAGCCTTACAAAGTTCAAGTAACTGATTTCTACAAAGTCTTTCTTATTCACGTACTGCCATTTTGGATATGTTTTAAAAGAACAGGGCTTACTTTTAGGTATATGCTTATCTAATAAGGTTAGATGACATATATTAACTTGCCCTTTATAATTAGGTTATAGGAAATAAATGCTAAGAAAACAATTTCCCTCTGAACTGTACAGGAGGTTAAATGAACTTTTTGCCAATAGGTTCTATATTATAATACTAAGCTGGCAATTAATTTTTACATTTATTTCCAGCCATGTAGGTCTGTAAATAATTTTAAAAGGCTTCCTTGAATCCATCTTGACAGCTGGTGATTATGTGAACATGTTCATGTGTTTTGGAAGCAGCATTAAAAAAGACTATTTCTGAGTATTTGTACTTCCCAGTCTAGCCATGGATTTCCCAGTGGTCTTCCATATAGCCCAATACCTAAACTAATCTGATTCTCTTTTTGAGTTCCTCCAAGGTAAGTTGGGTGCTGCCACTTCTATAGATATCTAAATAAACCTTTGGTGATTTTTAAAAATTCCTTTCCTGTCAGTATTCATTATCATTTTTAATCAAACTACTTTGCAGTATTGTGTAGTTCATATCAAAGAGTTTCAGAGAAAACACTCTGTATATTTCTATTAGCTTTTCACTTGCAAAAGTTCTCTCATTTCAGTTTAAATTGTGGATGTGTGGGTTATCAGAATAGCAGCTTTTTTTGTAGAATCTCTTTCAAGAGTTGTTTTTAATAATGAATTCAATTGGTTGACCTGGACAGATGTTAAGTTAATTGATCAATATTTCATGTATTACTCATACAACCATTTTATCAGAATTGCATTATAATGGCTCCTTTAGTCTGTTAATATCATCACTTCTTTAAGTGAGATTAAATTTATCCTGACTGCAGTGATCAAATACTCTTGGTATTATACTCCCCCTCAGATGGGAATTCCAATTTCCATTTCAGTTGTATAACCAGCATCCTGACATAGTGTTGAAGCTTTGCCTAAATAGCTTCCCAGCTTGGAATGTTGTGATAGAGATTTAAAGAGATTAATAGGATGTATGCAGCAATTGGGTCAGTAATCTTTCCAGTTTAGAATTGATGATTGTTGGATGCCCAGAGATCACATAGGCAGAGAAGAATCAATTTCTAAGAAGGCACATTTGGAGGGCTTTCACAAACTAATGGTGTTCCTGGATTTCTGATCTATTATTGTGGTTCACTACCTTTATTATTATCCTCCAAACACTGGGAGCTTGTTCATATCACTGCTGGTTTATGATATCACCCAATTCAACACTTACTGTACTAAGCTTTCGATGGGAGTATCTCTCAAACAGTTTCACATGTTATAGCCTTGCTGTTCATTTATTGCTGTATGAGGTAGTATGAACATTACATATTTCCTGAAAGCCATCCCTCTGCTAAACAAATAATTCCCTCAACACTATTCAACTATTTACAAAGTGTGTACTACTATTACTGTTAATCTTCTCATCACTCCTTATCATCCATCCCCTCCCACTTGTGATTGTAGGAGTGTAACTTTGTCGCTTGTATCCTTATGATTTATATTGACTGTTTCCTAGCATGATTTGATTGTTGATTGTACCCTATGACGATCATTAAGTGTTGTACCTTATGATTCTTGATTCTTAATGAATGTATCTTTTCTTTATGTATACTAAGAATATTTACACCAAGACAAATTCCTGTGTGTTCAATCACACTTGGCCAATAAAAGTATTCTATTCTATTCTATTCTATTCTATTCTATTCTATTCTATTCTATTCTATTCTATTTGTTATTAAGTACCAATGCAGATTAGTAGTTTGTTTCCAGAGCATCCAAGATGGTAAATTTGATTTTGAAGTCCTATACAGTTTGGATTTGGATGTGTAAGATTCTGTTCCACTACTACCAGCCAGAAGCAAGTCTTTCTTCATAGTGACCCAGAAGCTATGGAACTCCCTGTCAGGCGGAGCTCCATTCAAAATCCAGGAAAAAAATACTTAGACTCTTTAGTTTAGAGAAAAGATATCTTTTACTGAAAGTGAAGTGGTAGCAACCAAAGAATTCTGAATCTGAGAATTTAGGCGCGCAATTCACATATAGAAAGTGATGGAAATGTTCCCACCCCCAATAGTTCAAATGACACTTCCAATTAGAAGTTGTGGATATGATCATGTGGGCATCTTCAGGTGATGATGAGGCCTCTGTCCGTTGACCTTGACATAGTTTGATAACGGGTTGCAGTTGCGCAGAGAGAAGAAAGCTAAGCGAGAAATAGAAACCTAACTCTATTTTATGCTCCCCCCTTCCATTTATACATCAGACGAATGTAACACCTCCAGCTCACTTCCCCAACTATTCCTACCTCCCTTTTCCACCCCCCGTTACTTATGGCAGTTGAAAAGATGCAAAGCAATAGCAGAAGATCTTGAAGACTGACATTCGGCCCTCCTAGAAAAAGGGAAATCATCAGTCCTAGAAGTCCTAGAAGAGAGAGAGGAGAGAATATAAAGACAATTATTAATCATTAAACAATTTCAAAACAATACACTCCTAAGGCTTATCAGGATACTTGGAACGAAATGCTTTGATCAACTTAGGGGCTTTAACATCGGTTTCATTAACCCATTCGGCTTGTGAAGAAGGGAAATGTTTCCAGGCTACAAGATACTGGAGTCGACCCCTCCATTTGCGAGAATCCAGAATTTCTTTAACTTCAAAATGTTGTTCGCCTTCAATCAATATTGGTATGGGAGAGTCAGTCTGGATGGGCCTTAGGTCAGAAGTACGCTCAGGTTTTAGCAAACTAACATGGAAAACCGGATGAATTCATCGAAGAGTTTTGGGTAAGTTCAGCTGGACCGTTACAGGATTTATAATCCGTTCAATTGTGAATGGACCAACGTATTTAGGACCAAGCTTCTTTGACTTTTGAGTGGTCTGCAGGTATCTGGTGGACAGGAAAACCTTGTCGCCCACTTTATATTCTTTCTGTGGAGATCTTTTCTTGCCTGCAAATTTCTTATGAGCTTGATGGGCCTCATCTAATGCTTTGCGTGTTACTGGCCAGTTAAGTTGGAGTTGAGTTATCCATTCATCCAACGAATGGATGTTGGGCTTTTCACGAGGAAGTTCAGGTATGGGAACGAAATCTTGTCCCGAAGCCACTTTAAATGGAGTAAATCCAGTACTGCTGTGTACGGAGTTGTTGTATGCCACTTCGGCAAATGGTAGTAATTCGGACCAGTTATCTTGTTGATAATTTATGTAACATCTGAGATATTGTTCTAACACTGAGTTAGTCCTCTCACAGGCCCCATTGGTTTGGGGTGGGTGGGCGGAGCTTAGCCCCTGGGAGGAGCCTATTAACTTAAGGAACTCTTTCCAAAAATTTGAGGTAAATTGGACCCCTCTGTCAGAGATTATGCGTTCCGGGACGCCATGTAACCTATAGATATGTGATATAAATAGTTTAGCCAGCGTCTTAGCAGAGGGAATCTTGGAACAAGGTATGCAATGTACTTGTTTGGAAAACAAATCAGTCACTACCCAGATGACCGTGTTTCCACCACTTTCGGGTAATTCTACTATAAAGTCCATAGAGATTTCCTTCCAAGTAGTCGTTGGTCTAGCTACATTTTGTAACAATCCTACTGGCTTACCAGGAAGTCTCTTTGCCGAAGCACAAATCGGACAGCTAGCTACATAAGCTTCAATGTCCTTCTTTAAAGTAGGCCACCAGAATTGCCGCTTAACCAGATGTAAGGTCTTCATAAATCCGAAATGGCCAGCTGCTTTAGAATCATGAGCCTGTTGTAGTATTTGGCTCCTCAGTACCTGTGGCACATACAACTTGGCCCCCACCCAAGCCAAACCATCTCTAATTGTATAGTCACTTGAATGAGCCAGGAACCATTCGTCCAGTTTTAAAGCTTCTTTTAATTGTTCGGTAAGGTCATTCGATAAAACCACTTCTTGGTTCTTCCTTTGGGCTCTGGTGACCACTGGGGCAGCTAGGTGTTTGGCTGAGACAATTGGGCTTATCACCTCCTGACGCATACTATTATATTGAGGTAGTCTAGAGAGAGCATCCGCCATGAAGTTCTTCCCGCCTGGAATGTACTTCAAGGAGAAATTGAATCGCTTGAAGTACTGGGCCCAGCGAACTTGTTTAGGAGACAGTTTCCAGGGTGTTTTTAAAGCTTCCAGATTCTTATGATCAGTCCATACCTCAAACGGGTGTTTTGCTCCTTCCAGGAAATGTCTCCAGGTCAGCAAGGCCCAACGAACTGCAAAAGCTTCTTTCTCCCAGACGGCCCATCTTCTCTCTGTTTCAGACAGTTTACGGGAGGTATACGCACAAGGCTGTAAGGTCCCTTTCTCGTTGATTTGAAGTAATACCGCTCCAATAGCTACATCACTTGCATCAGCTTGAATCACGAAAGGAGTGTCCATATCCGGGTGTTTCAGCACTGGTTCTGCAGCACACAGTCATTTTAGCTTTTCAAAAGCGGCTTGGCACTCCATGGACCACTCCAGCGGCTTTCCTGGCCTCGGCTTCACCTCCCCTTTTGTTTTCAAGAGATTTGTGATGGGCATTGCTATCTTAGCAAACGTCGGGATGAATTGCCGATAAAAATTTGCAAATCCCAAAAAGCTTTGAAGTTGTTTTCTGGTGCGTGGTGGAGCCCACTCCAGAACGGCACGCACCTTCTCTGGATCCATCTCTATGCCTTCGGATGAAATGCGATATCCCAAATAGTCAATTTTGTCTTGGTGGAATTCACACTTTGACAATTTAGCATACAACTTAGCGGCACACAGTTTCTGTAAAACCGACCGCACTAACTTCACATGTTCATCCAGGGTCTCTGTGTAGATAAGGATATCATCAAGATAAACCAAACCCCCCCTGTATAAATGTTCATGTAACACTTGATTGATCATTTGCATGAATACAGCTGGGGCCCCTTGTAAACCAAAGGAAGAACGTTGAATTGGAAACATCCCATCGGGCAGTTAAAATCGGTCTTCCACTCATCCCCTTCCTTAATTCGAATCCGGTAGTATGCTTCTCTCAAATCCAACTTTGTGAAGATCTTTCCCTTCGCTAAATGGGCCAACATGTCCTTCATCAAAGGAAGGGGGTACACGTTTTCCACAGAAATAGCATTCAAATTTCTGTAATCCACCACCAAGCGTTTGGAACCATCTTTCTTTTCACGGAACAACACTGGGGCCACCACCTGGGGTCTAGCAGGTTGAATGAAACCACGTTCCAAATTTTTATCAATAAACAATCTTAGCTCTTCCAATTCCCGTGGGGTCATTGAGTACAACTTTGGTTTCAGGAGCTTCACCCCAGGCAAAATCTCAATAGCACAGTCTGTTGGTCGGTGAGGCGGAAGCTCATCCAAGGCCTTCTCACTGAACACTTCTTTTAAATCCCAATACTCTTTAGGAATTTTCTCCTCATCTTTTACGGGCTCAGTACTTGTGGAAGCTATTTCAATTAGGCCCCCAGGCTTCGGCTGAGATCTGGCCCCTCCTCCCAGTCGCTGCTTTGTGCGTATGCATAACAACCCCTTTCTCCAGTTAACCTGGGGGTTCCATTTCCAGAGCCAGGGCAATCCCAGTATTAATGGTTGCTCCATCCCAGGGACCACAATAAAACGCAGGGTTTCATCATGCTCTCCCATGACCATTTCTATAGGTTCCGTGACAAAACGTGCAGGGCAACCTCCAGCCACTGATCCATCTAGTTGGCAAAAGGAAATGGGCATCTTCAAAGGTTTTAACTTTAGGCCCATTTTCTTCACTACTTCCGTGTTTATTATACACCTGGTGCACCCAGAATCTAACAGGGCTAGCATTTCCCCTTCGACCCCTGAATTGGGTACCCTCAACTTCACCGGAATGGTCATAGGGCCCACACTTGGACTTACCAGGAAGTCGTCTTCCGAGTCAGAATTCTCCTCCTCAGGGGTCACTGGGGCTTCTGATTCCTCTCCTGCGGGACGGGCGACCTCTGTTGTCTCTTTCGACTTTAGTGCTGTTTCGCGAGGCTTCGCTGGGGACTTTTCAGGTTTCTTTCCTTCCTTTGGTGCCCCCTTTGGCTCCAACTTGACTCTGCAGTTCACAGCCCGGTGACCTTCTTTCCCGCATCGAAAGCAGGCCGAGGGGTTGGGTCTTGCCGCCACTCCTCCCTTCTGAGGTTTAGGAGCCTCTTGAGAGCGCAAGGGGGAAAACTTGCTCCACCCATAACCTCCCCGCCGTTTACTTCAGATTAAATCAATTTCCACTTCTTCTGCCAACAGGTACCACATCTGCAAGTCATTGGGGTCTCTTCTAGCAGTGCATCTCTGGTACACATCTTCATTTAAACCATCTTTAAACAGTTCTATCAGGGCTTCTTGGGGCCAGCCTCGGAAATGGCCTGCTAACTGCCTAAATTCTTGAGTGTAATCAGCCACAGACCTCCGCCCCTGTTTTATGGTTTTCATCCTAATTTGGGCCTTGCGCTCTGCCAGTGGGTCCTCAAACCTAGCCCGCAGTGCAGCCATAAATAGGTTATAATTCAGCAACTGAGGAGCATTATCATTATGCAAAGTCACCATCCACTCTGCCGCTATTCCCTCCAGAGCCCTGGTAACACACCTCACTTTGGCTGCTTCTGAGGGAAAATCCTCCCCATACTCCTCCATATGGCTCCATACTTGAGCTAAGAAAAATCCCAAGGCTTTGGGATCCCCTCCGTATTTTACTTCTAACGGAGGCAGCCTAGGAGCTCTACGCCTTCTAGGAATCACACCTCCCGCCGAAGGCCCCAAGGCTGCTGCTGGATCGGGTTGATTTATGGGAGAGGGAGTTGCTCTGCTTCTTCTGGCTGGGGCTGCTTCCCCTCCCCCTTCATACCTTTGTGGAGCTTGAGGTTGTTCAAAGGCTTCATTCAGGAGTTTCCTGGCTTGATCCAGCAAGAGTTCCCCCTTTTCCTTCTCTTGCCAAGGCTCCTCTTTTCCACGCCGGCGGGTAGTTGTGACCCCGGGGGGGATGTCCTTCTCCAGATCTTTCCAACCAACTCCCACCGACCATCTAGGCTTCACAGCTGGATCCTCTTCCAGACTGAGCTCTGCTAGCGATTGGGCTTCCTGCACCAGCAAAGAATCTTGACCTCCAATGGCTCCCAGATCCTCCTGGTCACTATTTGAAGATGACATGATGTCCAGGCCCCCTCAGAAGAAAATTGGGTATTCTCTCCGGGTGGGCAGGTGGGGTCAGATTCAGAATAATGTCAGGCGGAGCTCCATTCAAAATCCAGGAAAAAAATACTTAGACTCTTTAGTTTAGAGAAAAGATATATTTTACTGAAAGTGAAGTGGTAGCAACCAAAGAATTCTGAATCTGAGAATTTAGGCGCGCAATTCACATATAGAAAGTGATGGAAATGTTCCCACCCCCAATAGTTCAAATGACACTTCCAATTAGAAGTTGTGGATATGATCATGTGGGCATCTTCAGGTGATGATGAGGCCTCTGTCCGTTGACCTTGGCATAGTTTGATAATGGGTTGCAGTTGCGCAGAGAGAAGAAAGCTAAGCGAGAAATAGAAACCTAACTCTATTTTATGCTCCCCCCTTCCATTTATACATCAGACGAATGTAACACCTCCAGCTCACTTCCCCAACTATTCCTACCTCCCTTTTCCACCCCCCGTTACTTATG
>BLBF01000002.1:52349002-52547825 GCA_015471245.1 Laticauda colubrina
GGTGTGACTATAGGTGTTTCCCACTTGGCATGGTCCACAGGTTCTAACACCCCTTGGGCTATTAATTTGTCCAGCTGTTCCTCTATTTTTGCCTTTAGTGCAAAAGGAACTCGCCTGGCTTTTATTCTTCGTGGGGCTATTTGGGGGTTTAGATTGAAAGAAATGGGATTTCCCCGATACTTGCCAAGTGAGCCGTCAAAAACGTCCTGGAATTCTCGAATGAGGTCGTCTTCCCAGCCGGTTGTAGTCACTAGATCGATCCCGGTCATCCCGATGCCCAATGACGCGAACCATTCGATGCCCAGGAGGCTTGGTCTGTCTTGGTTGACTATGGTCAGCGGTAGCACCTTGACGTGTTGTTTGTAGGCGACTCGGAAATGTCCCGTGCCGACTACAGGGATTTGGTTTCCCTGATAGTCCTTGAGAGTTAGGTGCTGCTTCTTTAATTCTTTGGGTTTGATACCTGGGACTAGCTGTCTTATTGTGTCCCACGATACCATGGAGAGGAAGGACCCTGAGTCCACTTCCATCTTGCAGTGTTTTCCTTCGATTTTTACAATGACTTTAATTTTCTTCCCGCTTTCCGTCTGAGCGCTCTTTATAATGACAGTTTGGTGTGTATTGGCTCGCTTCTCTTGTTGCCACTTTCTCTCAGCTCGTTTAGGCTCAGCTCGTGTTGGGGAATTTCTGCGTCTCGTTGGGCTGTAGCATTTTTTGTTCCTGCAGACTTTCTCGATGTGCTCTCGTTTCTTGCAATACCGGCAGATGGCATCGAGAAATCTGCATTCGGCTCTGGGATGGTTTCCTCCGCAGCCAGCGCAACCCCGCCAATTCCTTCTTTCGCGCTCTTTTCTGTTCGTGAGCAAACGGTGGATTTCGTTGTCTTCTTCGCTCGATTCAGTTGTTTCGCCCGACTCTTCGTAGTGGGTTGTGGTGGCAGGCTGCTTTCTGTCTTTGGTTGGTGTTTCTTCACTGTGTGTGTTCATCTTTTTCATGGCTACAGCAGATTTTTTCGCGGCTTCAGCGGCTGTGGCTTCCGCGATGGCTTCGGTTACGGTGATGTTGGGCTTGTTGAGTAATTTACTCTGTGTGGTCAAGTCTCTCAGACCCAACACCACGCGATCCCTCATTGCTTCGTCAATGTTCAAAAAATCACACTCACCCCCTAGTTGTCTAAGGGCAGCAATGAAATTGGTGACGGTCTCTCCCTCTCTCTGGTCTCTGCAAAATTCGTGTCGCTTTATTAAGTTTGACGCCATTGGAGCGTAGTGTGCTTTGAGGATTCTTTGCAATTCTGGCCACGTTAGTTGTTTAAAGTCTCGGGGCTTCGCAAGGGCCTTTGCCATCTTGAAAACCGTTGGCCCACAGTGAGTCAGGAACACAGCTCTCTTGCGTTGCTCTGAAATGTCTTCCATTTCATTGCTCTCCAAATACATTTGGAAGCGATCTGCATAGGAATCCCAATCCTCTTCGTTGGGATTGAAGAGTGCGGGCGGTGCGTTGTTTCCAGGCATCTTGGTTGTCATCTGGACTTCTTATCACGGCGTGCAGATTTTTTCGTTTAGGACGATCCCACCTTCGTCGCCAGTGTTTTGTTCGGAAAACACACGAGGTAGACCGGGTTCCAACAACAAATACTTTATTCTTTAACTAGTCAGTAAATAGGAACATTTGGCTGAAGCCGAGGCCAGCCTTTTATACAGGCTGGCTTGCCTGCTTGCAGCCAATGGCAGTTGCTTAAATTTTCCGCCTTTCAGCAGCTCTTTGGATTGGTTCCTAGTGAACCAATCCAATCCTTAGTTTATTTGACCAATCAGGTTTGCAGATTTGGAGTCACCCACTTTACATATAGAACACTAGTGAATTATACAGATCAGGAAAATAAATAAAATGACATCTAAATGACACATTCATGGATGCAGATTTGTAAAAATTTCAATCATTTAATTTAAAATGAAATACATCACAGTATGTCACCCATGCAATGTTTGCTCAAGTTCACAACTCTACTGCTCTTTTTATTTGTTATATTTTCTCCAGCAAGTTCAGATTCTGATTAAAACTGTCAACTAATTTTCTCATTCTCAGACTGAGAAGATAGCCCCATTGCAAAATGTGGCTTTCCCTTGTCATTTCCTTATAAATATTTATGTGAATAAATGTTTTTTACAAAATGCAAGCTTTTCAAACATGAAATCAAGCCTAATTCCTCAGAAGTGAAAGATGCCACATGTTTTTTCATAAAGATGCTATTTGCTCATTCTGGGGATAGGGATACTCTGCTGATGTTTGAAGATGATCTACATCTTGCTTTTCTAAGCTTACATGGTGAATCTCCTTTAGCTAAAGACTAAGTAGCAAATGGCCCTATCATTATTGTTGGATAGCAGTTCTGTATTAGTGAGGACTGATGAGAATTGCAGTTCAGCAGCAAATAATGTCTGTCACTAAATTGTTAAATTTTAAAATGATTATTTTAAAATTATTTCTGATTTTATAATCACCCAGGATTGCATAGATTATGGAATGGATTGATGAATAAATTTTAGATCTAGGTTGGCCAGATTCTGTTGCTGGGGTATGATTAAATTGATATTAAATAAATAAATGGTCTGTAAATATCACTCAGACCTTGAACTGTAATTTATGAGCCATAGGAGATTGTCAGAACTTTGTCAAGATCTTACAGAGTACAGATAGTCCTTGACTTACAACAGTTCATTTAGTGACAGTTTGAATTTACAACAACACTGAAAAAAGTGACTTATGACCACATTTCCGACCATTATAACATCCCAATGGTCATGTGATCAAATTTCAGCTGCTTGGCAACTGGTATGTATTTATGATGATTGCATTGTCCTGAGGTCATGTGATCACCTTTTGACAAGGAAAGTCAATGGGGAAGCCAGATTTACTTAACAACCGTGTTACTACTTTACAACTATAGTAATTCATTTAACAACTGTGGCGAGAAAGATTCTAAAATGAGGCAAAACTCACTTAACTGTCTCACTTAGCAACAGAAATTTTGATCACAAGTCAAGGATTACCTGCATAACCCCAAAATCAATTCAATCTTTAATCTTCTTAGGTTTGGGATGAGTTGCCAAACCTTGGGAGGCTCTTGCATTACTCAGTTAATCTTTTAAAATCTGAATAACATTAAAGCTTAACATTGTTGAATGGTTGTATATTGATTTTAAGATCGGGAGGAAATGTTACATAATTGTTATGAATTATTATTGAGACTGTGTAGAAATATTGCTATAATTTGAAATGCACCGTGCAAGTGTATTTTAATAAACACCTTGCTATCATTATTGTTGCTTACAATTATGAGCTTCTTTGAACAAATCTGCCTTTATAAGAGTGATGGAGGGTAAATTAGAATCTATATTATAATTTTGTTCCATCTTTTCCCAACCTAGCTTCTTCTAGATATATTTGGATTACAGTTCCTAGAACACCCAGGTGGCATGGCCTATAAATTGTGGGAAATTCAATCACAATACATCTAAAGCACATGAACTTGTTACACAATTGTCTCTTGGCAACCATATACATTTCTATGGCATTATATCATCAGCTATTTTTTCTCCATCTGGTGTACTCCAGATATGTAGTACTACAATTCCATCAACCCCATCCAGTTGGAAAGTAATGTTTCTGGAGTTTGCTAGGCAGGCCTTGATTGAACTGATTTCTGCAGATCCTGAATGACTAAAGCTTAATAGCAAATGCTATAAATAGTAGAAAGAACAGTAAATTGGGTTAAGTGCTGTGCTTTGATTTTCTCCTATTTTTATTCTGTCAGTGTTTTTATTGCTAAGATTGCTTAACATGAGCATGATGTCTTGCATCAACTGCAGAGAAAATAGAAACGCTTCCACAACCATGTCAGCATAGTCTTTTTTGGCATTTCTTAAAAATGGAAATGGAGGTGAAGGTTAAAATGAGGAATGGTTCATCAGGGAGATTTGCAATAAAAATAAAATATCAAGGAAACTTTATGGTGTATTTAAAGAAAGGAAATTGTTTTGTTTTTTTGTCATCATTTTTGAAATGCAAAGAGCTTTTTCCTTTTTATCCTGAAATGATGCTTCTCTTCTTTATAAAGCAAAAGTCCTATTGAAAAAGTTATCATTTCTGGCCATTATAGCTTTCATCCACTAAATAGTGTAGATTCCGTTTGGATAATGTGGCTATTCAAAGATTGCTATAAGCAAGAACCATTTGAAGGACCCCCATCTATGGATCTCTGTAATCTAGAGGTATGTGTGGTTGGCTGGCAGACAAACCACTTCCGGGGGGAAGGGTGCAAAATGGCTGGATCTCTCTGGATCTTTGAAGGGACCTTAAGGCCTCTGAAAAAATGTGTGCCTGACATAAGCCTGTAGTGACTGCTGATATGAAGACTCCCCATAAAATGAAATGCCGCTCCATGGCAAACAGTGGTGCAGATGAGACTTTCTATGCCCTTCATATAGTTAAAATTATTATAATAAATAAATATTCAAGTGTTTGAAACTTATAACTATGGCCCCCATTGCCTTCACCTTATTGTAAGTGGTTTCTTTTGAGTCCTTTCCCCATAAATACTGAGAGACTAGGTGTGGAGGAAGAAAAATCAGCATCCAGATTCCTCTCATTCCTCCATATTAAGCATTTTCATACTCTTGAGATTCAAATAATTCTGAGCAAGGAATTAGTCCTCAGCACTAGAAGAGAAATAAGCTCATTATCCTTCAACACAAAAATCCAGTCTGGTTTGCCCCTTCCAGCTTTTTGCATTTTGAAGGTATTATTTCAAGGAGAGAAAACAATTAATTAACAATTGTTAAATTAGCTTTTTTTAAAAAAAAGAAAAAAGGCCTTTCCTTTCCTTCCACTGTTCAAATTCATCAAATTGCCTTTTACTCACTCTTACTTTAGAGGGCAAGTCCATCTTTTAGGTAAAGCATATATGAATATATCCAGAACTTTACGAAAGCTTGCACACCTTCAAAGGGTGTATGGATCAAGCTTTTAGGATGAAGTCCAGAAACAGCCAAAATGCACCTTGTCAGAATAAAGATTATCTAAACAAATTCCCAAACTAGTTTAAAGCTGCTATAAAAGGTCAGATACATATTCTTGTATCTCTGGACAAACCCCCTTCTTTTTCTTTCTCACTGCCCGGGCTGTATCTTGGTACATCCAAAGTGGCTTCAGAGAATGAGACTGTTGGATATTTGCACTGCACTTGCCTTATCAAAGAGCAGGGTGTGGCAATTCTGTAATACAATTATAAGCTGCTAACTGTTGATGTATTTAATTCCAGAGATGTTTGACATTCAAAGAGTGAATTATGTATGGCAAAACATTTGTATGGACCATCTGGAGATGTACACCCAACTCCACACTTGATGAGGAAGTGGCATTAAGTTGAAACTTCTGATTCCAAGACCTAAATATGCATCAGTCTTAGCTCTGATGTTAATTGATTCCTAATTAAAAGAATTTTGGCAAAGTGCAGCATGCTACTATAAAAATGCTTCTGTTGTTACAACATCTAAATTGTTTTTAATCATTTGCACATATTATCCTGTGAAGATAACCATAAATCTGTTAAAATTGATATAAGTTTCTGACTGGGAAAAACACTGTTCCAACCTACAGTATGGCAATTAAAAGGCTCAAAACATTTATTCACTTGGACATAACAGAAATTGCAAATATGCATTTGTTTCTCTATAATTCTTTATAATGTTTCTTATTGTCTCTTTTTCAACATGTCAACATTCAAAAACACAATCTACTGCTGTAAAAAACAAGAAGTCAAAATGAAAATGTCACTGAAGTGGGTAGAATTAAGAAAGAGGAATTTCCATGGTGTAGCCTAACTTGCTTGTCTTTGTGTTGCTCAATTTCTCAATTTCTAGAACTGGAAATGACTAGCATGTGTGTGCGATGGGAACCTTTACCTTTACAGTGTCCAGGCAGGTGTCTTTGGAGGGCCCCATGACAGAGACCCCCCGCAGCTGTACTCCCCATGCCAGAGGACGTGGAGGATCCCCTGTCTCAGATGGAGCAAGAAGAAGCAGCCACCAGAGACCAAGCCACACCCACCCCCAGCTTCACCTCCACAGAAAGCAGGCAGAGAAGCAGACCGGAGGGACAGAGCCACACTGTCCTCTTGGAGATCAGGGACACAATCAAAGCCAGCACAGATCTCCTCTCCCAGCTGGTCCACTTCGACATACCATCCTCCAACCGCAAGCCCTTCCTCACGTACGTGAGCCAGACCCTCATGGACATGCCTGAGGCCCAGTACCAGGCGATGAAGGAGAGGATCACAGCTCTTCTGCACCACCCTCCAGGCCCAGCTGAACCTGCTCCTACCCACTCCAGGTCTGCTCCTCCACCCCAGGCAATGTCACAGCCCTTCCATGGATTTCAGCAGCCGCTCACCTACCAAGCCTACCACTACCAGGACTTCCCACAGCAGAGGCAGCCCTTCCCAGTCCACACCCAGGTTCCTCGGACGCCACAGATGCCACAGATGCCTCACCTGACCCAGCTGCAGACCAGACAGCCCCACTACACTCCTCCTTCCTCCACCCCACAGCCAAGCCCTTCCTCAGAACATCTGTCATCAGTCTTGGGCCTCATATCCCAGGTACTTGAGGAAGGGCCTCTCAACCTCACGGGACTGAGTCAGCTCTCTGAGAGCTTCCTGCACACACCATCTCCTGTTGTACTCTCGGGGCCAGGCACCCCAATGGCGCCTCAGACCAGCACTCCAGCAACAGCTACCTCCACAATCCCCGGCCCTTTTATATCTGAGACCATGGGCACGTCTCAGAGTGACTGAGAAGAGTGCCAGAGACTGAGTTGTTACCTGCTCACTTTATCTTTGCTTAAGACACTTTACTTGGGTCATTTTGCTTTTTAATAAAGTCATACAGTTTGTTATTAATAAAGGTTATCTTTGCTTCACACATTTGGTTCATTTTTTTTTACTTAATAAAGAGTTGGGGAAAACTTTGAAAAAAGGGTTAAGCCTTTGCATGCTTGTGGGATTGGTAAGGAAAGCTGTGGGATGGATAGCTGTGGGATGGGTAAGGATAGCTGTGGGATTGGAAAGGATAGCTGTGGGATGGGTAAGGATAGCTGTGGGATGGGTAAGGATAGCTATGGGATGGATAGCTGTGGGATGGGTAAGGATAGCTGTGGGATTGGAAAGGATAGCTGTGGGATGGGTAAGGATAGCTGTGGGATTGGAAAGGATAGCTGTGGGATGGGTAAGGATAGCTGTGGGATGGGTAAGGATAGCTGTGGGATTGGAAAGGATAGCTGTGGGATAAGGATAGTTGTGGGATGGGTAAGGATAGCTGTGGGATAGATAAACCATAGACCCATCGTGTGTAAAGTAAATGCTGTAGTGAAACCCCGGGAGACACCCTTCTGTAGACATTTTGACTTTAAGAAAGCCAAATGGGTGAACTTTAGGCAGTAGCTGGACAAAGATGTAGGGAATACCTCTCCACGTCCAGATATATATGAGGAATTTATCCATCTTGTGACATTGATATCAAAGAAAACCCAAGAGGATGCCAGAGCAGGTATGTCCAGGGCTTGACTGGTGATCCTAAATCTTTGTTGGATAGATATCAGGCTCACCAGCCAATTGGAACATCTCCCAGGTTGGAATGAAACCTGGATACTTTTTACTCTGAAGGGCTTAAGACAACTCAAGTTGAGAAACAACAGTTTTGAACCTGGAAAGCACTGGTGTAGGGTGTGTTCAAAATGTGCTGGGAGTAAGAAGAGGACAGCATCCTCCATTCCTGCCTTAAAGAAGAAGTTGGCCCATGCTGGGAATGGGCCAAGTAGAAAATGCAATGCAAATGTCCTGAGTTAGAACTAGGAAAATGATTCCTCTTTTCAACCCATACTTTACAAAGGAGTAGCTTTAAATTAGAAATTGTCTCCTATATTTAATGTCACTAACTTTTTTGCATGCATATTTACAGTAAAATATATTGCATATAACATTTCAATGCCATCTAACTCCAGACCAGCACATGTACAAAGACCAGCCAAAGAGATTTATTCTGAGTAAGAGCTACTGAGTTCAGCAAGATTTAGTTCATATAAAAATGCACTTGCAGAGGAGTAAAGACCATTGCAGAGAGCAGCCACTGTCCCAAACAGGTCTAATTGAGAAGACAAATTATCATTTTTATATATTTGTTGAGTTAACCTTTTCACTTACTGTGTTATAGACAGTCAGTGTGGCTTGGTTGGCTTCTAATATGAAGAATTATGCGTTTCCCAGTATTGTTTCTTACCATAAATCTTCATAAACATGTTGTGTCTTTTGTGCATTTTATGTATTAGTGAATATATTGCTTCACGAGAAAATTCTGGATACAAAGAAATATTTGTTTGCCTAGAGAATATTCTTCTCACTGAATTATTCCAATGTCAGGTGGGATTACATTGCTCTGGGAATCATATAGGTATTGGGGATTAGAGGTGGCCTGAGACATTTTGCAGCCTGATTACACATAAAAGCTACTCATTTGTACAAATAAATGAGTGTAGTTCTCAGGAGATGCAGGCAGCACTATGCAAAGGTATGCAACTTCATAGAGGAATTGTAAATGATATTTACAAACATTTAATATATTTCTTGGGCAGCACCCTAGAAGATTATGCATGTCTCAGAGTCTATAATATTTCACACTAAAATTCTTCATGTTTTCTTCAGACCCTAATGTTAACTTATTTGCATATTTCAAAGCATTCTTCTGTGAGCAAGAACAATTATCAGGGCCAAATCATCCATCATTTAATCTTCAAATATTCCAGTCTAAAATGGGTAGAAGATTTCTAATTTTACAACAGAAAAAAGTCTTGAATGTTGACAGTCTTTATATATTTAATAAATAGAAAACAGTTAAAAAAATAACTGCCAACAAAGCAATATAACCTCTGCAACACATCCAGATCTGTATTTGCAAGGCTTGCAAAAGGCTAAGTCAATCTAGGGCCAATTTAATTTCCTGGATTGTGATGTTCCAAAAGGTGGGGCCATGACAGAAAAGGCTCTCTTCCTAGCAGATGGGACCAGAACTAGCTCTCTCCTGCCAGACCAAACGGCATGAGTGAATATACATAGAAGAAGTGGTCAATTTTGTCATATTTAGGAGTAGAAACAGACAGGTCTGGGAGATTTATAAGGGATGTCAAGCAGGTAGGTTGAAAGGATGGAAGAAAATGTTTGGACAAACAGAAAGCAAGAAGAAGCTACACCTTTGTTGTCTGTACTGGGACTCATGATGTTTTTCATGATGTTTTTGTACTATGCCCATATGGGGCATAGGTTGTTTTGATCTACCAGCCCTAGCCAATCTATCACTATCAATTTATCTCGGTTTGCTTTTTCTTCCACCAACTCATCATACACATATATGAGCCTTTTTCTATGTAGTATATGTGAATAAATGAGAAATAATGGCCTTCACTAGCAATTAGTCTTTAAGTTCTATTATATATGCTTCTTTCCCCCACAAAAATGTTGCATTCAGCCTCTATTTAAGTATAATACAAAGCTCCCGCATTTTCTGTTAGCCTTGAATATTATTGTGAAAGTTATTTTGTCAGTTTCTTTAGATTCCTGAAATTTATTACCAGTTCAAACAAATGTCTCTAGGCCAATGCCAAGAGATGGGGGGGGGGGGGGGGGAATGAACAGCTTGAATCTTTTCATCAACATCTCAGAGTGAGATGACATCATTCAGAAAAAGGTGTCCCGGGTTTCTGTGTTGCTTCTATAACCAAAGATGATCCTTATAAAGAGGCTTCACTGTGTATCAGAGCCAAGGAGATGATCTTGGCCAATTCTGGGAGAAGGCTGCAGATGCCCTGTTGGCAGGTGTGGTGCTGCTTATGTCAACATGACAAGAGACTAGAACCCTGCTTAGTGAGGCCTGTGCTAACTGTTTCACTTTCCTGACAATTAATCTGGAAATCTTCCTAAGTTCTACATCTGCTCATCTAATTAACACACTGTGGGATGAAGCTGAGTAAAGATGGGCTGAATTGAGAATCATTTGTTTTCTTTTGTTTGCCTTTCTGTGAAGCTTTGGGATATTCCCTTGCTTTTGCCAACAAGAGATTGGCTGCCACACAGAAAAACAGATGTCCATGTCTCCATGAGATCAATGCAGTTGAATTCTCTGTGCAAGACAATACTGAACTATCTTGACCACCTCAACAGTTCAAAATTCCAAGTTAGGCCTGTGTGGCATTTCTGTCCATTTGCTTTCAGGCAGCTTGGGCTTCCTCAACTGTTGAACAGTTACATTTCTTTAAAAAGTCTGTTATTCTTAAACCTTGAATTGCATGTCTGTGAAGCTAATGATCAGATTTGGTGATTGATTTAAAATTCATTTACATCTCAAAAAACTTCCTTCCTTCTTTCCTTCCTTCTTTCCTTCTTCCCTCCCTTCCTCCCTTCATTAGAGTTTTGCATCACTAAGAACAATATAAACTATAAATCAAAGGACTTGCATTCATTTCTGCATATAAAACTTGTCTGGGTGAAAATTACACCATTTGCATAATTCCTACCTTTTTTCCCTCTCTCTTTCACTCCTTCCCATTTTTAAAGATATTTTAAAAAAGAATATAAATCCATGCTAATTTTATAATTTTTTTTCTAGATATTTATATTTTCCCCATGTTTTTCAATTATCATTATTTTTCTTTTGTCAAACAATGTTTATAATTACTGTCTTTTTAGAACCTGTATATGTTATGTCCTGTTGAATTCAGCAGGATTTATTTATTAGTAAAATTATTTTGATTGTATCTCATTTGCTACTATTTGCTTTGAGATACTTAGATTTTGGCTTTCTCTAAGCAAAAACCTGTTTGATATTTTAAATAACAAACAGCTTTGCAGAAACCCTCAGAGTCAAAATATGAAGTCAGTTTCTTTGAGTTATTTTATTGCTTCAGAGATTCATAGCTCAAGACTAAGGATGGACAAATTTATCAATTTCAATTTCTGTCAATTATTCATTTTTCTTGTCTTAAATTAATACCTACCCACTTCTGAACTAGTCAGGAATGAACACATGAAAAACTGTCAGTATTTACATAACTATTTTCCTGTAATATGCATTTTGGCAAACAATATTTCCTATTATACTGTACTATATGTATTATTTTCATTAATGTAACTATTTTCTCTTATAAAGATCTATTTATATGTGTTCTTAAAATTGTAGATTTGACAGATAGCTGTATTTCAGTTAATTGATTTGAAGTATAAAGCTGCAGAATTTCACATTCAGATGTCAATCACTTTTTTTTCTAATCCCTACTCAAGATATAAATAAGCCAAAGCTGCTTTTTTGCCTCTGTGCCATCCATTTGATGTTTGTTGTCCTTCTTGCCCCTTAAAACTAGATTTCATTTGTGACACTAGTAATGCAAAATGCATAGATGAAAGCTTCTCATGATATAGTCCCCACCCAGTTTCAAGGAAGAACTTTGGAAAGAAATTTTAGTAGGCCCCAAAATAATAAAATTATTCAATATAAAATAATCAAACATAACAAAATAAAATAGGACTATAAACAGAAAGAGGGAAACGATCTCTCTCTACCTCTTACACACAGAGAGAACAGCAAGGACAATCTTAGCAAATACTGAGCTAGGCTGCCCAATCAACCTACATATTTGATAATCTTACACATTGATTTTACATTGGTGGAGGATTGCAGCATCCTCTTTTTGTATTGAATTTTCTAAGCTCCATAGCAACCAACCAACCTCTGAGAGAAGCAGATGCCTAGGAAGATCTCAAGATCTTTACCTCAGAATTCCAAGATTCCCAAGGAACCTGATTTAAACTGAAATACATCTTTATCCAAGCATATTAGCCATGACACCCTCTTGTTGCACATTAGTTTCATGTTTTCAGACTTTCTAACACCACCAAGCACACCAGAAAAATGTGGCTTTGCTATTTGAGGATATAAAACAACTTAATCGTCTACTTACTCAGCAACTTATACTGTATAAACATTCATATATAACAAAGATTTGACCAGTCACTAAAAAAAAATCCAAAACTAATCCTTGCATCAGATTTCCATCTGTATTTCATACATTGCTATTCTTATCTCCGTTCTCTTTCTTTTTAGTAGACAAAGAGATTATAAAACATGGAAATAATGAAGGGCAAAGAAACATTCATTCTGTCATGGTTGGATATTTGATTTTGGTAATGAACAACCAAGACTCTTGGATAATTGGCAGAGATACTTGCCTGTGCGTGGGCATTTTGACAGCCCAGCATTGATTAAATTGGTCTTTAATTGAAGTAACCAAGTTTAGTAATGCTGTAACTACAACATTAATTCAAAACAGTGTTAATTGCAAACCATTTATTAATGAAAATAATTTAACATTATTTTCATAATTACTGATTAAGAAATTGTTTTGGTCTTAAACTCTAATTACATAGCAATTATATTTTGTTTCATTATGAATGTACCAAAAGTATGCTGCAGCTACCACACTGTGGTACTTGAGACTTAGCTTTTCCTCCACTGATTAATTAAAGTGTTAATGTTGTCCTCATATTCACAATATATCCCATACTTTATATGACAATATGCACTGTAGCACATAGTGTGTCAGATACACTTCAGTTATTCCCCACAAAATGAAATAAAATACAAGTGAAGTAACTATTGTAATGTCTCTTTCTCTACAATGAACTGGCCCAGTCTGGGGACTACATGTCCAGCCTCAGTTTGAACTAACCAGTGAAAGGGAGCTATTATCATCCTATGTTATTGATTCCCTGTCTGTTTTTAATTTGTTTCTAGTGCTTTGTTAGAATCTGCTTTCCTGCATCAGATGTCTATTGTTCGATGTCTTTTAATTTGAAATGACTGACAATAGGACATTTCTATGTGACACCCTTTTCAGGTACTCAAAGAGACTTCCTACTCATTCTTCCCAAGATTAAATTTACTAATTTCCCACAATCTTTCTCCATATATCATGTTTGACTTTGTTGCTCTGAATCCTTCTCAAAGTATGGTACCTAGATTGGACAGAGTATTTGAGATGGGGGTAAAGTGATTGGTCAGTGCAGAAACTCAGTACATATTTAAGAATATGCGGTTTCAAAGAATAGACTGTGACAGAGCTGGATCCAGGCTTATTAAAGCTTTTGATCTTTTGACATCAACAAATGTAAGTTCATGATTAACTTGCCCTCCTGTTTATAAAGAAACATAACTAATTTAGTCTAGGTCTAATCTATTGTGCTGTTTATGTCACTCTGCTCTGGTTACAGAAGTTCTAATGCAGGTATGGAATTCCAAGAGAAAAGATGGTGTGGCCCCTTCAGTGTATATACAGTAAATATGCATGCACGCATAGACACACAGACAGACACCCCTACACACCAGTAACCAGTAATCCTGCATGTAGGATATTATAGATACTAAACATTTTCTTGCTTAGGCTCCACAGTCTACGACAATCCTCAGATCTTAAAAACTTTACAGTAACTACTTAAGCACTCTCCAAGATTATTCTCTAGGAATTCTGGAATGGCAGTCCCAACAAAGCAGAGGGTGATTGATTGGAGAAGATTAGTGCCTGATCCAAAACCCATTACATGCCAGATATTTTTTCTGGTGTCTATGAATAGTACTATTATCATATCTTCATTATTTCACTGCCATTCCTGAATTACAATCTTTTCAGATTCCAATTGCACAATGTGAGGAAAATATGTAGCGCTGTATGGATAGTAGTCAGTTTTTGTGAAGTCAAGTTGAGTGTGCTGGGGATTCAGGCAGGGGTGGGATTCAAATTTCTTAACAACCGGTTCTGTGGGTGTGGCCTAATTTGTGGGTATGGCTTAGTGATCATGTGACTGGGTGGGCATGGCTTGCATGTAAATATTATAAATATTTATGTAAACATTGATTTTCTTTTTTATAAAAAAGAGCAACTTTTACCCAAAAGCAGGCAAAGCATGCAGGCAAATTGAGTTGCTCACAGAATCACACATTCATTTAGAGATCTATCTATCTGCAATTGGATATCTTAGTCTGCAGTGAAAAACTTCACTAAGGAAGGTTCAGCTCTGCTTTTAGATTAGCTAGAAAGCAACAAATCTAAGGATTTCCTGCTTTCTAGCTAATCTAAATCTCCCGGCAGAGCAGAACAGCTGATGGTTGGGGGAAAAAAAAGAAAAGTAGCAACTTATCAAACCAGGCAAGTTGGATGGCTTGCATGCCAGGTAAGGAGTGAGTTGGAGGGGAGGGGAGGGGCCAGTCAGTGAAATGATTTGCCCATTCTCCAAACTGCAGACAATCATAATATGTGTGCGTGCAGCTTTTGCAAGAAATCATCAGCTATGCCGCCTGGATAGCTGACAAGCACTGCACTAGGGTGCACAACATTTGAAAATCCTCTTGTTTCCTGCTTTTTCAACCTCAGCTGTGCCGCTCAAAGCAGCTGAGGAGAGAATAGCAGGGAATAAAGGACAGCTTACAGCCTGGGCAGGCCAATGAGTTGGTTTGGTGTCAGCTGCTCTTCGCAATTACAGGTTCAATAGAACTGAGCCGAACTGATAGCATCCCACCCCTGGATTCAGTTGGTTTCAGCTGTAAGAAAGTTTATAGTGGCTTAATATTAGCTTAAGGCCCTGTCACACTGGCTGACGGATGCAAAACGTTTGTAAAAAGGACACAGCAGACGAGAAAAATGTTCCATCCATTGTTATCCGCACTCAAAAGGGGCAAAAATTTGCAAAACCAGAGCGGACAACACAGAAAGGAATGGACGGGAGGAGGACGTAGGGCGGATGGAAAGCGGATGCTCCATGGAAGCCTAGCAGATGGAAGCAGATGAGAGTGGATGGCACATCCGCAAGGCTTCCGGGGGACCACAGCAAAGCGGACACGGAACGGATACAGCGGATGCAGAGCGGACGCCGAGCGGATGAAGCGGATGCACAGCGGATGCCAAGCAGATGAAGCAGATGTGGAGCAGAAGCCTAGCGGATGTCTAGCGGAAGCCTAGCGGATGCCTGCGTTTACTGCACACGTGGGGAGGATGCATTGTGTCAGCCCCACGGATATAAAGGGAAGCAGCTCCCAAGCAGGTCACCATTCAGAAGAAAGACCTGCTTCCAGACACATCGACTGCCTGCCTGCCTGCATGCCTGCCAGGCTTGCTGCCTGCCAGGCTTGCTGCCTGCCTCCCTGCCAGCCTTGCTGCCAGCCTGCCTTCCAGCCTCCCTGCTGGTGTTGTGTGGCACCCTCCAGCCATACTGCATGCTCCTGTAGGTGGTCCCTGAGGCCAGGTGGCGCAGAGTCAGTGCCACCTTGAGCCCAGGGTCCAGGCTGGGCCAGAAGTTGGTGCTCTGCTTGGTCAACCTGGGTCTCAGCCACTCCACAACTTCGTCAAACATGGCTGGAGGCATCCTCATGAAGTTCTGGAATGCACGAGGGTCTTCGTTCCTCAGCTCCACCATCAGCTTGTTGTACAGTCCATACTCTGCTCTTCTCCCGATCCATCTTCGGACCCAGACGCTTCTTGGCCGCCTCCTTTTCTTCCCGTAGTTGAGTTGAAAGAGCCTGTAGATGGCTTCGCACTGTTGCAGAACGATGGTGGCTACCAGAAGGACTGTGTTACGATCCATGGTGGACATGACTGGATGCTGTGGAAGAGCAAGAGGCAGATGAAGGCTGCAGAGGTCTGCACAGCAGGGCTGCTGGTCTGAAAGTGAGATCCAGGTGAGTTGCTCTCCCTTTTTATAGGCAATATAGGTTTTCCCCTATGTGTCCTTTTGCATCCTCCAGGCATCCTCTAGACATCCTTAATATCTGAGATAGGTCCCCTCTGTGAACGTTTTTTCCGTTTAAAATGCTTTCTTTGCGAGCTGCATCTGCTTTCATCCTTTCTCCGTCCGTGCTACTAATGCTGCGCGTCCGTTCCACTTCCATTCCACTTCCTCCCTGTGTCCGTTTACTGCTGGAGCAGATTTGAGTTGCGCGGATGTGCAGCGGATGTCTAGCGGATGTAGCGGACGCGTAACGGATGACGACGGATGCAGAATGGATGTTCCCCGTATGCCTAGCGGATGCAGAACGGACGCATTGGATACATTTTCCGCTCAAAAAGTTTTGAGCAACTCAAAACTTTTTGAGCGGATGAAACGTCAGTCGATGGATGCTGGACAGATAGAGAGGAAGAAAAACGGATGCAGTGAGTACAGAACGGATGCATCGTGTTAACCAACGGATGGCAAGTGTTTTTCTCCATTTTACATCCTCTTTCCATCCGTTGGTGCAGTGTGACATGGGCTTTAATTTGGCTTAATACTGTGCCAATTTTTTTTCTATTAATTTTCTGATATTTTTTTCCTTTCCCATGGGAAAATGGGGTTGTTTTTTCTACTTCATTCTTAGAAAACATTTGAATACTTTTAAAATTCTCTTGATGCCATTGTTGAAACTTAGCAATCATTATGAGGTAATAAAGAACATTAGTATTGTTATTCTTCCTTTCAGCTATATCTTTTTTTATAACTTGGCAGCTAACGACACAGACTTCAAACCTCATAAGAAAAAATGTGTTATCAAGTTACATTTAATTGAATGGTGGGCAGTCATAAAGGCTTCAGTCTGAGACAGAGTATTTGGTGAAAGGCATTCATCTGACATACACTACAGGTTTGTTATGTTCTAGAACCTGGAACCCCTTAAGAAAATGTTCTTTGAAAAAAAGACCTCTGAAAGCCATTTTTCTCCATTAAGACAATGGTTTTTAGAATGCAGAAAATAAATCATCAAAACATCCAATTACTGTTTGGACATTATTCACTTTAATCCATAATTTAAAATTTATAATGGGCCTTCATTGATGTTTTATAGAGACTGCATGGTTCTGAATACCCATTTAAATAAAATAAAAATTAGAAAAAACTAAGCCTTTTCCCTCAAGCTTCCCCATTAGGTATCTTGGTTAATGTACAGATGAATTGCATCACAAGTAACTTTTACCATGGATATCCTTTCATTCCTTTTTTCTTTATCCCATCAATTTCTAATCCACTTCAACAATGTTTTATTGAACTGGATATCAGAAGGCATCAATTTGCAACAGCCTCATAAAAAAATAAAATAAAGCTGTGATACAGAAGAGAAACTGCTGCATCAGACACACTTCAGTTCTTTTCTACCCCTACCTCAGTGCTCCTGTCAGAAATATCACCAACCACCGAGGCTAGAAAACAAAATCTCAACTCAAATATTATTAATACAACATTGGGAACTTTTAATATATCCTGTGTTTGTTCTAAAATTAAATATTCATGGGCAGTTAGATCATATAAAATAATGGCATCATTCAAAGAAGGGCTATGCATTAGAGATAAAGAGATGGAAAAGAAAAACTACAAATTATGACTGTGGCACAGATACCATAGGCACGACATGCAAAGCAAAGCTAACTGTGCAAATTCTTATCTACAAAGAGTTTTTAAAGCCATAGAACATACATTCTAATTTTAATTATCAGCTATAGTATCTGTCATACATTTATTGTGTATATATTGCCAGAAGCTCCTAGAGAGAAGCAGAATAACAAACCAATGAACACAATAATGAATTACACCCATAATTATACCTAGAATCTGTAGGTTGATGTTGGGCAGTACAATGTGTGTGTCATTTTTTTTTCAATTTCTCTTGCAATAGAGATGCCGTGCATTATGGGTTATGTATGACTGCCCTCTCCCAAGCCCAAATAGCTGATCAATTTGGGGGGAGGGGATCTTGTGTAGCAGTAAAAATACTGATGTTGTTGTTTTTAAATGTGGTGAAATACATTTTCAGCAAGTGCTACATTGGAAAGTCCAGACTGAAAGCTATTTTGTGACATTTGAGGGTTTTAAATGCAAATTCAAAGAAGAGAGAATGGTGCCCTTGCATCTATTCCATGATTTGCTACCAGTGATATCCTGGCCAAGATGGAAGGCATTATATTGCACACTTATATCAACATTTGATCTTTATTATAACAGGGTCCTTCCATGGACACTGGCTAATGTATGTCATTTGTAATTCTATGGTTTGTAGATGTTCAATTCTTCTTTGCATTTACTTGTGCAAGAAGAATTGTTTTTCTTAATATATACAGCATTGCTTATGGTTCTTGCTGAGGGTCAGTCTTATTACCTGACTAGTTTTGTTTTTGTAATATCTTTCTGTTAGACCATTAGGTCAAGAGTAGAATAATACACTCAATTAAATATACCTGCTTATAAGTGTATTTTATGCAACTAAGTAGTGAAAAAAATGCTTTCTTTCTTTATCTTTCCCACCTTTTTACATGCTGCATTTTAAGAACTTCATCCAAAAAATATCACTGGATGAATATGCGCATATACATATACACCCTCCCCCATCATCTCAAAATTATTAAAATCTCTGTGGGAATTCATGATTAATTTTAAGGCCTGACAGATTAAAATACATTATTATGTACACTCTAGTGCATCCTTTCAGATTTTTTCAGAATCTGATTTTGCTCTCTTGATACACACCAATGATTCTACATGTATCTAGTAGATTGCAAGGAATAGATTAGCATTAAAGAGACAGTATTGTGTTGTTAGGTTGTTATGTGTAACTTGTGCTTATACATTAAGAAAAATGTACCTGGCATCTTCTTGGACATGACCAGACCCTTTAAAAAAGAAAGCAGAATTAATAGTTAGTTGTAACACATTTGTAGCAGCACTTCTGAAATTCTGACCTTTAGCATGTTAACTGGCTCTTTTTATCTGGTTGTCTGGCTGACTAATGCAAGAATAGTCTGATTAAAATGAGAACTGGAGGGCTTACTTCCTTCTTAAAAGGAATTCTTGCTTCTTTTTTGCCATTAGGCATAACCAGTGTTTGCAAAATGAAAGAATAAAAAAGCAAAATGAAGCTGTATTCCGAAAATTGCAATATTTGCTTCTTTTCATTGGGGGAAATTTAATTATCTGCACCCAGAACAGAGCTTTCTGCTCCCTACTTTAACCTGGGTTTACACACAAGCAATATATGGCTAGGAACTCTGGAAATTGTTATCCAAAAATATATGGGAGACTCCTAGTTAGGGAAAATTTGATTGCATCAACAAATTAGTTTAGATAACTCTCCATAAACAGTCATGTTACAATATCAGCTGAAAATATCAAATAAGTTAATAAATATTATTTTAATTTGTATTTAATAAAATTAATTAATTTAATAAATAAATATTAATTTAATAAAGATATTAAATCCATTAATAACTTAATGGAGAAGACGCCAGTGTAGGTTTGAATGGAAAATAAGACAGGTCACCCTGACAGAGGTAGGCAGGAGGTGTTGCCAAGGCAAAATGGGCTGAAACATTTTTAAGTGGAGACCAGCAACATAACATTTGGAAGTAGCTAGATAGATGACTCCCTAATTCACTGAAGTGTAAGAAGAAAGAAGAGGAAGTGCAGCACAATCAAATTTGTAAGATTCTGTCACTATAACTCTAATATTTATTCTAGAAGAATCTAATACATTAAACTGTTAAATAAGAAATAGGAATGCCCGGTAAAAAACTGTTCAATTGAAAGCACATATGTTCATTATTCCAGACAAAATAGCATCTCATTGTGTGCTAATTGGTGCTACTGAATCTGCCTAGTCTCCTGGCAATATTGCATAGATTTCTAAGCATATAGTTTGCAATGTAGGGAGCTCATAATCTGTTTTCACATTTTATAAGGCACCAGGATTTGTCAACACATGAAATTGGACCAAGAGTAAACATGATTTATCCATACTGAAACCAAACCCTTTCATTGGTAAACATGATAGAGTCTATATCAAAAGGTATTAAATGAAAATGATCAGGTCAACTTGGTTTCTAGCAAAGAATACTAAAATCACTTGCATCAAGTATTATTAATTTTTATATGCTATGTTTTAAGAGGGGTTATCTCTTCATAAGCCTTTTGATTCTCAAAATCAATCTTCTAGCAAAATCAATCTTCCAACCATGACATCTGTTGAACCACTGACCTTTACAGCAGTATGTGTATGTACCAAAGTGCACATCTCTAAGTCAAAGTTAACACTTTGCAACAGTGGTGGGATTCAATTTTTTTATTACTGGTTCTGTGGGCATGGCTTGGTGGGCATGGCAGGGGAAGGATACTGTAAAATCTTCAGTCAGAGATGGCATTTGCCGGTTCTCTAAACTACCCAAAATTTCCACTTACCAGTTCTCCAGAACTGGTCAGAACCTGCTGAATATCACTTCTGCCTCGCAAACTGCCTGGATAATTCTAGTAATTGTAGTATCCTTGACAGTATTTTTGGAAGTGGTTTGTCATTATCTTCTTCCTGAGGATGAAAGAGAGTGACTAGCCCAAAGCCTCTCACTTGGCTTGTGCCTAACCACTACACTAAACTTACTCTAGAGGAGAGCTACTGTCAAAGAGTTCTGTACTAGAAGATATTTATATCTAAATTAAAAAAATGGACTAAAAAAAGAGTTCTGTACTAGAAGAAACTTTTTTTCACCTATCAAGTGTATGTAAATTCCAAGGGAGGCCTTGATCTTAGATGTAGATCAAATGATACATCACAGCCCATTCTAAAATGCTGAATATAATTCTTGGGAATTTCCTTCCACTATTTTGAAAGCTAAATCGGCATTACAGATATTCATAGAATTCTGCATTAAGAACTTAACATTACTCCAGCATACAGGTACAGATAAGCAAAGAAGATTGCATTTCATTATCCTGTGTTTGTGAGATTATGTTCTCCAGAGTAATCTCAACAAATATAGGTAAGTGATATATAATGAAGGTCTCTTGATATTATTTTAAAAACCTGAAATCCAATAGGAAGCTAAAGGGATTTTTTTCCTGGAAAGATGATGGGCACAGAAGAAGAGAAATAATAGAAACAGATTCTCACCCTGTGCTTTGAGATGTCCACTCAGCAACTTTGTGCTTTCTTAGTACGACATCAGTCACCACAGGGCTGAAACTTGACACATTCATAAGAAGGCAAGCTAAAGAGGACAAAGTAGCATCATTAGTTTTAGCCATGGAAATGCTGGGCTGGCTCAAGAGATTTTCTTGCCAGCGGCAAAACAGCAGTAGCATACTGTCTGTTTTTCTTTGAAGTCAAGGTGCATAGGATCCTAGGCCAGGCAAGTGATTGTAATGTCTGAGATAAAAAAAAAACACCACTCCTTGAAAATGTCTATTCTATTTCTTGATAATAAGATAGATGATGATAGGTAAATAGTAGATAGATATACAGAGCCCAGCAAGATGCTAACTTTTTCATGACCCTAAGATATTGCCTGATGGTTCCACTTCACTCTACACATTGGTAAAGCAAATCTTGCAGGGATGGAGGAAACAAACATATTAATATGCGTGTGAAGTCAATCTCTAGGAACAACAAAATCCATAGGTTCATGAATACTGTAGCTGTATAGTATTTGTCAAATCATCCTATAAATGTATACAAGTTGTCTCCATTTAAAAAAAATTAGAGTCCATTTTCTATGGGTGGTCAATAAAACATTTCTACTTTATTTTGTACAAGGCTTCCAGCAAATAGGTCTCACTCTTGATCCAGAATCTGAGAGAAACAGGTGCCAAAAGACAATGAGGCAGATGAGCATTATATGTGTATTAGCGCTGAAATGAAAAATTACCCCAATTCAGAATGTGACGTGTTTTATGCATTTACAATGACACATCTGGATTAGAAATTAACATGGACCTGAAATCAAAGTTTCTGGCATGAAATGGGAGTAATGCTATGCTATGCTATGTTATGCTATGCTATGCTTCACTGAATTAACCAGAGAAAAACTAACTAATTAACTATATTAAGAGATTTTGCTACTCAGGAAAGAAAAGAGAATAGAAAAAAACTGCAAACCATGTAGGGCAAAACAGCCCAGGTTTAAAAGATAGGCAGATTATTTCATCTTTTTACAACAGTTACCTAGAATAAGATTTAATGTAGCTTATAATATTTTGCATTGGTGCAAAGTTAGATAAAGCTGATATGTTATCCTATGTAAATAATCTTGACTAGATGAGAGGAACCAACCTGATCAGAAGGATCAGAAAAAAAAGTGAGAGATAGATCCAGTACTGGAACTTGGGTCAATATTGGATCTGAACAAGAACCAGCCTATCAAAAACACTTTAATCAAGAGCTTTGGAGGCCACAATCTCAGAACCTCCTTGTCTGAGGTCCCTTACTCAACACTACTCTACCGTTGTGCTGAACCTGGGTAAAACTGAAGGAATTAATGTTTGCTCTTTCTAAATCTTTTCCTGACACTTTGTGAATTGTAAGCTTGTAAGGAATGCCTTTTCTTTCATCACTTCTATAAAAAGGGAAAGGAGAGATGGTTATATAGTTATTAGCTTATCATTCTTGATAAGAAATGTGATCTAAGAAACATAGTCCGAAAAAAGGCATGGTTCAGATTATTTGGAGTCACTATTCACTTGAAACTTAAAATGTATATTTTTGATACTGCTTTGATTTTAAGTGATCTAATTATCTCAGGTGCCACTGTTCATTGTCAAGGCAGAACAACTGGATTGGAGAAACCCAATAAGATTTGTGGGGTATTTGCTTTCTAAGAAAAAGTTGACCTGGAAAATCACATATCCTGTAGAATAACTCAATGAATATACAGTACATTCAATTCATGCAAACGTAATGTCTCAGTTTCCTAGAAGCCAAAACTCAAGAGGTTGTTTTAATCTTTTAGCCATCACTCCTTTCATAAAAAACAGGGTTATTTCAGAGAGAGACCATCAACTAATTTACTTGGCTGATAAACAACAAGAATGTAGACTCCTTCATGAGGCAAATATATAATTAGATAAACATCTAATATATGTCCAGAATACTGGAAGATCAAACTGATTTTTTAAAAACTGAGCCCAGAGTTAGCATACCACTTTGAAGAACAGTATCAGGAACCTGTTGACTTCACAAGATCTTCATACTATCCAACATTGTAAATTATCTCAGAAAGGAATCCATATGTTTCTACTATTCCGCCTACATTCCTTCTCACACACATATATTTCTGAGGTGATAAACTCAAGGGCAAGAAAGAACAAGCAATAAGATGATCTTGTCATGCAGATCAAGATTTTTAAAGCACATTAACTGTAATTTTTAGTTAGTCATAATTTAGTGAACCATTCAAAGAAACCCAGTTCGCTGAACTGAATTGAACTGAACAGATGGAATTCCACCCTCACTCTGCTTGAGTGACTTTCTGAACAATGCAAACTCTTCTTTCAAAATCTCCTCCTAAGAGCTTCATGCAACATTTGGTAGATGCTCTTCTCTTTGACTTGGTGGTATTATGTAATAAAAAAAAGCCAACAGATAGCCCTGTTCTAAGGTGCAGCTTTGTTTTTTTCATTTTCTTTTAAAAGAGTTTATGTTTTTTACAAGTATTAATAATTCAACAAAGATTTCCCAGATTCAGTGCTCTACAAAGTCCAACTGTTTTTCTAAATTAATAGTTTCTTTAAATCCAGGGTTTATAATCACCTGTCAAGATTTGTCATCCAAACACAAATGCTAAACAAGAAGCAGACAACTTTTTCACAGTTGTCAACATAAGTGTTCTTGTTTTTAAACAATGCTCAAATTAATAAAGGTAAATGATGTCATTAAAGCCAATGGGTAGGACCAGAATTTCAGGGGTGTTTGGGAGATTGTTTTTTCTTTCTTAAACAAAGGAAGAAAGTTAATATTTTATGTATTTTAGCTTTTACAACCATTGTTCTACTTTCCAGTGGTGCATTAGAATATCTGCAAGAAGCATCACTTGCCTGCAAGCAAGATCTAGTTAGACCACAAAATAAACAAAGTAATAGACAATGAAGAAACCAAAGTGCTCTAGATTCAAACACACAAGCACTTGCCACATAACCTCCAGATTTAACACTTGTCAATAAGAAAGATAAAATTGTCTGGATAGTGGATGTTGCAGTATTTCTAGACACCATTGTAGCAGAAAAAGAACTGGACAAGATATCAAAATATTAAGAATTGCAAATAGAATGATTATGGCAAAATAAAGCAGTGATGATACCAATAAGAATTAGTATCTTGGGTGCAATCCCAAGGGAGCACCTCTTGTACCCATTGGCATCGACAAAATTACCATCAGTCAATTGCAAAAAGCAGTTTTACTTGGAAGGGCTTGGATGGAGTATACAGTATGTTCCAAAGCATTAAACAATATAAACAAACATTACTCACCAGCAATGTTAAAAGCTTTTATGTTTTTGGACTTAAAAAAATCATTTGATTATCTTAACTAAATTAATCTGTCCATTAACATGCATGATATAGATAGTAAACAAAAAGCTGACTTTGTTGACTAACTACTCACCCAAATATTAGCATTTTTACTAATTTTCAGGACACAGTAGGAATCAATAAAATAAAAACAAGTCCTGTTTTAAAAGAAGTTGCTAATATATTGGGATTCTAATTTTTCTTAAAGGTTTGGTTTGGGGAGTAGTTCAAAGATTGAAACCTCCTGACATATTACAGAACAAAGCATCAACTCTTAAGGTTGTTTTTGTTTTAAAAAGACAAGTGTTTTACCTTGAAATTTGCCTGTCTCCTCAGAATTTTTTTCTGAAAGTATGAGGTTGACAAAGAACATCTGGTAAGTGAGGGAATGACAGTGAGCAGACAATCTTCCTTTTTGGTATATGTGTATTTTATGAATAGATCTCTGTATCATCTATGTAGTGAATAGGGACCCCATTCCTAGTGAGTGGCCACAACCTAACTAATCTATAACATATTCCCACTGGCCACTGGCCACCAAAGAATATTAAACTATTCTCTGATGAAAGACAATGGAAGATAGTAATCATGAAAGTAATAGTATAGCTGTCTGGCTAACAAAGGTATGTCAGCTACTTGTCATTGTTTAAATATTCACTAGTATCGAAATTAAAAGTATCTAGTACATCTTCAGATAGTTATGTTATCAAAATATAAAGTAGAAGCACTATGTCATTTCTAATAATATTAAACACTGCCAAATCTCTGATCAGCATTTCAGTCACTGTTTAAAATGTTACACCACAGGGCCACAATTGAAGAACATGACTGTTTTCATACATATCCTGGGATGGCAAGTAATATCATGTTAGGATAGCTTTGTGATTTGTACTGGATGCCTGGTGCTACCTTATTCATAAACACATAACATATCTGATTTAAGGAATGACTATTGTCCTCCAGCTTAGCATGTGCTTCTTTGTGTGTGAGAGAAATATAGGCACTTTCCAATAAGAAAATACCTTTAAATCACATCCTATAAAAGAATCTGGAACTGATCTTGGGAAAGACATGGATGACCTGTGAAAGAGGAAAGGAAAGAGTGAATGATTAAGGAGAGATTTGGGCAAAATATTAAAAAAAAAATCTAAAATAGATAGAAATATAACAAAGAAACAAAAAATAACCACACCTTGATTTTGTTTAGAATTAGAGAAAGCATAAGTCTGGACAAGCTTTCAAGATTAAAATACACTACAACAATAAAGTAGTATCCTTGCAATCCTTGTGATCTCTGTTTTTGATTTGGTCTGTCCAGAAGGACTGCCACATCTATATACAGTCTGGAATCATGGTCTAAACAGGAAAGCAAAAACAATACGTAACCTGGAATCTTTACCATTCCTGAGATGTTTATACCAAGATTTGAGCAAAGTTTGTAGTGCATCTTCTGTGGAGAGATTGCTGGTTGGTTTAACACATCAAAATAGCAGAATGACATATAATGCTGAAGCATCTGAAAATCCATCTCTCCATCTCTAAATAACTAATCTACCATTAGTATTAACTCTGGAATTACAATCAGTATTACAAGTAGAAGAATTATCCAAATCCACAGGCTCTGGAAAGAGTTGCACTACAATACTGCATGGTCCTAACAAAAAGCCAATCAACAGTATACTTTGCCCTCCAAATTCAGGATAAATTTAACGAAATGAATAGAGGCAGAAATTAAACAATAATACTGGCTTCTGAAGAAGAAATCATCAGAGAGAAAAAAATAATCCAAACATGTCTTTAATAAACTTGGCAAATAATACAATTAAACAGTTCGGATTTTGTGTCTATACCATTTACTATTAAATTTACTTTTGAAAAAAGGTACTTATAAATCTTTTAATACATTTTTCCTTGTTTCACTATGAGGGATTTTTAGTCAGATGTATGGATTGTATGTACTAGTTAACTTCACTGGAGTTTTTAGTAGTTATATTTAAAGTAGATTTTATCCTAGAATGATATTAATTTGATAGGATCCCTGATCTGTAAACCATTGGTTATCTTGGTCTCTCCTGATAAGGAAAAAAAAGTGCTGAGGATTTCCAGTTGGTGAGCACATTTGGGCAGAATCTTTCACACGTCACAAATTGCAGATGGGAGGCAGTGATCTCGAACATGCAGTCACATTGCGTGACCATCTGACACCTTCCATTTAGAAAAATAATACTTTCCTCCCAGCATACGCTCCCTGCTGCAACCAGCACCAAAATTATGCCTGGGAGAGCTGTTTTTCCCACACTAAGATCTTAAATATTTCTTCGGCTGCTTTTAAAGGATTCATAGTGCAGCAGCAGACCAACAATCACATCTTCTAAGTCTTCTGAAAATTCCAAAATTCTCCCCAAGTCATCATAAAGATGAAAAAGAGTAGAAAGGGGGAAGGAAGGGAACTTGCAGCTATGCAATTACACAAAAGGGGTGAACAGAGCTTTTTTTTATTTTTACTTATATGTTGTTTCTAGGAAGACAGAAATCTGCCTCTGTCTCACATCAACGAAAGGCTGTGGTTTTATGTTATTTATATTATTTGTTTATTGAAAACATTTATACAGCATACCACTTTAAATTTTTATTTAAAACATTTATACATATATTTAATTCTGGGCAGCTCCCAGTAAACAATTAAAACAATATTAATTAAAAAAACATTATACACTAGTTAGTTAGCTTCCACATGTAGTCCCTCATTAAATCTCCTTGGCTGCCTCACCCATTGCCAGTTTTTTCATAGTCTTTCACAGCCCTATGAGAAATAGGAAAGAAAGCATGTAAAAGCATGTAAGAAAGTCACATGCTATTTCTAAGGACAAAGAACCACATAGAAATTTCACAACATGTGAAGTAATACCACTACTCAGACTAAACACAGAATAAACACAATTCTGTGTTTATTTCATGGAAATAATAAGCATGTTTCTAGAATACTTTTATGAACAATTTTGCCATTACAAGGATATTGTAATTCATTACAGTCTGTTATTGTGGCCTTTTTATGATATAAATGTTACATAGTAAAGAACGGTGGGAGAGACAAAACTTTGTCAATCATTGTCCTAAGACGAAAGATGGTTTTGCATGTGCTTATGTAATGTGATATGCTCCAGCATTTGAGCCAAGCAACCATTTAATTTCAACTTAATATCTCCTATACTGTCACAGAGACATTTTTAGGAAAGGCTGTGGACTTTCTTTAAAAAGCAGATGCAACATCTTCAGTGGTCTCAATGTTTACATGGAGAAAAAGTTAATGTATGTTTTTACATGTATGTGAGACTGACTAAAAATTATTCTTGCAAAGGAGGGCACTCCTATCATTCCAGTTTGTAGAAATGATATATATTTATCCCATTGCTCTTGTTGATAAATCAGTGTTGTAGGTCTACAGCATCCAAATTCTGGGGGGGGGGGGGGGGGGTTGTTTGATTGGAAATGATACTGAGAAAAATGGATGCTCCTTGTTTTAAAACTTCTAATTTCTCTGCACTGGTTTTGGAAGTTTTCTAAAATTGTAACAAAAATAATAGCTTTTTCTTTCCTTCTATTACCCTACACATCAGTGCAAGAGCCTCTAATAGATCAAGATGATGGCCATGATGGAAAAATCAAGCTCATCTTTTGTGTGTATGTAGAGCCTGTGTTTCACACATACAGAGGTAGGGCTTTGATTATAGCTGCCTTCTTGATTTTTAAAACTCCACTTTTGGTGGAATTTTTTGGGTTCCTCAGCATACCATCTTTCATCTATTCTAAAGAGAACTGCCTGGTGTGCAAGCTAAGTTATCAGTGCAAAAACTAAGCAGGTTTTAGAAAGACTGGTTTCTGTGAAGTGATAACCTTGCTCTCACATAACGCTCACAACCATCTGAAATTCATCCTTCCCCTGAGCACCTATAGCCAACAACCAAGAGAAACTGCCATAAATACCTCTAATTATCTCTAATATACTGCCTGCTCTTATGCATTTTAACATTGCACTTCTTTGGGAACCAATCTTGGCTAAGAACAAGATATAAAAATATAATAAGCAAATTCTAATAGAAACTATTATCTCTCTTCTACCCAAGTGACATGTTGAACATATACTCCAAGTGGGTCTCTGCAGAACTGAACATATGGTGAAGCAATCATATGATTAACTTCGCTTAATGCCTAGTGTATAATTGAAAATATCATCCTTCCATTACTTTCAGGAACATTGGAGTCCCAGACTACATGTGGAATAAGAGACAATCTGGCCAATTCCTATCAATTACACTTCTATCTGGCAACTTTTTTTTAATTGTAAGCTATCTCACCAGAAGTTTGAAAGTTGGAAAATACAAATCTTTCACCATCTCCTTTACATACTGAAAAACTAGGTAGGGTCCCTTCTGAGTCCCTTTCTCTGCCTATTATGCTGCAGTGGGGTATGCCCTTTCTTACCCAGCCATTCCCTAGGCAGCATCTATTCACCCCATTTCTCAAGGTCTTTTTCACAAACCATTACACAACAGTAAAGTATTTATTTACAAGAAAAAGAAGGCAGACATTCTTTGTGAGCCTGGCTAAAGTATTTTTATCAAAATATAAAATCAGAATCACATGTGCATTTAATTTTGAAATTGGGCCTGACAACTAGGTCTCTCTGTATGTTTATGTGCACTCAACTGGTTGGTGCAATACTGGTGCACTGCAAATAAGTGACGATTCCAAAAGTGCTTTTTCAAGAGGCAGCTGGACTTGCTGGTTTTTCTTGGAAGACATTGAAGAAGCTTCTTGGACGGGAAGTGAAATATCTTCCAGAACAACTAGAATGTCCAGTTGCCTCTTGAAAAAGCACCTTTGGGACAACCATGACCTGATGACTCAGAATCTCCATAGACGAATAAGTGGAGACTTTCTTGAGTGTGTGTAGAAAGAAGGCCGTTGCAAATCAGCATGTACATCTTTACCTTTAATACAGGTTTAGAAAAAAAGATATGAAATTTTAAAAGGTATAAAATAGGGAAAGAATACATGCATTATGTGCATTTATTCTTGGCCCTCCTACTTTATATTTTTCTAAATTGTAGATCTGTTTATAAATTGAGCTATGTTTTTATTGGAAGACTCTCTAGTTGTTTTCCATGTGACCTCATTGAAACATTTGAAAAGGACTGCAACACTGCTGCCCATAGATGTATAGCAGGGATGTCAAACTCAAGGCCTGCGAGCCAGATGTATCAAGTGCTGTCCCTCCCAGTTTAGTGAAGGGGGGGAAAGTCTTGATATATCATGTGAAGATGACGCAACAGCACCAGTTGGACACCCCTGATGTATAAGGAGAAATCTGCAGGGAGAAGAAAGCCAGATTAGCAAAAGTTGAACAACTACATTAGTTTTTCATCTTTTAAAAAATGATGTTGACAATGTCATTCTATTTCTCTGGAAGACAGCATTTGCAAATAAACAAAATCTGGGAATATTTGAAGTGGGTGAATTATCTGGGATAGGTGTGGGATTAAAAAACCTTATGATTAGAAGTAGGATCTATGATTAGCATTCACCAAGAAAATGCATCATTCTTACAGTGTTTCATTATTTCATTTTAAAATGAAACAGGATTTTCAAAATACATTTCAGTTGTGAAGGTCATGTGGGACGATGAAAACTGAATGTAATTGGGGGGAAGGATTCTATTTAGCCATTTGCTTGTGCTGAAATGATGAACACATGACTTTGGGGCACTGCAACCATTGTAAATATATGTTGGTTGCCAAGCACCTGAATTTTGATCATTTAACTGTCATAAATGTGAGAACTGGTTGTAAGCCAAGGACTACCCATGCTGAAAACACAAAACAAATGTTTTAATTCTCTATTTATTGGATTTCTGAATTTTCCAAAGTTACTGTTAACAGCGCTCATTATTACTTTGCTTAAGAAGGAATTAAACATTACATCATTTTCAATAAAGTTTGCATTGCATAAAACTAATATAGCACTGAACTATCTCAGAGATGTGATGGGATATAGACAAGAATGCCATGTAGCTGCTTACTTTCTCCAGTCCTCAGTTCTGTATAAACTATTTGCTTAAAAGAAAAACTGTGGCTTAGCAGTCTCTGATTCACCCACTAAAACCCCAGAGGCCACTCATCTTAGTAGCTTGGACATCCTTGGATTAAACCAAACAACCTCACATCATCTCCCCCCCCCCCCCCGTTTATTCTGATGGGAATGGAGATATGTGTAGCATTGTGATGAAACTCTTATAATAGATGTGACAGGAAAAACAGCTGCAATAGGCAGTAGTAATGGTAATAATAAATTAGAGAGCTAAGATGGTAAATATGTTAGTGTTGCTTTAACACATAAAATGAGATTGGTTATTTGTAAGCAGCATTGTTTTATGTTATTCAAAATATGTCTCTTGGGGGCAACGTAGCACTGCTGTAGAAACCATCTGGTGAAGCTAAGCCAATTGTTCCACATATAATATGCACTCAGCATATCCAGTGAGGTGACCAAGATTTAAAAAAGGAGAAGAAAAACCGACAAATATTCTGTAAGAACAGAGGGTTAAGTGCAAGTCCTTGACAAGCTGTGGTTTACTTTCGTGAAGCTTTTAATTATTTGGTGCCAGATGTACCTGACTCTGGCTAGAAGCCTAGTAGACATGCTGTCATATATTTCCATTCTCTAAAATATTTCTTCAGTTACTTTGAAAAATGCTATTTTGATTCCTAAGTTTTGGCCACCCTCAACAATCACAATGGGAGTGAAAAGCTTCAAAAGAAATAACATCATATTCCAGGAAAGATGAACAACATAGCTTATCTTCATCTCATTTCTTCAACTTCAGATCATCACAACAGGAGCTTAAATGACCCAAATGGAAATTTTTGCTAATATAGAAATTTGCAAATTGTGAAGGCTGACACTTGTTTGGGTCCCTAAGAGGCGATTAATTTGGATTGGGATAATTCACATTGTAAGAAAAAAACCTACCTGTATATCTAAAACATGATTTTGAAATGCACATTTACATATGAATTTTCCATACTTATTTATAAAAATTTCAGAAAGATGAAAATTAAGTTTAGCAACAACTAATAAAACCATTAGCAGACATGCTTTTAGAATAAATATAGTCATGAGGGCAATGAATGAAAGCAATTATCACAGAAGATGAATTTGTGTTAGTACTTATGGCAAAAACGATGTGTAGACAAAAGGAAGTTAGAAATAAAATTTTCAATGTAATAAAAAGAAATATAGGAGAAACTTTACCAGGGAGGAAATGATTCAGCTAAAAGGCAGAATGGAGTTCAGTTATATTTGGGGTTCTAATAATATATCCAGGGACCAGTAGACAGATTCAGGTATTTTTCTGTACAGATTCCATATTAGGGAATGAATATTTCATTATCAAAACTGTTGACATAGCTAACAATTCTCCAAAGGAAAAGAGATCATCAGCTTCTGAAGGGCTTTTTGCAAATCTTTCAGTTTTTGCCAGCAGCTCTGCCTTGTACTAATAATCAGGAGCAATATTTTTCATGTGAGTGTTTGACAGGTAATATATAAAGAAGTTGAATGTGGTATGAAAAGAAAAGGAGATATCTCTGCTTCAAAAAATGTTCACATCTCTCTGTATACATTTCAAATGCCCTGCATATGAAATATGTAGAATGACCTTCTGCTTGACAAAGTCACTTAATTTCTTTTTTTCTAGAAGGGCTATTCATACATCTGTAAAGGAGTATAGAGGCCCTGAAATATGCCAACATCTTCATGCTGACATAGAAGCATGCTTAATCAGCTTTTACTTCTTGAAACCCATCTTTTACTTGAAATTCGTTGATTCATTGAGATCTATGAAAAAGAATCTTTCATTCAATCTTGACCTCATCAGTGTCCATGTTCCCCCAACATTAACCTTGCTTTGAGATAATCTACAGAATATGTCCCCTTGATGTCATAGTAAAACTACATGATAGACAAACGAACAACATTTCATTCAGGAAACCTACAGATCACCTTGTATGCTTCTAACTGCCATCCAGAACTGACCACGATATCCATCATCTATAGCCAGACTGTACACTGCAGTCTCATTTGTTCTGACCCACTTGACAGAAATGTTCAACAGATGGAACTAAACCAGGCATTCAGGAGACTGAACTACCAATCCAATTATATAAATCAATAGAGTCTGATTGATTCTCAGAGAGGACTATTAAAAGACAGACAACAAAAGCAGAACTTCACTACGCTGGTTATCACTTATAGTTCACAAATCAAGCCACTCAAGCTTGTTAATAAGTTATAACCCCTTTTTGACAATGACACTGCACTTACTCGGACACTGGGTGGCAGGCCCATACTTGCATGGAGACCACTATCTAACTAGAAGCAGATCACAAGGAACAAAAATTAACAGAAGAATGTTGCTCACATGTGAACTAGACCCTATAATAACATGTCTTCTTTGCTCTCCATAACCAACAGCACCAACACAGCACTAACAACTTCACATACAAGATTGGAGGTGTTATCACATGCTCCACTTCCAATATGTCATCATTTACCAGTAATGCCCTGCTGAATCCTACAAAAGACAAACAAGCAAAATAATTAATGGGGCACAATTTGACATTAAGGCTCAAAATAAGCACAATGTACCCTCAGGGAATTTTCACCCTTTTAGGACACTCCAGTACAGATCTCAAAATGGCCATTTTTGGGGGGTGGGGGGGAGCTTTATCAGGAAAAGATTGAGGAATCTTTTTGAGGAAAAGATTGCAGAATTCACATGCATCAAAAGCTTTCAGGCAATCTGAAGATCTCAACAAACAAAATGCATACTTAACACATTACAAGTCTGCAGAGATGAGAGAGAGTCAACCAGGTCATGGTTGTCTCAAAGGTGCTTTTTCAGGAGGCAACTGGACTTTCTTGTTTTTTCTTTGAAGACTTTTCGCTTCTCATCCAAGAAGCTTCTTCACGATTCTCCACTATCCTGTCAGAGCTGAAGAAGCTTCTTGGATGAGAAGTTAAGCATCTTCAAAGAAAAAAACAAGAAAGTCCAGTTGCCTCCTGAAAAAGCACCTTTGGGTTAACACATTACAGTTCTTAACTGATCTGTCTCACATGTAACCTGCATCTAAATTACCACACTGTCTTTTTTTTCTCTCCTTCCTCACCTCATCCCACCCCAGTTTAAATGCAACATCAGTCTGTATCATTGCAACTGAAATGTTCACACAAACTTATGTTTTTAATCTAATTTGTCAATCTAAAAAGTGCTAGCAGACCTCTTCTATTTGTGTGTGTGTTTCAGTTGTGGAATCTCTCCCAAGAAAATTTTTCAAGCTTCCTTTTTGTCAGCTTTTTAATGGGAGCTTACAATTCATTGATGCTTACACACATTTTTGTTGCACCTTTGAAATACAATTTGATTATTTGTAGCTGATACAGTTTGAATGAAGATAACTTTTTAACACTACCTTTAACCCCCCTATATTTTTTTGTAACATGTAATAACTTTGTGATTTGAACAATTGTAAAAAAAAAAACCCTCTGCAACATTTTACACAAAGAACTATAAAAGAGGTTTTCTTTTGTTGATCTAGCTGAGAAGATGGAGTTGCTCTTCTTCTAGAGAATGATTGCAATGATTTTATGCAGTTTCAATAGTTATGAAGGAATCAAGTAATTGGAAAAAAAGACCAGGACTGCTAATACCCTGCTGCCATGAAGAAAATGCAACTTCTTTCAATAAACCTTAATATACCAAAGTTTCATGTTACCCTAGGTATGATTTGCCACTTCTGAATTTGCACTGGTTTGTTCACATTATCAGAAATGCTGCTCCTCATATTTAACCAGTTAATGGTTCACTAAGTTGTGTGAGTTGCAAGGGCAGAACCACAAATCCATGGTTTGTTAAGCATCTCTCCATTGACACTCTCTTGCATAAAAAGTGACAGGTGACAACCGACTTTCTTGTCGGTTAGTTTACAGGTGTATGTGCATGGGTGCGTAGGCAGGGTCCAGATGTTCCCAGAGTGACGGAGATTTCTATGGTAGGAGTGTACTTTAGGTATTACAGTAATGTTGATTCTAGGTGAAACACCAAATCCAGTTTACCAAAGCTCGAGAAGATGTTAATTCTTCTGTTTTCAGTTTGGTCACTGATGGTTCTTGTTCTAACTCCTTGAGGAAAAATTGCAGCTGGAAAGTTATATGATGCAATGGAAAGTAAAGCTATGCTTTAAATTTCATTCCCTTAAGTACTCTGGCTTGCTATTCACATGCTAGTGTGCCTTGGCTTTTGCTGTTTCTATTCTTCTAACTTTTCCTTTTCATTAGTCTAATGCAGGGGTGTTAAACTGGTGGCCTGCGGGCTGGATGCATCACATATGGGCCACACCCACCCCGGCTCCGCAAAGGCACAATATATCAGGTGCCGCGATCGAGTTTGATACCTGTGAAATAAGACCATTAGTCAAGACAAATTTAAATGTTTCTCTTAATAGAGTATTATTTTTCTGATATGCTAAAATTTGTACTATTGTTTTTTGCACATTGTTGCTTTGGCACTTTCCTGTATCCAATTCATGTGGATGTTGTATTCATTGTTGAAAAATACCAGAAAAGAAAAGAAAAGAAGCAAAGATTACTTGGATATGTTCAGAATTGTTTGATTTTTTTTCACTGTAATCTTCCATCAAATAAAACATGAAGATATGATATTTACTTATATACAAAGATGCTGTATATGGTATTAGAAAAATAACTTTTACAAAACTGAATTAAGACTAAAGGAAAAATAATTGGATCGGGCACCAACAATTCTGAACATAAACATTGCCCAATGTGAATCTTTCCAAATGCTCTGGATTGTAATACCCAGTAGTTAATCAATGGGAAGGGATGTTTACATAATAGTACTAAGTTAAGGATGATTAAAGCAAATGCCTTCCTAAAACTTCTAGACCAGCATCCTATCCTAGAGCAGCATCCTATCCAGGGTTTGGTTGATCCATCTCTATTGCATCTTCCTGAAAAACCTGAAGACTTTACTATTTTCTCAAACACATATACCCTTTGCTTCAGTGGTAGGATTCAAAACATTTTACTATTGGTTCTGTGGGCATGGCTTGGTGGGCATGGCAGGGAAAGGATACTGTAAAATCTCCATTCCCACCCCACTCCACTAACCTGCTTTCCATCTCTGTTCTCCTGTGCAGGGCAACAAAAGAAGACCCAGCCAATCAGCTGGGACTCGGGAGGCAGAGAATAGATGGTGGTGAGGCCAGGCCAGTGGTGGGATTCAGCCAGTTCGCACCATTTCGGGAGAACTGATTGTTAAGTTTCTGAGCAATTTGGAGAACTGGTTGTTGGAAGAAATCATTAGGGCAGAGAACCAGTTGTTAAATTATTTGAATCCCACCACTGGGCCAGTCAGAGGTGGTGTTTTGAACTACTCAAAATTTCCGCTACTGGTTCTCCAGAACAGGTCAGAACCTGCTGAATACTACCTGTGCTTTGCTTGTACATAGGTTTTTTGGCAGCCACTGTGTTTTTAATTTGTCATGATAAGTATTTTTAATTGTATATTTTTCAACCTTTTAAGCTGTCCAGATCACATTAGTGAGCAGGGGAGTCAGATAAATTGATTTGAATAAAAAAATATCAGCCACATAATAGAAAATCTGAGCAAACAAAGGCCCTTGCCATTCAGAAAAAGGATGCAAATATTGTATGGAAATCATGTTATAATTAAAAAAAAATGTAATGAGCAATGTGTTTTTTGAAGCTAACAATGGGGCCTGAGCATGAGAGGAGATCTATGTGGCAAAATTCCTACACGTTTCCCTTTAGTTGCATTGGAACAATTAGCTAGGAGCTGAGAGTTGCACTTAAACAGATTTGGAGGAAAATAGATTGGGGAAGTGTGATGGTTTGGGCCACTGTCCTCTATGCCAATGTATTTATGCATTTTAATATAAATTTTGATTCTATTAGAATCAGAAATCATATCATATTTGTACTATAATTGAAGAAGCTATCATATCATGAAGCATTAAAAGTTCATTGGACTGAATTAATGTGAAAGTGTAGAATTCTGCCTTCACGATGTCTAAGTAGTCTTTATCATGGCAAACTTTTATTATTATTATTCCTCTGTATTAAAAGAAAACTCATCACTATTAGTGATTCCCATTCCATGGCCCTTTAGGGAGAGAGAAGAAAGTGAAACATACTTTTATTGTTGAAATTTCTATTTTCCATAAACTTGGCATGTGAGGTAATTATCAGTCCTGCCAACAGCTGGCAAAATTTGTGACCCTCGTAAGCTAAAAAAACAAACACTTATTCTGCATTCATTATTATGATAATAATTAATCCTTAGGAATAACATTACAATTGGATTTCTCTGTAGCTGGTTCATACTGACACCCATTTCATTCGCTTTCATCTGATCTTTTGAACTTCAAGTTTTCAAGGTCTGTATAAATAGCTTGTAAATCCACATGCAAAATGTTATATTCTTTTAAAACTAGTTAGCTTAAAATATAATAGAGCATGGGGTAGTAGTGCAATATCTGGAATTACTGCAAAGCTAGAGACTCCTGTCCTCATAAGTAAAATAATATTTTTAAACTGCACAAGATTGTAAAATATCATGAGATTTCTGGCTCTCTCCTGAAACTTTTCATTGTATTTCACAAATTGCTAAAATCTTCAGAGTTCAGATTTTTTTTTTTTTTTGAGAGAACCTGTTGATGTCTGCAGTAATAACATGTTGGCAGTTTTAGGGTGATTCTCAGGCCACTGTACAAAACCATGGGAAACTTCTAGGGATAGAAAACTCTATGTCTTAGAGATACAGATATCAATTTTAAGCACAGCAGAACAAATATGATATCTTATGTTGCTATTGGTACTTTATTTAAAGGTTTTACTACCCATCTTTTCAGTCACAGATTTGCCAATGTTGAGAGAGAAAAACCCTACACCTCTGGATCATGGCATGTTAATGCTATAATTAAAACCATTACATAATTATATAATGATATAATGGAATAATATATCATCATACACAGAATTAAAGTTTCTAAAGATGCTTAGAGGGCCCTGTCAGAAAAATAGACACCCTGCAGGCCTAAAGCTATAGAATAGCTATAGTAATAGAAAATTTGCAAGTCTGAATGGGCTAGTTTTCCTACTTCTGTTATCTTTATTAGAATCTACATGTGTGAGAGAGAAAGGGACAGACAGACAGGTGTTTTCACAAATTATCTTGTTGTTGTGGGGTCAATTTTTGTTTATCTGATCACTGCCTTGATGGACGATCTTCCTTCTCTCCTTCAAGGTCATTCTTTTTATTTACTAATACACTATCCTACTTTAAGCTTCTAAAGTAAACATTTAAAACATACATAATTTCCATTTCTGCCATGATTCAGGTCAAAATCCATCAAAGTTTTCATTTTGCCTAAGGAAACTCTAGGGCTATCAGATAAAACTCTGGACATTTGATGGTGGCATATTTCAACTTTGTCTATCAAATTGTTACCATTTTATGGTAATCTGTAATTTTGCTGCTCAGAAAATACTACTGATTTGCCATTCAAAATGCATGATAAAGTAGAAATTATTGTGATAGCTACAACATTAAAAATGAAATAATTTTGTGTGCAACATCAAGAGAAGTTTATTAACTCTTTTGGAAATAGGATAATGCAGATCTTTCCAAATTTTGCTGCATTATATCTCTCAGTAGCCATAATAAATGAAGCACACATTAAGGATGTGGGAGTTGTAGTTTATTTGGAGCCCCAGGGCCCATGCTCAGATGTAATGGCCCTAAACCCTGTAAATTTTAGAGAAGGGTGTTCTCCTTTGCGTCAGGGATCCCATGACTCTGAAACCAAATGGCTGAGCTTAGCAGCAGCATGCTTACTGAACTGAAACGAATGGGATGAGCAGGTCAGTCTGACGAGCTAATCAGTACTCTTCTGATTATGCTTCCAGGACATATGCCACATACAGAACAAGTTTATGGCCCATTGCCAATACAGAGACCAAGGATGTCCTGTCCTTTCTGAACTATTGAACAGCATCTTTAAAAGTACAAGGCACCCTTATTTTCTGTTTTCTCTTCTATTTAGTTACATTTAGTTATAGTCACTCAGATTAGACAAATGGAAAAACAAGCTGCTGTTTCATGATTGGGGGTTTAGATCCCTTTTCTCTTTAAAACATCAAATATATGGTAGCATAATAATGAAAGACAATATCACTTTGGAACTTTGATTGTTATTCTATTTTCATAGTTCAGAGCAAATTTTTTTAAAAGGTTCTAAATATTATAAAAAGAGGGGAAATGAAAGTGAAGAGAAGAGGAGAGGAGAAGAACCAGAATAAACATCTCATTAACTAGACTTGATTTTAATTGCAGTAAATGGATTTTTATTCCTATGGAAATTTATAGGTCAGTTGAAATTCTTGAGATTTTATACAATATTCAAAACACAAATAAACTGCACCATATACTCATTTTTCTGTAAATATTGCATTCAATGGGATTATTTCTGGGTATTATACACTAAAGGATAACATAAGTTTGATATTTTGGAGAAACAATATTTTTTAATCACATAAGAGCTAAAGAAACAAATGTAACTTTAAAGATCAAAGCATATATAATGTGTGAGCCCAGCTAACATGCATAAGGTCATTTGTATGTAAGGCCAAATCATTTGTACCAACTGGGTATTACCTTCAGCAATGGGCATTTTGTTTAATCTGAGAAGTAAATCTATTTTACAATTCATTTTTATCTCCCCTCACACCAGGAATTTTTGTTTTTAAAAATTGTTCAATGTAAATTTAAAAGAACACAGTACAACAAGTTTTATAAAACATAATTATATAAAGAACTACATTAGTGATCTATGCTTTGGGAAAACTAGCTTAAGGAATGTAATTTAAATTTAAGGAAATACTGGATAAATATATTACACAGCATAAATAAGGTATATGCCTGTTGAGTGTTTGCATGGAGTCCTTTTGTGGGAAAGTTCACCCATGGTTAATTTAAGCCTTCTTCATTCTATATTTACAAAATCACAACTTATGTGGAAAAATTATGTTGGTTATTTTTAAATACTTGGCAGTCAGACATTCTTAATTTCTTTTGTAAGTCACACAAGCTCTTTGAGCTATCAAATCCTTGGTCTAAGGTTCATGTATGAGCATCTAAAAATATTAACTCAACTGACATACTAATTTAGGGTTAATTCTCCACTCAAGTACAGCTTTGATAAGGTCCAATGTCTGCATATAAGTTAATCATTTTTGTTGCAAATCTTCAGTAACTTTGGAGAGACTTAATTCTACTAAAAAAAGTAATGGTTGTACATTTCATTTCTGCACAAACTTCAGCCATTTAGACAATATTTTCAAAGAACGAGTCTTCATTTATCTGAGTAATTTTCTGGTATCATTTTACCTTCATTGCATAGAATGTTTAAACTCTTGTTTCATTTTCAGGGAGCTGAGGGATACGTAATTTCCAATTACAATTTTCCTATACTTTCTTTAAGCAAGATATATTCTGCATATACTATATACTCTGATCAATAACAAAGATTTGGGTAAGTAAACTGACCTTCATGTGTTTAGCCAATATGGATGCAGTTACAGTTGGACTTTGTAATTGAGATTCAGATGGGGTTCATGAGAGGAAGTAGATGTATGCCAACTTGCTCCCCTTTAAAAATTTGATGCACATTACAAGATTGGACCAAACTACATCTAAGTGTAAACTAGAGGCAGCGGATATCTGGCTTCAGATGCCCCAACTTCCAGAATTCCACAAAGTAACATAATTAATGATTAGAGGTACTCAGACAATAAAAGTTACTTAGTTAAATATCCTTCAAACTCCCTGAAAATGAAATGAAATACACATATTAGCAAGCTCCTGAGTTCTTACTGTATGTCAGCACAAATTTATCCTTGCAAAAATTATTTATAGATTATGCCAAGGCTAGCTCCATCATTAGAAAAGATTTTGGTTCTTATAAAAGGTCAGCACAATGGAGGTTATTTAATTTATTATTGTGCACTGGGGGAAGATGCTGATGGAGGTGTCTTCTTCGTGTGCCAATGAAAGTACCTACTTTAAATATTGGATGAGTGGAGGTGCCATTTACTGCACAGTTTAGAGAGCCAAATAGATTGGCCCAAGTTTGGCCTCAGCTTTGAATCCATCAAATCAATGATATTTTAACAGGAGAGTTTTTCTAAAAAGAAAATGTTTCCATTTTTGGCCTTATTTTTCTAATGGAGCTTGCTTTTAGAGAAAGTTGTTTCATTAGAACAAGGAAAACATCTGGAATTGCTTTCATGGCTATTTCCCAGTTTTGTAGAGGATTGCATCTATATTGTTTGCTTTGGAACTTAAGCATCTTAGAGAATCACACAGTTACATTTTTCATTAGAATGCACTGTTTAGCTTTTCTGCTAGAAAATCAGGACAAAAAGCAATGCATCCTGACAACTGCTTCAGAAAATATGTGGGAAAGGATGCAAAGAAAGCAATTCCAGGCATAGTATCCTAGAAAAGTATCCTACTGAAAGCCATCATATTTTGCCTTCTGCTTAGAACTTCACTTTTATTTAGCAAGAACCACTGGTACATTTTTTTTTCTAGTTGTACCATAATAAAATTAGCATCTGTATTTGAAATAAGTCAAAGCTTTTGAGTTTTTTAAAGAAAAAGTAGGATATAAATATTTTGAATAATGAAATAACAATAAGTATCTTCTTGAAGAGGTCTGATGAAAGACCCCCATTAGGACATAAAAGGAAGGTCAAGATGATACCTCTCCATTTCACAACTGAATGCTGAGTCATGACAACACGCCTTTCTTATTTATTCAGAATTATTTTTGATTTTAATAGAGGAAAAGGTTGTCATAAAATACGGTAAGAAGAAAGGTGGAAAATCAAATAAAAATTCTCCTCTCAGGTCTTTCGGTTTTAAAAAGTTCTAACTGCAACAATAACAGCAATATGTGGAATGCCTGATTACATAGTTTTATTTTATTTTATTTTATTATTTATTTGATTTGTCAATCACTTACAGAATAATAGGAATAAGTATAAACATTACTAAGATTACAGAAAATAGGTACGATTAAATGAGGACAATAGGACAGGGATGGGAGGCATGATGGGACACCTTTGACAGCATGTTTAAAATCGGTATATACAGAATGGAAAGCCAACACAGCTAATCCTTGACTTGCTAAGTGGGATTGTTGTTAAGTGAGGTTTGCCCAATTTGCGACCTTTCTTGCAACAGTTGTTAAGTGAATCGTTGAAGTTGTTAAGCTTATAACATCATTACTAAGTGAATCTGGCTTCCCCATTGAGTTTGCTTTCCAGAAAGTTGCATGATCCTGGGACACTGCAACCGACATACACATGAACTAGTTGCCAATCATCTGAATTGATGATCACAAAATGAACTCTTGTTAAGTCAAGGACTACCTGCAAACCCTAAAATATAGTTTTTGAATTTAGGTGACTTCATTACAGCTTTTGAAATAGGCATTATAGCTGGCCTTCTTGTAAACTATTTGTTGCTGCCTTTCCCATTTCTATGAGATCAGGAATATCCCAGGAAAACATACGGGGTAGCTTCTTTTGTATATGAGAACAGAGCACTAGAGTTGCTTTACTGTACTTGTTCTAGTTAAAATGTAAAAGAGCATTTGATAGCAGAAGCACTCTATCAAATCGGATCCTCACGAAGATACCTTTCATCCAAAAATGTTTAATCTTCAGCTAATTTCTAGCTCTCTGTTTTCCCTTCCCCTCCCCATCCACAGTCTGCCCAACTGCATGCATAATTTGCCAAATATTAGTTTCAGATTCTACATTCCCCATTTATTGAATTGTTTAAATGAATACATTTATCGATGTATGAATGTTGTTTTCTCTAAGCAGTAATAATTTCAAGGCTAAACTGTATCGATAGGCAGTAAACAAAGTGAGTCCCACTGATGTAGCAACAGTACTAGTGATGCCATAGTAGATTAGGACTGGGGGTCACCATGGCCATTTAATCAAGACCTTATTTCAGATTTCAAAGAAAATCTGCAGTCCTGGAAATGCTACCCTGCCTTGTTTCCTTTTTGATTCTCACTGTCATGCTTTGTGTAACTGGCTAAGTTGATTTGACACCCACTGCACAAAAGGTTGTCCCTTCTGTTCTATCTATCTTAGCTGGTACCAAGAACAGAGTTAAAAAGCAGCACAGCTGGGAAGACAGTGATCTCCCCAAATATACAAAGGCATACCAGAGGGAACAGTCATCAACATAAAGTGAACAAGCACCCAGACTATTGATTGCATGCTGCTCACAGAACACTGGGCATTTCTGCCAACTTCTTTCCACTTGTAGGCTGAGTTACAGACAGCATGTTATACTTTGCATCATCAGTTTGATGAATAATGCACTGATAAACACTGCAGCCAATATTCTCTTAGAGCGGAGAAGCCAGATGTTATCTGGACCTCCAATAGTTTTAACCCTGGGCCAAAGACAGACACTGAAATAAACAGTAGACTGCACCACAGAATGGGTTATTCCTAAATGCAAGATTATGTACAATACCAATGTAGTTGTGAAAGCATTTGCCAAAATAGAGGACTGTTGTAATTGTTCTTGTTCCTTCACAAGTGAGGAAAGTAATTCATTTATGTTGCTGAAGTACAATCTGCCTAAATAGTTTGCTTTTTAATCCTGTCATGGGCCAGGACCTGTATTTAAATATTGGAGAATGCAATGTTGGATGAGAACAGGATTTAGCCAAGACACTGGGCCTAATCAGCAGGCAGGGAGCTATAAGAAAAGGAAAAAAAAATAAAAAGTTCATATAAAGGAATTTTTCAGCTAGACTATGGAAAGAAAATTAGGTGGTAACTTTAGGGAGAGACTGTAAAATATGACCGGATGCTACTTCTTTATAATTTTTTCTTTCTCTTTTTTTCTCTTTTTTTTTGCATTTTTTCCACTTAATACTTTACTTCCTCTTTTTAAACTTGCATTATTGTTATTGCCATAAAAATTATTCATAAAAATTATATCCCAACTGAAAAAATAATTTTCTTTCAAATTTATTCTGTCTACAGTTGCATTGAACTACAGTTTCCATAATATTCAGTTAGCATGCTTATTTAGGCTGCAGGCTGATATATAGTATTTATAGCCTTTCTTATCTATGGTGCAGCATCTGAGATATTTCTAAGCAACCAACCATTTTGACAGTATTAACGAAAAGAGCTTTGTAGATCCTGCAGTTTCTGTCAGGCCAGTGAAATGTACAACACAGGTTACCTGCAACTTAATTTGACAACTCAAACCAGGGGACCCTTCTTTAAAAAGAACACAAGAGCTTTGGTCCAAACAGCACAAGAGGTTTGGTCCAAATGTTTGAAAAGCCATCTGAAGCCAAAATGAAAGCATTGGCAAAATTCCTATGTGGTTGAGGACAAACCATGGCTTTTATTTTGAAATGATTGGCTTAGCTTTGCTTCAGGTGAAAGACCATCTCACAGCTACTGGCTTTTGCAGAAGGTGAAAACAATTATATAACAGCATACATTTTAACTTTGTTGTCTGCATCTTAAGCCCATGTCACACTGAACCAATGGATGCAAAGAGGATGTAAAACGGACAAAAAACCTTGCCATCCATTTGAAATGCGATGTACTCACTGCCTCCGTTTGGCTTCCTCTCTATCCGTCCAGCATACGTTTATTGACATTTCATCCGCTCAGTAAGTTTTGGGCTGCCTAAAACTTTTGCGGGGAAAATGTATCCAGTTCGTCTGTTCTGCATCCACTACGCATCCGCTATGCATCCGTAACACATCCGTTACGCATCCGCTATATCCGCTAGGCATCCGCTGTGCATCCGTGGAACTCCATCTGCCCAGACACAGGGAGGAAGCGGAACGGACGTAGAACAGATGCAGAACGGATGCCTAGCAGATGCAGAATGGAAACAAAGCGGAAAAAACGTTTGCAGAGGGGACCTATCTCGGATATTAAGGATGCCTAGAGGATGCCTAGAGGATGCCTAGCGGAAAACCTATACTGCCTATAAAAAGGGGGAGCAACTCGCCTGCATCTCACTTTCAGAACAACAGCCCAGCGGTGCAGACCTCTGCAGCCATCATCTGCCTCTTGCTCTTCCACAGCATCCAGTTATGTCCACTGTGGATTGTAACAAAGTCCTTTCGGCAGCCACCATCATTCTGCAACAGTGCAAAGCCATCTGCAGGCTCTGTGAACTCTACTGCGAGAAGAAAAGGAGCCACCCAAAAAGAATCTGGATCCCAAGATGGTTCACCAGAAGAGCAGAGGACGGACCGTACAACAAGCTGATGGTGGAGCTCAGGAACGAAGACACTCGTGCATTCCAAAACTTCATGAGGATGCCTCCAGCCATGTTTGACGAAGTTGTGCAGTGGCTGACACCCAGGTTGACCAAGGTAAGCACCAGCTTCCGGCCCAGCCTGGAACCTGGGCTCAAGGTGGCACTCACTCTGCGCCACCTGGCCTCAGGGACCTCCTACAGGAGCATGCAGTACGGCTGGAGGGTGCCATCCAACACCATCAGCATTGTGGTCAGAGAAGTGGTGCAGGCCATCATCGAAGAATACAAGGAGGAGCTCCTCCAGTACCCCTCCACTGAAGAAGGATGGAAGAAAGTTGCAGAGCAGTGGTATCAGAAGTGGAACTTACCATACACCGTTGGAGCCATCGATGGCAAGCACGTGGCCTGCAAAGCGCCAGCCAAGTCGGGGTCCACTTATTTCAACTACAAGGGCTTCTTCAGCATCGTCCTCTTCGCCATGGTCAATGCTGACTACAAGTTCATGTACATCGATGTTTCAGGCAACGGCTCAGCTTCAGATGCCCAGGTATACAATGCCAGTGACCTCAAGGAGGAGCTGGAACGCAACCTCATCGTGGGCTTCCCAGATCCAGAACCCCTGCCCAACGACACACAAGATGTGGCCTACTTCATCGTGGGGGATGACGCCTTCTCCCTCACAACCTACCTCATGAAGCCCTACACCTCCAGACTCCTCACCCGTGAAGAGAGGATCTTCAACTACGGGCTGTCCAGGGCAAGGCGGGTGGTGGAGAACGCCTTTGGCATCCTGGCCAACAGGTTCCAGGTATTACTCACCACCATGCAGCATCACCCACAGACCATGAGGAGGATCATGGAAGCTTGCTGCATCCTGCACAATCTCATGCGCACCCGCTACCCAGTCTTGCAGAACAGGCTCGTGGACCTCCAGCAAGGCAATGGGGACATGGAGCCTGGGGAATGGAGGCAAGGGCGAAACCTGATAGACACTCAGGATGTGCAAGACCCCAACAGAGCCTCACATGAAGCGAAGAAGCAGCTTAACCTCCTGAGACAATGGTGCAACTCCCCAGCTGGAGCGGTGGAGTGGCAAGACAGGGTGGTAGATGCTTAATGGATGCTTCCTTCAGCCTGTCTCATCACACGGATGAGATTGGTCCATGTATGTTTGGTTGGCCTACAATGAACAGGGCGTTTAATAAAGAGTTGTGTTTATGTTGACATGTGTGGATAATTATTACATTATTATTGATAATAAAGGGCCATAGCTGTGGCACCTGGGAGGGTGGACCATACAGTCCCACTATGCTTGCACTGGAGGTTTATCTATCCCACTGCTATCCTAACCCATCCCACAGCTATTACCCATCCCACAGGTATCCTAACCCATACCAAAGCTATCCTTACCCATCCCACAAGCATGCAAAGGCTTAAACCATTTCTAAAAGTTTCCAGCAAGACTTTATTAAAAAAAAGAAATGAAGCAAGTGTGTGAATCATAAATAGACTTTATTAACAACAAGCTATAAAACAAAAATGAGTCTCTGGCACTCCTCTTGGTCGCTCAGTCACAGGGATGAAGAGTGCAGGTGCTGTGGAGGTGGCTGGTGCTGGAGTGCTCGTCATCAGCTCCTCCAGAAGCAGAAGCAGCAGAAGCGCCAGCCCCAGAAGAGCGAGCCCGTGCTGCAGAAGCCCCAGGAGAACCAGAGTGAGGGCCAGGGAGCAGGATGGTAGCCCTGTCCCTCTTGCCAGGACTGGCAGCAGATGGCTGAGGCTTGCTGTGCTTCCGCATAGTTGTGGGGTTCCTGGCTGGCAGGGAGGCTGGCAGGCACCAAGGCTGGCACCAAGGCTGGCAGGGAGGCAGGCACCAAGGCTGGCAGGCAGGCAGGCAGGCAGGCTGGCACCAAGGCTGGCAGGAAGGCTGGCACCAAGGCTGGCAGGGAGGCAGGCACCAAGGCTGGCAGGAAGGCTGGCAGGCAGGCAGGCAGGCAGGCATGCACCCAGGCTGGCAGGCAGCCACCAAGGCTGGCAGGAAGGCTGGCACCAAGGCAGCCACCAAGGCTGGCAGGGAGGCAGGCACCAAGGCTTGCAGGCAGGCAGGCAGGCAGGCACCAAGGCTGGCAGGAAGGCTGGCATCAAGGCTTGCAGGCAGGCTGGCAGCAAGGCTGGCAGGGAGGGTGGCAGCAAGGCTGGCAGGGAGGCTGGTAGCAAGGCTGGCAGCAAGGCTGGCAGGCAGACATGCAGGCAGGGCAGGCAAGGCAGTCGATGTGTCTGGAAGCAGGTCTTTCCTCTGAATGGCGACCTGCTTCCGAGCTGCTTCCATTATATCCGCAGGGCTGACGCAATGCACCCCCCTGCATGTGCAATTAACGCTCGGCACCCGCTAGGCTTCCGCTGTGCATCCGCCAGGCTTCTGCTGTGCATCCGCTTCATCCGCTTGGCATCCGCTCGGCATCCGCTCTTTCTGTTCCGCGTCCGCTTTGCTGAGACCCCCCGGAAGCCCTGCAGATGTTCCATCCGCTCCCATCCACTTCCATCCGCTAGGCTTCCGTTCCGCATCCGCTTTGCATCCGCCCTGCGTCCTCCATGCGTCCGTGTTATCCGCTCCGGTTATGCAAATTTTTGCCCCTTTTGAGAGCGGATAACAACAGATGGAACATTTTGCTCATCCGCTGTGTCCTTTTTGCATCCGTTGGCCAGTGTGACATGGGCTTTACTTAAAGATAATGCTAACTCTGCTTAAAATATCATGTTAACTTATACACACACACACACACACACACATACAATATATATATATGTATTTGGTCTCAGAAAGTAAAAAAATAGGACCAAAACAGAGGGGAATCTGTAAGCATATCAAGGAAGAACAATTGTTCATTTAATTTATTTTGAACTGTAATTGTTTTAGCTATATATTTGAACCACAATATTAACATGCTATAGATGGATAGATGGATGGACTGATAGAATAATATTCACCATGAAACAGCCTCATAATTATGATATGATGGTCATTATTTTAAATAAGAAAAAAACAAGATCAAAATGGGAAGTACATATTCTAATGTGTAGGCACAGATTCAGATCTATACATAATTACCATAAATAAAAAATAAAATACCTCTCAGCATAATAGGGAAGACAATAACCAGATGACCTCTTCTGTTCATTCTGCTATCCAGATGCTAAATGTGTTGGGCAATTTCAAAATCACCATTCTGGTTTCTCATCTTTAAACTAGGTTAGGGCTGTGCAGTCCTACAAATAGAGAACTGTCCTCTATAAAGTAGGGCACAGGAACACATTAAACAGTGGGAGCTACCAAATTGAAAATTGCTGCTTAAGAGTGTACTTGAGGAAGAAAAGAAATTGATTTCAAGCTTTTAAATAAATTGTCTAAAATAACTGAGGACATCAAAAGACCCCAACATTGTTTGCCAGAGTTTCTGTAATAAGTTGGCATTTCAAATATGACTCAGGGAAGACAGCCTAATTATACTTTAAAAGGCTTTCTTCTGGCCTTCTAAAATCTTCATGTGCCCTATAAATCAAAGAAATAGTTCAAAAAGAGTAACTTGCCTGAAAATATGATCCCCATAATACTGCCAAGAATAATGAGTTCCCCAATAGTCTGTTTAGCTAGTAAAATATGTAAAATCTGAAAAGGAAATTGTCTTAAAATCCCTACATTTTAAAAATCTAAAATAGGTTGAAAAACTCTCTTCTTCAGCAAAATGATATGTTGGGTAAATACAATGGAGATGGCCAGTCAATTCCCAAGTTGAATTTGTGTACTGCTACTTAGAACAGACTATTTCTAAGAATAAAACTGTCTTGGATCAAACCAAGTTAGAGGAAATGTACTATGGTACTAAATGTGTTATATTGCTCTGATATACAGGAGTAAGTCAGCACTGCCAATGGAAGAGAAATATGTAATGATATTCTGGAACTGACATGGAAAAAAATTTCCTTATAATGCCCTGTTTTGACCTGATCCTCTTAGACCACAGTGTCTCTTCATTGAAATGATGGAAGGGGGTGTGTGGGGTGTGGGCGGGTGAGGGGGGAGAGACAGACATGTTGAGGAGCCCTCAAAAGTATACCTGATGAAATGTCTTTCAAAGAACAACAGATCTGATTCATTCAGACCATAACTAACCTCTTTTGAACATTATCTCACAGTCAACCATTGATCTATTTGGATGTATTTTCTGAAACTAATAACCTACCTAAAAATGGCAAATAGAAGCATTATGAGATTAGAAATATGGCATGTCTTGGTTAGCTCATTCTCCAAAATCAAAGGAACAAGGGAGTCTTCATCTATCGGAAAGAAACAGGGTTATAAAGGACTAAAAGGTTATGCGTATGATGTGCTCTACTAAATTTAGGCAGAAAGAGAATTGACAAATAGGAGTGAAGTTGAAGTAAAACACCTGAAGAGAGCCAGTTAAGTAAAAATATGGCAAGGAAGTTCAGGGGAAACAATGGAACCAAACTTTTTGCAAATCATAATGGAATGTAACAAATGTTCATCTTCAGGAATGGGTGGGAAAGAGGGACAAGCAAGAAGTTACACAAGATTCACAAAAGTGCTCTTCTGTTAGGTCAACACAAAAATACCACTAAAGGAAAACCAAGGGAGCAACACTAGCATAAAACTGTTAGGGAGAAAAATTATTGGGGAGTAATTTCTGGGAAAACGGACTGGGAAGGCTTAGGACAAAATGGTAGATTAAAATAAAAATAAAACAAAGCAGAAAAGAGAAAAAAGCAGATAGGTCTGAAAAATAACTTGCAAAAAAGACAGAGAGCAGTGACTGTAGTGGAATTTCAATTACCCTGTCATTGATGGGTATAGCAGCAATACAGTCATTAGAAATGGGATGCATGTTTCTAAATGTAATACTGGGCTATTTCTTTTGTTTGAAGAGCAATCAACAGGACTAGAGGCTATTCTGGACTTCATCCAAGGAAATGAAAGTAGGTGAAATGAATAGCATGATGCTAATAAACCCTCAGGGCTATGTTATCATAATATCACCAGATTGGAAACACTTCTGAGAATATTTGTATGTGAATGGTTATCAAAATACAGCACTCTGTCTGGAATGAGTTGGTGAAAGTTGATAAGAACCAACTGTTTGTGGGCTGTAAAAAGGAAAAAGTATGCATTAGTTTAAAAATAGAAAGCCTGTGACATTTCTATTCTCTTTAGTTTTAATCAAGGTTGAAATAATAAGAAAGTGAAAGCAGCAGTCCCAGGAAAATGTAATGCAGGTATTGTTATTCAAAGGACAAATGCCCTCGAGACACAAATAAATGTGGCAGAATCAAAATGAATTAAAAATATTATGGGAAAATATTATGAGAATATTAAAAAAAAATTTAAAATAACAATCTATAAATCATGCTTCTATCAAAACTAAAGCCATGTTACCCCATATATTAAAGATACATGTGGGAATGCAAACATAGCACTAGTTTGAAACTGTTTAAAGTGCTTGTATCTTTCCCCATGACAAAGTTAATGTGGTGATGAAGGAAATTCAGAAATCTCTTTTGACTGGCCTGGATAAAGCTAGAAACTTCCTGCAGATCATCAGATCTTCTGAAGAGGAATCAATATGTGGATCTGTAATACATCCATCCATCACACAGAAAATGACTCGGTTGAATAAGGACTTCCTCATTATTTTATTTTGACTTCTGCCCACTGCATTGTAACAGCTAAAAGCTTAACAATTCTCTCTTAGTTGCTAGTATGATCTTAGTTGCCCATTGGTCAGGTAACAGCTTCATACTTTCTCCAGAAAATGTTGCCTCAAAGTCCGAAGCTCCTTTCTTCTCTTCAGAAGCTCTTTTTAATATGTTAACATTTATGTATATCTGCTGAAGGAAATAAAGGCCCTGTCACACTGCCCAACGGATGCAAAACAGAAACAACGGACGAGCAAAATGTTCCATCCGTTGTTATCCGCTCTCAAAAGGGGCAAAATTTGCACAACCGGAGCGGATAACACGGACGGGGGGAGGACGCAGGGCGGATGGAAAGTGGATGCGGAACGGAAGCCCAGCGGACGGAAGCGGATGGGAGCAGATGGCACATCCGCTAGGCTTCCGGGGGACCTCAGCAAAGCGGACACAGAACGGACACAGCGGATGCAGAACGGATGCAGAGCAGATGAAGCGGATGCACAGCGGAAGCCTGGCGGATGCACAGCAGAAGCCTAACGGATGCCGAGTGTTAATTGCGCATGCGGAGAGGATGCATTGTGTAAGCCCCGCGGATATAAAGGGAAGCAGCTCGGAAGCAGGTCACCATTCAGAGGAAAGACCTGCTGCCGGACGGATTGACAGCCTTCCCTGCCCTGCCTGCATGCCTGCCTGCCAGCCTTGGTGCCTGCCTCCCTGCCAGCCTCCCTGCCAGCCTTGCTGTCTGCCTGCCTGCCAGCCTTGCTGTCAGCCTCCCTGCCAGCCTTGCTGGCTGCCTTCCTGCCAGCCTTCCTGCCAGCCAGTCTGCCTGCCAGCCTTGCTGACTGCCTTCCTGCCAGCCTTGGTTCATGTCTGCCTGCCAGCCTTGGTGCCTGCCTGCCTGCCAGCCTTCCTGCCAGCCTTGGTGTCTGCCTCCCTGCCAGCCTTCCTGCAAGCCTTGGTGCCAGCCTTCCTGCCAGCCTTGGTGCCTGCCTCCCTGCCAGCCTGCCTGCCAGCCTTCCTACAAAGCTTGGTGGCTGCCTGCCTGACAGCCTTGGTGCCTGCCTGCCTGCCAGCCTTGGTGCCTGCATTGGTGCCTGCCTCCCTGCCAGCCTTCCTGCCAGCCTTGGTTCCTGCCAGCCTCCCTGCCAGCCAGGAACCCCACAACCATGCTGAAGCACAGCAAGCCTCAGCCATCTGTTGCCAGCCCTTGCAAGAGGGACAGGGCTACCATCCTGCTCCCTGGCGCTCACTCTGGTTCTGCTGGGGCTTCTGAAGCATGGGCTCGCTCTTCTGGGGCTGGGGCTTCTGCTGCTTCTGCTTCTGGAGGAGCTGATGACAAGCACTCCAGCACCAGCCACCTCCACAGCACCTGCACCCTTCACCCCTGAGACAGAGCGACCAAGAGGAGTGCCAGAGACTCATTTTTGTCTTATAGCTTGTTGTTAATAAAGTCTATTTTTGATTCACACACTTGCTTCATTTCTTTTTTTTAATAAAGTCTTGCTGGAAACTTTTAGAAATGGTTTAAGCCTTTGCATGCTTGTGGGATGGGTTAAGATAGCAGTGGGATGGATTGAGATAGCTGTGGAATGCGCAGGGATACCTTTGGGATGGGTAATAGCTGTGGGATAGATAAACCTCCAGTGCAAGCATAGTGGGACTGTATGGTCCACCCTCCCCAGGTGCCACAGCTATGGCCTTTTATTATCAATAATAATGTAATCAATCATCCACACATGTCAACATAAACACAACTCTTTATTAAATTCCCTGTTCATTGTAGGGCCACTCAACATACATGGCCCAATCTCATCCGTGTGATGAGACAGGCTGAAGGAAGCACCCATTAATCATCTATCATCCTGTCTTGCCACTCCACCGCTCCAGCTGGGGAGTTGCACCAGTGTTTCAGGAGGTTACGCTGCTTCTTCCCTTCACGTGAGGCTCTGTTGAGGCCTTGCACATCCTGAGTGTCTATCAGGTTTCACCCTTGCCTCCATTCCCCAGGCTCCATGTCCCCATTGCCTTGCTGGAGGTCCACGAGCCTGTTCTGCAAGACTGGGTAGCGGGTGCGCATGAGATTGTGCAGGATGCAGCAAGCTTCCATGATCCTCCTCATGGTCTGTGGGTGATGCTGCATGGTGGTGAGAAGTACCTGGAACCTGTTGGCCAGGATACCAAAGGCGTTCTCCACCACCCGCCTTGCCCTGGACAGCCTGTAGTTGAAGATCCTCTCTTCACGGGTGAGGCATTTGGAGGTGTAGGGCTTCATGAGGTAGGTTGTGAGGGAGAAGGCGTCATCCCCCATGATGAAGTAGGGCACATCTTGCGTGTCGTTGGGCAGGGGTTCTGGATCTGGGAAGCCCATGATGAGGTTGCGTTCCAGCTCCTCCTGGAGGTGACTGCATTGTATACCTGGGCATCTGAAGATGAGCCGCTGCCTGAAGCATCGATGTACATGAACTTGTAGTCAGCATCGACCATGGCGAAGAGGATGATGCTGAAGAAGCCCTTGTAGTTGAAATAAGTGGACCCCGACTTGTCTGGCGCTTTGCAGGCCACGTGCTTGCCATCGATGGCTCCAACGGTGTGGGGGAAGTTCCACCTCTGATACCACTGCTCTGCAACTTTCTTCCATCCTTCTTCAGTGGTGGGGCACTGGAGGAGCTCCTCCTTGTATTCTTCGATGATGGCCTGCACCACTTCTCTGACCACAATGCTGATGGTGTTGTGTGGCACCCTCCAGCCGTACTGCATGCTCCTGTAGGTGGTCCCTGAGGCCAGGTGGCGCAGAGTGAGTGCCACCTTGAGCCCAGGTTCCAGGCTTGGCCGGAAGTTGGTGTTTGTCTTGGTCAACCTGCGTGTCAGGTGCTGCACAACTTCGTCAAACATGGCTGGAGGCATCCTCATGAAGTTCTGGAATGCCCGAGTGTCTTCGCTCCTGAGCTCCACCATCAGCTTGTACAGTCCATCCTCTGCTCTTCTGGTGAACCATCTTCGTACCCAGACGCTTCTTGGCCGCCCCTTTTTCTTCCCGTAGTAGAGTTCACAGAGCCTGTAGATGGCTTCGCACTGTTGCAGAAGGATGGTGGCTGCCAAAAGGACTGTGTTACGATCCACGGTGGACATGACTGGATGCTGTGGAAGAGGAAGAGGCAGATGAAGGCTGCAGAGGTCCGCACCACAGGGCTGCTGTTCTGAAAGTGAGATCCAGATGTGTTGCTCCCCCTTTTTATAGGCAGCATAGGTGTCCCTTTGCATCCTCTAGGCATCCTCTAGGCATCCTCTAGGCATCCTCTAGGCATCCTGTAGACATCCTTAATATCCGATATAGGTCCCCTCTGCGAACGTTTTTTCCATTTTAAACGCTTTGTTTCCATGCTGCATCTGTTCTGCATCCATTCTGCATCCGTTCTGCGTCCATTCTGCTTCCTCCCTGCGTCCGAGCGGATGCGAGTTGCGCAGATGCGGAACGGATGCCTAGCAGATATAGCGGATGCGTAGCGGATGCATAACGGACAAATTGGATACCTTTTCAACGCAAAAGTTTTGGGCAGCTCAAAACTTTCTGAGCGGATGAAACATCAATAGACAGATGCTGGACAGATAGAGAGGAAGCAAAACGGAGGCAGTGAGTACATCGCGTTAACCAACGGATGGCAAGCTTTTTTGTCCGTTTTACATCCTCTTTGCATCCATTGGTGCAGTGTGACAGGGGCTTAAGGAAAGGGTAGAATAGGAATAGGCATATTTTATACCATGCAGGGATGTCAAACTGGTGGCCCGTGAGCCAGATGTGTCACATGCAGGCCATGGCCAACCCAGCTCTGCGAGTGGGGGAAACATCACAAAATGTCACATGACGGGAATGTGACGTGGTGAGCTTGACACCTGTGCCATAAAGTGTTTTGCTCCTCGACAAACCTGATCCTGTCTCATCATGCTGGGCACATAATCAGGGAGAATGAGAAATAAGGCCGGAATCAAAAATGGCTAACACAGCCATATTTTTATTCCTTTAGGACTGTTTTCATCTTTTACTATCATTAAGCAGCAAGAGAATAAAATGTTATGGTTATAACTCTTTTCTTGTTGTGGCACCCAGGTCAATTTTTGATTCCTGACAATTACCTCAGTAGGTCTCTGTAATTTTCTTGGCAAGGTTTTCAAAAATGGTTTGTCACTGCATTTTTAGGCTGAGCAAAAGTAACTGGCCCAAGGTCACTCAGCTGACTTCATTCCTAAAAGGCTAGATAGATCCCAAAGTCTCTCAGTTTCTGGCCTAATGTCTTAATAATACACTACCTGGCTGTATAATTCTACAACTCTTATAAATTTAATTATCCAAGTACAAATATTTCAGAGAAGGTTAAGGCTACCAGATTTAGTTTGCAAATATCTGAATGCCTGATAAATGTCAGCAAAGAATTAGAGTTTTCTGCATAGCTTTGCTGCTACCAAGAAACCAGACTGTGAAGTCCAAATCTGGTAAACTGGATATGTTTTTTCTAAATAAGTTATCTCTTTATTATGTTAATTTAAAACCTCATTCTGCTGCATTCATTATTATAACAATTTCTGATGCCACAAATATATTCAGTTCTTATGCCAGCCCAATAATCTTTTTTTATCACGTCCTTATCATTTTCTATGAAAATGAGAGTGAAGGATGGCTTGCTTCTTGTCCAAAATAGAAAATGTGAATACTTAACTCTTAATTCTCAATACTTAACTCATATTACTCCGTGGTCATTTTCTTTGTTTGTTTTCTCTTTATTTAATCACTAGATATTTATACCTTTCCTTTCCTTCAGGAACTCATAGCAGCAGACACAGAATTGATTCTTTGAAAGTTTTCCCACAATAACTATCTTTTCAGACATGGTTGGACTGACAAAGAGAGGCCCCAAAGCACCCAGTGAGTTTCCATGGGCAAAGTTTAGGTGGACTTGAATCCCTGGTCCTAATCTCACACCTTAACACATTTTGCCAAAAAAAAAAAAAAAAGTTCATCAAGAAAATGTCAGATGAACAAATTTAAGTTGGATGTATGTATTATGCTATGTTGTGATGCTTGATTTCATGTGTTGTATGATTGTAGTTTTTTGAAAAGATGATAGTTAAGCATCACACTAAGCCATAGTGTAAATCAGTTTTTAGAGTTCACTGAGCCTTTGTACAATAAGGGTTTGTTTAAAAACAGACCCTTATTCTTCATGCACCAGCCAAGAAATAAAAGTTTTTCCCTCTCCACAGCTACCCTGCAAAACCTTGTCTGTAGTGAAGAAATCACGAGGCCCATCTGATATCTCTTCCCAGAGGAACAAAGTAAGTCTTTAGTGTAAAATATCTCCCATATTTTGGTTGAATTATCTGAATCTTCCCATCTTATGTGTGTCAGGGAAAAAAAGGAAGGAGATAAATGAGATGCAGGGCCTGGTGTCAAGCAAGACCACAGTAGATGGAAAAGGGTTGATGGAGAAAGCAGCAGCTTGTTACAGCTTCAGGAGGGGGTTAGTTGTGTGCCCTTGGCTGGTGCTTGTTGCCAACTCCAGTATGTTCCCTAGCCAGAAAATGGGGCAGCTGGGGGATGCTAAGTATGCTTCACTAACCAGTAGATTATACCCCCTCAGGAATGTGTTATCTAGCTGGCAGGCTTGAAATGCACTGCTGAGTATTAGGAGGAAAATTCTGTCCTGTGTATGTTTATGTTTCTACAGCCTTCATCTCAGTTTTTCTCTGAGTTGCTAATGGCTTCAGCAGTCAAATTTAGCTCCAGACTTTCCCTACAATTCATGAAATGTTTGGTATTACACACCCAAAAAAAAAAAAAAAACTTAATGAGGATCGTTGGCCTCAGAATCATAATTCCATTCTGAAATATTCCCAAGAGTTACATCAATAATCTGTTGGATAAGAAAAGGCCAATGCTGACATAATGTACATAGATTTCTGACAGGGCCTAATTATAGCTTCATCCCTAGAAAAATTACATGGACTGTTAATTCTGATATAATGTTTCCATGTATATGTGTTTGAAGAATCATCCCGTGAAGACCAAATGTTGCATTCGAAGGGGCCCCAAATCTCTAGTATTTGAGAAGCAGTACAATTATTGCGATTTCATCCATTATAAGAATGGGCGGACAACAGGATTTGATCTTCCCCTGCTGGATTGCAATGCTGACAATACCAAAGCCTCCTTTAACAGCAGATGCTTAATTACCTGGAATTAAAATCTTTATCCCAGCTAAAGATCAGTGGCCGTTTTGATTTGCATTTATAATATAAATCTTTCTAAAATAAGGGAATATTCTCTGTTTTAGAATATAAACACTCAAGACACCAAAAATAATGAGGTGCATATTGATTGATAGATGTTATATACCTTTTTCGTTTCTCTTTTGCTAATTAGATTTTAAAAAGGCCTTACTGCAAAGTGTTATAATTTAAGGATGATCAGCACAAAATCACACTTTGTCCACGAAGGTATATTCAGTTGGCTTTTCATTTGCACTTTTCAATCAGAGACCACACTTTACCTCATCTATAGTAACTGGTTTCCATGGAAGATTGAAACAGGTGGGTCAGAAAAGTCGCCATGGCAGTTGTAGCCAGGTGACTGAATCCCACACTTTTCAAACATGTGATACATGTAAAATAAGGGGCAGGGCTTTAATTGCATAGTCTCAGGCACCATGTCTTTCTCTCTCCCATTGCACCCTGTGGACATGGCTGTTTTTAGGGGAAAAAGCCATTGTAGAATATTCAGCCCTGGGATCAGAAATTAAAAGGCCTTAATTTTGTCCTACTTTCATTCTTCAAATTAATTTACCATTGCCATTACATACCTTATATTATCAACTCCCTAGTATGAAAATCATTTGAAAAGGTGCTTCCAAAAGCCATATCAGCACAGGCAAAGTACCTCTCTCTGTAGCAGTAAAATACCCATGGCCTTCAGCTGCTTCGAAAGTTGTGTATGACTGTAAGCCCATTTGAGCACAGTTTGTATTTGCACATGTTTGCTGAGAACTGGGGATAGCCTCTAAATGCAATTGCACCAGATCCAAAGATCCCTAGTAGCTTTGCTCCTACTATCCTGTTTTTATACAGCATTTCTTTTCAAGTGCTTTGCATACCCTAAAAGTTCATTATTCTCAGAATCCCAGTTTTAGGGGAACAGTATGGACAAAAGAGTTAATGTTTCTCACCTTGGCACAGTTGTTATCATTATATTTTGACCAATGGGCTTATATGAAAGTAAAACAAATGGGAAAATGGCACAGAAACAAGTGCAAAATGGATCTGGTGTGTCAGCTGTCCTTCAATCTTAACACCTTCTTTGTCTAGATGGTATAAAATGTTTACAGCAATTACACAGCTTCTGACTGGGTTTATAATACACCCTATCATGGCCCTATTGGATCCCGTTTCAGAGGAGGAGGAATCAGAACTGGCACCATCTGACGGGGATGGCACATCTCTTCTGGAACATATGGAGAGTCCAGAGGCTGAAGACAATGCTGCCCCAGGTATCTCTGGCATTACAAGAAGTGGTTAACTGGACAGGGAATTGCCTGCCTTCATGAACACAGGGGAGGTTTGGTTGCAGATGTACAGTGGCAGTGGCAATGAGAGACAACTGATCCCCTCCGACGAGGAACAGTTGCCTCCCCTACCCAATCAGAGAATAGGACACAGAGAGTGGAGCGGAAGCTGCTTGCAAAGAGCCTTGCCCTCCTCATAAGGAACACCTGGATCAGGGTGATTTAATTAGAAGTTGGGGAGAGGGTACATTCATCAGGAACAACCATTTGTCTTGGCACACACTCCCCATTTTTGGAAACCTTGACTCATGTACATTGACTTGCATTTCAGTCTTTGGATTTATATACCTGGCTTTGCAGATCGGATTCTGGATTATGTCTTACGGCCATTGTTTTGCACCGTCTGCACCTGGTTTATGGATTTAGACTTTCTTTCTATTTGGGGGCTTGGTTTGATATGGCTTATATATTTATTTGGGCATATGAACCCAGGAATTGTGGGATTTTTTTTTAAAAAAATAAGGATTTAAGGTTCAGTGTGATGAATAAATCCATCTTAATAATGTTCTTGCAATGCACACTAGAATTTTCTCCACCTTTTAGTTGCCAAGTTGCTGACTAAAATGGACCTCTTTCTATATACTTTCAACCAGGGCAGCTGCTGGTTGGAACAACAGAGCATGGTAGTTATGCCTGTAATTTTAAAATAATTTTTATAATTATTTTATAAATAATTTTTATAATTATTCTTATTAATTTACGTGTCCTTATATGCTACAATGCTACAAATTATGAAAAGTGGTGTTTGTCTGAGACCACCTGTGTTGTAGGAATGGTCAAACTTTCATATTTCATAAAACTTTTTTTAATTAAGTAGAGATGAGTAGCTTAAAGCCAAATTGTACAATACAATAAGATTATTTGATGTATATAAGCTTGAAATTACTTTCAGATTTTAAATGTAAGAACTGCTTTGGAATACTCTCCATATTAACACTATTTTACAGAGTAACAATACCCACAACAAAACAATTGGTTTATACACACAAATCTATCAAAATTGATAGAATTTTGGATCAAGTTTGTTTCTAATAATTTCTAATTTCTATTGTTTTTTTAGTCTGCTTAGCTAAAACTGAAACTGTGTTTTGTGAAGTAGTGGTATGTTTTGAAATAATTAGAAATAATTTCTCCTTCTTAAGATCTGATCAGTGCATAGAATCAAAAACCTTTATAGGGTGGGTCAAATGGTAGAATACTGATAAAAGGGGGAATTTCATTTACATGAATGTAACTGTGACTGTCTCTTAACATATTTGACTTCACTGCAGGGGTGGGATTCAAATCTTTTAACAACCGGTTCTGTGGGCATGGCTTAGTTGATGGGTGTGACTTACTGGTCATTTGACTGGGTGGGCGTGGCCAACTCAGCATCACTAACATCAAGGGGTGCCTCTCATGACAGTGGGGATGTTGCAACAGTCGTAAGTGTGAAAAATGGTCATAAGTTACTTTTTCAGTGCCATTGTAACTTTGAATGGCCACCAGTTTTAGACCAAAACTCAAAAAGGGTATGTATGACATTCATGTTTGAATGTCAATTTTTCTAGCTAGCCAAGAAGCCTTGCTGAATGTCACTCATCTTGGTTCCTTATCATTAAAAGCTTCTTTCTGACAACTCTGCTTCATTATTCAATTATTTCTTCAAAGTGTTAAATCCAGCAGGGGAGTATTTCCTCCCAATAGCAGTGTAAAAAGCTTAAAACAACCCTTCCCCTTTAAGAAAGTACCAGCAAAAGTACCTCCTTTCTCCTTTGGAGAAAGTACCTCCTTTGGAGACAGTAAGTCTAGCAATACTGCCAAGAATGTAAGAAGGGTGGAAAAAAAACAAAAGGAGATTTTGTCCAACTGGTTCTCTGAGCTGCTTAGAAAGTTAACAACTGGTTCTAGTGAATAGGTGAGAACCAGTAGAATCCCACCCCTGCTTCCCTGTAAGGATGCTTTCAGACACCATCTATTATTCCAAAATCTTGGTGTAATTCATTTATTTCTCCTGGTAAAGCTTTACCTTTGACCTTTGGAAATTATATCAAGTACTACATCCCAAAAAGTAAAGAGGGCCAAGAGGAAGAAGTGGCTAGGATCAGGACTAAAGTTAAGTTTGACATATTAAAATTAAATTAACATGATTACTATATCACATCAAAATAATAATAATAACAACATTTGTGATACATTTTTAAATGTTCAGTTGACTGAGTTTCATGTTTAATTAATAAAAGATAATGATGATGATAATGTATGATTTAATGTGATAGAAGTACACTTTCCGTCTTCTATTATACTAAAAATGACATGTGACTATTGTGTCTGAAGTTATATACCTCTGCCCGAAGCTCAGCTTTCGCTATGCCATTAAGGGTGTGATGGCATCAGAGGGAATACCATGCATACTTTGAATAGAGGAATGGAAGAAAGCAACTTTAGAATTTCACAGCCTTCTGGCAAGGTCCATGCTGTTTTACAGAACCAGCCAAGCAAAACAAACTAACAAAAAATTAGTTAGTTCCTGAGGGAGATCTATGCAGTGATAACAGCAGCTTCGGGGTGGGTATAACATTGTATTGCAGCTGCTCTGAGTGGATGTGCACACATTTATTTATCAAAAATTAAACCTTGATATGTGAATTCATGACACCACTCCTTGAAAACCTTAGAGGCTGGTTAAAGGTTTTTCCTCCTTCCAACTTGTTCCAACCTTCCAGCCAAGTTGTTTATCTGTAGAGATGCTGCACAACCAATTTATATGGCCTGTTGGAGCTTGCACACTCCTTAGTGGGCTTTCCTGTAAAAAAAGGTTGGAGGAGCTGGCTTTCATTTTGCCCACAGACTCATGAAACCCTGTAGAAATTACAGCCTCATGATAACGATTCAAATTTCCATGGGTTGGAAAATGTGTGTTCTTGGTTGGAGGAGTTGGAGGGGGGGAGAAGAGAAGCAAGACCATGCATACCTGTGCAGTATTATGCATTTATTATGCACAGAATGGGGGTGGTGGTAGAGGGAGTTTAAAGAAGCAGTCACCAAAGTAGCCACAATGCTGAAGCCACATTTCTCACTGGATTTCCATATTGCAGAAATGGGAATATCTGTTCATAGAAACACACACATATGCACACACACCGTGTGTAAAATATATGTATATTTAAATAGAAATGTCTGAAAACTGGTTTAGATGGTAATATTGAAATAAAAATAGAAGATAAAAGCCTGGTTTTCACTATTTTCTTCCTGGTGGAAAAAAAGACAGAGAGAAAAGCTAAAAGAAGATAAAAATTTTCGTTGGTTTACTGTTTCCAAGCTAACCTGTATAAGATTTAAAGATATATATTATTTTTGCTGGCTTTATGACTTCAGACTAAACTAAGTATTTGTTCTAAGTAGCAGGCTCAGAGGAAGAGGTTTTAAAAGACTTTGCATTGTTCATAGAGTTTCTCAAGCAGAGGAAGGGTGGAATTCCATCTGTTCCATCCAGTTCAGTTCAGTGAACTGGTTCGCTTTCAGTGGTTCACTGGGCTGTGACACTTTGTAGAAATTAGGCTAAATTAGAAAAAGGGGGGAAGCTTTAGATAATCATTTAAGAGGCTGCATGGTAGGATTGCCAGAAAGTCTCATTGCCTCAGGTTTCTCCTTTTTGCCATAAAGGCAAATTTAGCACATTCCATTAAGGATAAAGGATCCTACCTCCCAGATTTTAAACCTGTTAAAACAGACAACATCCTCTTGCAATTAATAAGATCTGCTTCAGTGTAAGCAGAGAAGCTCTCTCTGTCTCTGTCTCTCTCTCTCTCACACACACACACACACATAAACACACAGAGATATCCTGCATGAACTCCTGCCTGATCCTTTCTCACCTTCTGTGGCTGTCCACAAACTATGAGAGAATTAACAGCAAAATTGTGCTTATGGCAATTTGAATAGAAAGCATGGTGTCTAGCTGACTGAACAGACTTTCATTTTGATTCAATGCCTTTTTTAATCAAGCAAGTCAGAATAATCCACATCCTTTGGCTAACTAGCAAAGCACTTCTCTTTTTTTGTTAAAAAAAAAAAAGAATCAAATGCCAAATATGAAAGTACATACTTTGTAATAAAAAGTTGCACTAAAAAGTCAGTTATATGTATAATTACATCAGTGTAAATTACTTTGTACTTTGTAAATTAGTGTTGATTTAATTGAGGTGCATATCTGTGAAAATATTAGTAACATCCAAAAAATGTTAGTCCTTCCTTAATCAAACCAGAATGCTTTAGCACTGGCAATGTGATCTGGGAAGATTTAACACATGAGAAACATCTATTCTGTGAGAGCAGCTTCACGATTTCACTTATTTTCTGGCTCATAAGAGCATGATTTAAAATGCACGAATGAGAATTGTAACAGTGAAACATCAGCAAGTGACACTGCTGGGATCTATTTTAGTTATGTAAGTGACAAAGGAATAAATGGTACAGCTACAACCAGGAAAGGAATCTGCAACTCCAAGCACCAATTAGCCTAGAACAAGGAGAGACCATGTCTATATACCATGCAGAGTTTAAGTTTGGGGAGAAGCAGGAACAAAGGGTTGATTTCATCTCTCCATTGTCCCTAGCCTCCATGGCCAATAGTAATGGATGCAAAGAGTTGTGTAGTTCAGCCATAATTGGAGGATCAAATATATTCTATCCCTTGCCTAGAAGCACAGCTTCCAGCAGCCACAAAAAAATGACCATGGCTGAAATCCAATACTGGCCAACTATCCATAGAATGGAGACCATAGGCAGAATGATCACACGCTTTTCAATGTTAGTTGAAGTTCAAAAATCTTCCAAATCAGATTCTGGGGGCAGGATATGAGCAAAGAAGACATCCTGTCTGGGTGAATTTAGGCCAGTCACTCTCTGTCAGCTCATTCACCTCACTGGGTTATTGTGTGGAAAAGAAGAGTAAAAGGAATATGTGTTCCCTGCCTTGTTTTATATATTTCAAAAGGCAGGATTAAAAAGAAACTTTGGCATCGGAGCTTTACGAAAGAAGCCCTTCATATGAAACCTACTTATTTGTATTACTATAGTATTATTAATTAATTAAATGTATATGTTGCCCAACTCCCAGTGACTCTTGGCAATTACAGTGCTCCAAGAATGAAATAAGAATTATATTTGGGGCACAAAGACAAACTCTTCCATCCCATCAGACTGCAATGGGACCACTAAAGTTATCTTTTTGTTCCTTTGGGTTATTAATGCTTTCAACAGCCTTTTCCATACGTACATGTTACATTTTTTCAAGACATGACTTGAAATTATGGTTATGCGTTAAGAACAAGTGGCAAAAGGACCAGCTTTTTGTTCCAAATGTTTGTCTTAAGTCCATCTTCTTCCTGCTCTTCTTTGTCTTATCTTTTTTCAATCTTTTCCTTTCTTTTTGAAACACTGAACATATTGACTAGCAAAAGTTCATATTTCTAGCAAATTAAAATACAGTAATTAAAAATAAATGTTATGTTACAAAAATATGGCAATAAAAATAACTGCAGCCCCAGTTAATAGAGCTACCTGTTTCTTGTAAGTTTTGCTACTGTCTTCAAATGATATGGGATGTTGACTATTGATCCATACACAAATGTGGCCAAAGTATAAAAATGGACAGATCTGATAAAACAAGCAAAGTAAGTTTTATTGTATCTAGTTATTCCTCTTAGCTGCTTAGAAATCTCTTCTGGAAACAATTGTGCAAAAAACCCAGCAGCTATTTTGCTTTTGTATCTTACTTCAAATTCAACTCTTTGTGCGACCAAACCTTTTTTTAGATATCACAGCAGGTGGCAGCACTTAGCTGATACTGGTTGATCTCAAAAAAGCTAAGCAGGGTCAAATCTGGTTAATATTTGGATGGGAGCACCCAAAAAAAATCTAAGAGTTGCAAATTAGACTTCCAAATAAATGAATACATTAAAAGAAACACACACCAGGAGGAGGCAGTAAACTGAATTTGTGTTATTACCAAGATTACATTATGTTATTCATGTAATCACTAAGAGCTTGAAACTTACTTTATTTCTAGAAAGCTTATTCAGTAACATATTTGCTGGCTAAAGATTATGAGATGCAGATTAATGGGGTACAGACCTAACTGATAGCATATACCAGTCCCTGGATCACAGACACTACATTTTAAATTCCAGTTGAAATAGTGACCCACTTTGCCATGTTAGTAAGCTTTTCAAATGTGTCTCACTGGCTTCTATATGAGACAGATGTGGACTAGATGAGTCTTTAGCCTGCTCCCCCAAGGCTCCTTTTATGGTTTATGACCACACATGGAGGGTATATGATTAGACAGGTTACACTGAGCAAATTGGATAAAGTATTTCAGCAGGAAGATAGATTTAAACAGTATGTAGTGACTGCATCGATTTTTAGCAAATATATTTACAATTGAAATAGAAGGCAGTTTATCGGTGATAGTTTTCTCTAAATAATCTTGGAAAATATAAATTATTGTGAAAAAGTTTTTCTATTCACTTGATTTTGCTTTTGAGTTTTTTTTAATAAGAAACTAGTACAAAATTAGCAGCTAGGACTACTAGGGAATACAAATTACCCAATTTAAATTTAAAGATATACCTATATATGCTGCATATAGAATGTCATTTCTATAAATCATAATTCCTACAGGCACTGGAAGTATAGTGATGGGGACAATTGGGTTTTTTTTCAAAAAAAATCGAGAAGGTACATACTTCACATTTCTATTTATGAAGATCATGTAAAGAAAGAACTGAAATAGAAAACAGATGCTGTAAGACAAAACTCTTTGAACCTGAGTAACATGGACTTCATAGGCAGGTCAACTTAGAGCTTTTAGCAGTCATACAGAAATTGTCTACCCTTGTGTCCTGCCAAGGTGTTTGTTTGTCCTCATAGACGAGACCAAATCCCTGGGATTTAATTTATTTCAGTTTGTCCCTATTGATTCTTCTGTTCAAATGTCTCCAAAGTCTGTTCCTTTCCTTCCAGCTTTTCTTGCAGAGCTCCAGTAAAAGTTCTGCAGGTAAAAAAGATAAAAAATAACAAGGGCGGTTAATTTAGAAAGTATCCTCCTTTCACTCACCCATTATTTAAATCTCTTAATTCCTTTTGCTGCCAACATGGCTCCCAAAAAGTATGAAATAGAAAGGCAGATGATGTAGGACATCATGATCAGATAAATACTCAAGAGATTTTCCCCTATATTTTAACATATTTTTTATCATAGCTAATTTTTTTTAAAAAAACCTATCAAGAACTGGAAATGAAGATTTCAAACTGAAAGACATTTTGCTTTCTGGATTTATCCCAGGGTAGATGATTTTTGATCTAAGATTATAGACCAGTTTTAGGTATGGTTTCAAAAGTATATCCCTATGCCCTGATTGGTTTGGGATATTGGGATCATGTCTTATGGGACAAGAACTGATTATAATTATTTGTAGCAGCTGCCAATAACTGCAATTCTACATTATGGGTACAAGAGTAATCTCTCCCGAGGGAACACAGTTTACAAAATGAAAAGAGTTTACAGAGAGGAAAAAGATTATTGCCATAATAAAACTGATTCCTGAAATTATGGCATGATGCCACAAACTTCTCTTTCTGCAAATAAATACAGCATATGGGAGGGTTTCCAGAATGTTTCCTCTGTGAATAAAAGCTTATACCAAAATCATATATGATCTTTTGACAAAAAATCAAAGATGACTTCTTGCATTTTTGGCCACTGGAGGCTTTCAGTGCAGCTTGGCTTCGTGTGAAAGGACGGCTGTTATCTATTAGGAATAGATAACATAGATAATAGATAACATAGATAATTAGGAACCCAGGTTTCATCTGGGTGCCTGGTGGGGGGGTGTTTCAGCTGGAGGTATCAGAGGGAGTCTGTTTGTGCCCAGGTGTTTGCCTGGCTTGTGGTGTGGAGATTTTTTTGTTTGAGAGTGCAGGCTTCCAAATGATTAACAGTCTGGTGGAATCATCTCTTCTATTCATGCTTTCAGGTCTTTTTTCAATCTCTATGGCTTCTCTGATGATTCTGTGGCTGGGGTTTTCCATAGTGGCTAGGGTTTTGGTGCCATTGAAGTTGATGCTATGACCTGTGGCTTTCATGTGTTGGACTAGTGAGGAGCTGTGTTCCAGCTTTTTTACTGAATTTTTGTGTTCATCCAGGTGGGTACTTATTCTTCTATTGGTCGGTCCAATGTATGTGGCCGGGCATGAAGCACAGGGGACTTCGTATATGTCTTGGTTTTCCAGGTCAATTTTATTTTTGGGGTTTCTAAGGATGGCTGCTATTTTTTTTGTCTGTTTTGAAGGCAGTCTTGATGTGATGCCTGTGTAGTATCTTACTGATTTTGTCTGTAGTGCCTCTTATGTAGGGCAGGAAAGCTGTTCCATAGGTCTGTTCATCTTCTAAGTCTCTATTATGTCTTAGTGTGTTCTTGTGGATTAAGCTGGTGTTTTTGCTTTTGTGGAAGCCGTTAGCTGTCAGTACTTAAGTCAGGGTGCATAGTTCAGTCTTTATATGTGTCTTGTCTGCCAGGTGTTTGGTTCTGGCGATTAGTGTTTTGGCCATGGAGTTTATCTGTGCTGGGTGGTGGTGGGATTGGGCATTGAGGTAGCGGTTGGTGTGTGTTTTCTTCTGGTATACGGTGTGTCCTAGTGTGCCATCTGTTCTTTTGTAGATTAGTACATCTAGGAATGGTAGTTGTTTGTTTATTTCCGTTTCCATGGTGAACTTGATTTTGGGGTGTGTGCTGTTTAGGTGTGTTAGGAAATTGTTTAGGTTTTCTTTTCCATGGGGCCAAATCACAAATGTGTCATCGATGTATCTTAGCCATAGTTTGGGTTTGTGGGTGGCATTAGCCAGGGCTCTGGATTCGAATTCTTCCATGAACTGGTTTGCAATGAGTGGTGATCCCATAGGGGCTCCTTCAATTTGCTTGTCTCTTTGTCCTTTGTATATGAAATATGTCTTGGTTCAGCAGTGTTCTGTTAGTTCCATGAGGTGTTTAGCTGGTTGGTATTTATTTTTGATGGTTTCAAGAGTTTCTTTTATCGGGACTTGAGTGAATAGTGAAACCACGTCAAAACTTACAAGCAGATCTTCTTGTTCCACGTGTAGATATTTGATCATTTCTAAGAAGTGGTATGAGTTTTGTACATATGAAGCTGCAGTTTCAGCATGGGGCTGTAGTTGTTTTGCTAAGTGTTTAGCTAGGTTTTGTAGTGGTGCTCCTTTGGAACTGACTATGGGTCTGAGAGGTATGCCTTCTTTGTGTATTTTTGGGAGGCCATATAGTTTGGGGCATCTGGAAGATTTTTCTCTTGGGATGATCATCTGTTGGATTTCTTTGCTTATGTGGCTGGTTATAATTTTCTTCTTGGTTAATTTTTCCAGATAAGTGGTTGGCTCTGTATTTATAGGTTTGTATGTGGAGTCTTGGAGTAGGTCTGTCAATTTTGTTTCATAGTCTTTTCTATCCGTTACTACTGTGGCATTCCCTTTGTCTGCTGGGAGTATGATTATGCTGTTATAATTTTTTGGGTTTGTAGTGCTTTGAGTTCTTCTTTGTGCAAGTTGCTTTTGGGTGGTTTGCTTGTGCATAGGATGTTGGTAACCTGGTGTCTTATTCTGTCAGCTTCATCTGTATTTAATTGAGTTAGGCTGGATTCTACTGCACATATGATGGATTCTGTGGGGATTTTTTTGGGTCCACATCACACCACAAGCCAGGCAAACACCTGGGCACAAATAGAATCCCCCTGATACCTCCAGCTCAAACACACCCCAACCGGGCACCCAGATGAAACCTAGCTTCCTAAATGATAGCCATCCTTTTACTCGGAGCAAAGCTGCACTAAAAGCCTCCAAAATAGGAACACAGTGTTGCCAGCCAATCAAGACACAAAAAAAGCCACAAAACAGACAGAAGATATTAGAAACACCAATCAAGCAGAACACAGCAAACTCCAAGACCAATAAACACAGACCAAGACTCCCAACCAATCAGGATGAAGAAAAAACCATTCTGGCACAGCAGTAGGCTAGCCTCAAATTTAAAACTGAAATGTCTGTGATAGCCTGACTCACAGACGAACCCAATACAGAAGCCTGATGATGGCAGATGAGATTCTGCCAAAATGTTGCTACAATTTTAAATGCAGAACTACAATGACATGGGATAATACCCGAAGGAAGCTGAACAGCATATCTATATCTATATCTATCTATCTATCTATCTATCTATCTATCTATCTATCTAATGACTATATGTAAAGCATGAATACTAAATATATATCTGAGTTAATGTATATTTAACATATACTGGTAATATATATATGTTGGAGGGAGCTTGAGATCCAGAAGCAAGCTTTCTTGACAACAAGCATAACCCTTGGCAATGTTTAGCTACTGTTTACTCATGACTAAATCTATCCCAATTATAGTTTTTTATCTGAATTTAGAAAAGGAGAGAGAAAAAAGCATTTTCATTTCTCTGCAAACTAAAATGAAGAACAGAATTTTGCAAAGAACAAAACACATATTAATGACTCTCTTGACAGCATTTAGAATACTAGTAGCAATTCTAGTCAAGTGCATGCCACTCTTAAAATGTGACTTCAAGGAAGTTAGTATTTATTTCCTTCACAGGACAACTTCAGGAAGAAATCCTAATTTTTTTAGTGATGTTTTCTTATAACCAAATGATCCCCTCAAATTTGTAGATCCTTTCATTGTTTCTGCATGAAAATGAGTAAAGGTCTGCTCAAAGTAAGAAACCTAAGATGTGATTGATGGCTAAAGTGAACTGATGCTATTTTATTTCCCATCTCCTGCTCTGACTTCTCTTTAACACTCAGGTAACTGTCAAAAAATGGACCTAGCTATTATCGACGACAAGGGGTAAATGCCTTCGTGTTGTCCTCCAAAGGTTAAAGTTTACCAGCTCAGTTGGAAGCCACAATCTCCAATAACCATTAATCCACTAAACTCCAGTAGGAGTGAACATATTTATTGCTGTAGTCACTAAAGGGTGAAATAAAGATTAGTTTTTAGTTAGGAACGCAAAGCTTTTTAGATCAATACAGACCCACTGCTGGAATCAATCTAAAGTTTGAAATTTTTAGGTAAAGATTTACAGGGTTATTTTTTGCACTGTTAATATTCTAAAAGTAAAGGCTTGGAGGGTGGAGAGGAAAAAAACCACTCTCTCCTACATTATATAATAATCAAATGGAAAAAATGCTCACAACTTTATAACTGACATCAACTGTGCATCTAGCAAATGAGTAAACCACCAGTAATGTGGGCCATAAATTTGCCAATAAACAGGTAAAGCCAAAATACATTCACAAACTAATATGATAAAATAGTAGCTGCAATTGCCTATTAAAAAATATATGTAATCAATAAACATTAATAATGGAATTGTTGTTGCATTTCTTTATTACTATGCATATTAAGCATTTCAATTATTTCTACTTAGTTTGATAGATAAATGTACATACGTGGTTTATATTTGGCCTTGAGAAGAATATAGATTTGCTTTATAAAAATAAAAGTCATTGTTTCTCAGTCAACTGGGAATAGGTATGTAATTTATTGTGTAATTTCTTCAGATCTGATAAAGTAATTGTCTGGCAAACCATGCAAAGTGTTTGAAGGTGGAGTAGTGACTTAATAGATCTGTTTCTGTTAAGATATTACTTAACCTGGCTGAAACGTCTTTGAATATTAGTAGCTCGGGTTGGTAGTTATATTGTTGGTTTGAGCTCTGAGCTTGACAATTATTAAATCTTTTAGATGTGAGGCAGAACCCAAATTATCATGAACATTACATGAACTTACTGCGGCATTCCATATATTAAATTCATTGTCATCAACAAAGCCAACATCAACATGTATTCTTGAACCAAACAGGTATTTCCCAATTACACGTGGTGTAGGTTTATATGCACTATTTAATATAACTGAGAAAAAGAAAAGAAAATCCTTGCTCAGCAAGAAGGCAACTTTTTCCACATGCCTTATAATGTTCTGATATTATAGACTGTAATATATCTCTTATTATGTAGATCAGATAAAAATATATTGTAATCATTAAGGTATATTTACCTGTTGCTCAATTATTATATAAAATAATCTTCCAACTCAACCAATCAAAAGAGAAACATTTTATTTATCTCTCTGCAATCCTTCAGAAGGGTCTAACAATGCAAAATGTAGCAGAATTATATGTTGAACATAAGCAGGTATAGAGCTCAGGACCTATATGGTCCACATTATGATATTTAATGATGAAAAAACCCAGAGTATAAAGTATACATGAGGCTTTGATGAGCTAGCCCATACATGCAAGGTGTGCATTGCCCAGACTTTTTTGAGAAGCAAGCCAAAAAGAGTACAATTGAAGGGCCTCCTGGATCCACTGACAATGAAGGCACATGGGAAAGTAGAATGATTGCCTTTTACTGTCTTGAGATAACAGCTGTACAGATTTATACAAGTCTTTGATGGCAGGAATAATCTGGCACAAGTTCTGCATACACTGGTGACCTCAAGGAAAAAAGGTCTTATGGTATACCCTTATCAAAGAGGCATGCATAAGTTACATGCCTCTAGTTAAATATTTTGGAAGTTTAGACAAGCCATTCCTTCAAGTTTTTTAGATTCAATTTGTTATAAAGTGTTCATGCTACGGTAAGATAATGCATTTTACTTTTATGTGTTGATTATTGACAGAATTTTTAATGTTTCTTCCTTCTAAAAACATTTTAACATTATAATACGTCTTAATAATGTTGATTATTGGGATATTTTAAATTATAAGGATATTCTCATGAGAAGCAAGCACTAAAAGATGCAATCTGCTTACCAAAAATAATAAAAGGGCTGTACATTATCACTGCCTATACTCTCTGCAATTCCTTTAGAAGAACATCAAAATCAGTTAAAGAAATATCTATTTATCTCTTTATATTTGTTTATTTCATTATGAATCCATAGAACTTTATAATGAAAACATTTACACTACAGGAGAAGTTGGAATTTATTACAATAGAAGAGCATCTAAGGCAGGCGCAATTAAATACAGCCAAAATGAAATAGGTATGTAAAAATCTTTCAGATCCTTGATAACCTGTTTTTGTAGTCCTACAGAAGAATGTTTCACTTAATTATTTCGTTTGTAGTTACATTTTAAGGGATACAATATTATGAGTTACCCTGAATTATCACTCTGATATTAACTAATGTTTTGGAAACAGCAGCCAGCATTTCCCAGTTATCACCACCAATTGTTTAAAACAAAGCTAATAGGCAGGGTTTCAAAAGTAACTTTTTCAAAGAGATTAGGTCTTCCTTGAGCTAATAGCCAATCAAACTGTTTTTATTCCTTTCACCCAAAGGAATGTTGAAAAGAAATTGCATAAAGGGACTCAGGAATCTTTTCTGTTTGACTGTAAAGAGTATTACTCTCCCCAAACAGAACTGAACAAGATCAAATTTGTTTTGACAGGAGAAGTTGGAAAAGAACAGACAAATGTTCCCAGAACTTGAGTGTTTTCTGATGAGACCGGTCTATCAGGGCAACCTGGTCTACCCAAATATGGGACAGAACATACTGCTTCCACTTAGTACCCCAGGTTCGAATCACAGAAAGGGTATGGCTAGCTGACGAGAGCTAAAAAGCTAAATAGCTTGAAATAGATCTATACTAATCTCCCTTTACTTGTTGGTAAAATATAAGTTCCTAGCGCTTGTGAAGGAAAAGAAGAAAAAGGAGAAGCAGTGGCTGGAGAACTTCTAGCTCCATAATTAAGTCCTTCCCCAACTTACTCTCATGATCCAAAATGAAGCAGCCATTAAAGGGTTAGAAAAATTTCCAGGTTCTTTCCATATGCAACCTGTCTTCTGCACTCATACAAACATATGAAACATAATGGAACAGAGAAACACAGAGAGAAACAACCTCTACTAATCTATCCTGGTTATACCATCACTTATGCACATAACCTGCATTAATCTTTGGGGGAAAAGGAAACATATACAAGTAAACAAATGCAGACACAACACCTGGCAAGAATAGAAAACATATATACAGGTAATACATGTGCACAAACCCTGACTAGACATTGGGGAAAAAGTGCATCCATATAGATACTCTCATGTCATTATTTATTTAATGTATGATAAGAATGTGGCAGAAAAGAAATAAACATATATACACAATTCGTATAATTATATACAAAAACTTCTGTGGGTGTATGGCAGTGGCCTCATAACTGGATGTCCAATTCAGCTATCCAGGTGATCACCTCTGGTGTTTCATGCAGATCTTCTAGGGGAATCAGAGAATGCACATTGTGGAAAATCTTGCATAATATGTTTAATAGTTTGCATCTCAGCACCACAGTTGCAACAAGGGAAACCTTTCCATCCCCGCTGATAGTCACATATCAATGTATTACAAAGAGAGCAGAAATGCACACACATGGATGCAACAGGTTACCTATTAAAATACACACCTCCTTCCTATGGACACTGCTGGTGGAATAGGTAGAAGGAATTCCAGAAACTAGACTCTCTCTACTTTGTTATTATTTCCAGCCCAAGAGAGTATCATGTGAGCAGGTTCAGAAACCTGATGTCATCAGAAAAACTCTAAAAGTTGATCAGAATTTCAACAAATTTGGTATGGTGAAAAAGCAGTAGCAATAGCAGTTAAACTTATATACCACCTTAGTGCTTTATAGCTCTCTCTAAGCAGTTTACAGAGTCAGCATATTGCCCCCAAACAATTTGGGTCTTCATTTTAGCCACCTTGGAAGGATGGAAGGATGAGTCAACCTTGAGCCTGGTGAGATTCGAACTGTCACATTGCAGGCAGCCGTCAAGCAACAGAAGTAGTCTGCAGTACTGCACTCTAACTACTGCGCAACAATGGCTCAAAGGTTTGCAAAAAACATTTATGCTAAAAAAAATGGATCTGATCCTTTTATGAGTCGAGAATAAAACGATTCAAGAAAAAGTTTCCTTAAATGCATCCTTATGGAAAAGGCATTTGAACAGCACCATGGCTTGGAAATATGGTTACCTCTTCCATTTTGACCCTTTTTCCCTCCAGTTTACAAGACCAAAAGTGGGAAACATGCACACACACACACACACACGTATGTGTGTAGAGACACAACGTAAGATGGGAGCAGAACCACACAGATGCATTAGGTTACTTCTTCACACAAAAAGAAAATGGGCTATAAGCTCTGCCAGTAAAGTGGCTAGAAAGAATTATAGTAGCAATATTTACTCTACATGTGTTCCCTACTTTGCTTAATATTTATATGACATTGTGATCTGTCTTGTTCCTGGCAGAAGATGGCTAAAGAAGAGTTGCAAGATGTAATTTTTATGGTGCTTTTTACATAGTTATATAGTCCCTGTGTTTTGGTTAGCTGAACAATATTAGTACTAATGTTTGCTTTTTTTTTAGTAACCACTCAAAAATGTTTATTTTGGAATTATCTTTATAATGAAAAGTATCACAACTGAAGCTATCAATTCATCACATCTAAGTTTGCAGCTATCATGGGTCCATAATTATTTTTGGTCTCTCCTGATTAAAGTCTGATTTCAATTGATGATTGGATCATGAACATTTCTATAAACTATTATCAATTGCTTAAGACATCCAGCTCCCCATAGTTTCTTCCTGTAATTTACCTTTTTTAGAGTCCCCTGGAAGTTGAATAATTCACTATTTTTAAAGAAGATAACCCATTTACTGATTGTACAATTTTTACACTGCTAAAGAATTGTAATAATGTTATTTCTCATCTGCAATGTTCATATATCAACCAAGAAAATAGCAAAAATACTTTAGCACTTCCCCCAATGAGATTAAGCCAAGATAGTGTAAATGTTGGGCCCAATATGCATAGACAGGATATTTTAAGCTTTAATTCTGGTGTATTGTTGTTTTATTTTATCCTTAACTTCCTAGACAGACAAAAGCAACATTAGGAAGTGGGGCAATTATGCACAGCTAGTGGAGCAGGATTAAATGGGTTTATCAAATAAACCCAAGATGTTTTGAAGCAAGTCTACACTGAAGACTATAATGTTGCCAGTCTTAAATAAACCAGGCTTTTATTAGTAACCACATAAAAATGCCCATAAAAATAAACAAGAGGAATTTCAAATTTTCTACAGATTTTTTGATAATTCTCTTTTTTCTCTCCCACGATTATGGAGTTATACTGAATTAACCATTTAATTTAATGCAATTCCACTTCTGGCTGGGATAATATTTAGTTTGAATTTTACTTTCAATTTAGCACAGCTAAAGATATTTCACAAGGAAATAAACCTGCACAGCAAAACTTCACATTCTCATAGAGCTAATCAACATTAATAACAAAGGGGAATAGTAACCTCTTCTCCATCCATTTGCAGTACTACATATAATTTTTTGTAAATTATTCAGGGAAGAAAGTTCACTAGAAGAAAGCAGCTTCCTACTGAGCAAATATTGGTGCATGAAAACACTTTAAAATCAAGTTTACTTGCCATAACTGTTGATTTCAATAAATCTTATTTTTTGCAAATACATTAAGGATTGTTCAGTTGGTTTCTTGAAGCTTTGATGAAGAATAGGAAGCAGCAAAGCCTGGAAAGGCTAAATCTATCCTTTGAATATTATCCACTGAAAGTAATACTAATACACATTCAAGAAGAATAAATAATATAATAGAAAAAATGTTTGTATTGTATGATTTAAATAAGATGATTTGAAAATATTAAAAAAAGTTATTTGTCCCAAAGAGCCAAAAAAATGGTTACAGAATTATTTGTTTCACAAAGCTAGAATCTTGAATTCTGAGTTGGAAGATTTTGAAATTAATAGTCATTCAAAAGTGATTTTAAACTGTACTGCAAATCTTGGCCTAATATGTAAAATTTTGGTGTCACTCAAGAGTAAGACAGTCCAGCTATATTTAATCCTTAAATTTATGAGCATAAAACTACCGATGCCATCATTAAGCACAAGTGGCATGACATGAAAACCTTTATGACCAAAGAGGCTGTCTGGAGGATAATCTGGTCCTTGTGAAGAAGAAGAATAGGAGCTTGGGATCTTCCCCATTCCCCTTCCATTATGCATTCCCACTTCCCAGCTTGCTTAACCTTCCTTGTTCCTCCTAGCAGCCAAAGCACAAATGACTATGGAAAGAGCAGTGCTGCAGGGGGGCAATTGGACCCCTGCAGATTACTGAACCCTCTCAGGCTCTTCCTGCATGCAGTACTGAATGTTCAACTACAAAAAACTTGTTTCCTTTTCTCCTGAAGAATACCACTTTCTGACCACTCTACTTTGATCCCGCCTCTACCTACCTCAGCAGCAGGCTTGCCACAGGACGAAGACTGCAGTCGAGGACATCTTCCATAAATGAGAAATACCGTATCTTGTAGCTTGGAGAGGGATTATTGGTGGATGAACTCTTTTTGTTTCCTTTTTTTTCATTAGGTCTTAATCTTGGGAACTTTTAGTTTTATTTTGGTTTTTTGCTTCTCCAATACTCTGGGTCATGTAACTGAAACTCATTTTCAGTTGAATGACGAGGAATAAATGCTTAAAAAATGCATGCACCATGTCATGTGATTCTCAATAACATACATAAAAAGGAATATATTACTCTTTTGAGATCTGTAAATTGTTTGTACAAACAATTTGTACAAATTGTATATTTGTACAAAATCAAAAACAAATACTAGAATAGCAATAGCATTTATTCATTTATTTTTTCTTCGTCAATCGCTTATAAGATAATAGGTATGAGTATATACAGAGTTATGAATACATAAAATGGGTACAAATAAGAAAAATAAAAGAAACAATAGGACAGGGACAATAGGTACGTTGGTGTGCTTATACACGCCACCTACAGACTTCTTAGGAAGGGGGTGAGGTCAACAGTAGAAAGTCTAAGGTTAAAATTTTTGGGGTTTGGGGAAGAAACCACAGAGTCAGGTAGAGTATTCCAGACATTTACCACTCTATTGCTGAAGTCCTATTTCCTGCAATCAAGTTTGGTGCGGTTAACCTTGAGTTTGTATCTATTATGTGCTCTTGTGTTGTTATGGTTGAAGCTGAAGTATTCATTGACTGGCAGGACATTGCAATGTATGAATTTATATACCCTACTTAGATCAGACTGAAGATGGCATAATTCAAGGTTTTCTAGGTCTAGAATTTCAAATGTGGTGGCATAAAGTATTGTATAACAAAAAGAGGAGTGGAGAACTCTTCTTGTGAAATATTTCTGAACTTTCTCAACTGTGCTAATATCAGATACGTAATGTGGGTTCCAGACTGTATTCGAGTATTGGTCTAGCAAATGTTTTGTATGCTCTAGTTAGTAGTGTGATATCACCTGAGAAAAAGCTACGTAGGATTAGGTTAACTCTTAATGCCTTTTTGGCTATGTAGTTCTGGTGGGCTCTAGCATTTAGATCATTAGAGATGAGTATTCCAAAGTCCTTTATAGAGCTTGGATCAACAAGGTCTTGACTATTTAGACTTATGTACCGTTTCACAATGCTTTACAGCCTTGTCTGAGTGGTTTACAGATATTTTCCCCAACAATCTGGGTCCTTATTTTACAGACCTTGAAAAAATGGAAGGCTGACTTAACCTTGAGTTAGTCAGGACTGAAGGAATCAAACTCCTGAAAATGTGACAAGTTAGCCTGCAATACTACATTCAAACCACTGCATCACCATGGCTCTAGTTCAACTACAATATATTGGAGCAGATAGACATTATACTTTGAAAATGTGTTAGTATAATAACCACTGCCAGCAATGGTCTATCCTTCGTGGTTCTGCCATCACCAATGGGTTAGAGCAGCACTCCCCAACCTTTTTGGCACTATTCCATGGACCAAGAGGGGTTTTGTATGCAACCTAGATCCTGCGTATGCACAGATGAAGATTTGCCGCTTGCATGGCCTAGTTCCTAACAGGCCATGGACTCGTACCAGTCTGCAACCTGGCGGTTCGGAACTCAGGATTAGACGAACTCTCAGATGTCAAGCTGTAGAGAACAGAAAGAATTATAAAAAATGCTTACCACACCATTCTGTAGGTAGACATTTCTCATAATTAGTTCAGAAACCCACTTAATCTGGATTACTGACCATGTTTGGAATGTTAATGCTCAGTCAGGTGCTTCAGGTGAGAAGGGGACAATCCCAAAAGAAAAAAAACAGAAAACAAAATCAGATAGGGAATAGAGGCTGGAAGTTCCTAAGAGAGGTCTGCCAGCACATTGGTATGGACAGAAGACTCCAGGTGTTATGTCTAGAGCTCCATGTCCAACAAAAAGAATGTTTTGGTAAAGAGATCAAGATGAAAAGAAAATTCTGGGCAACAAGTTCCAGATGTCCAAAAATGTTTTGACTAGAGTTCTGTAACTACTATAGTATCTAATTGTCATCCTTCCCATGGCAAAGTACTTTTAAAACTGGGAAAAAAAGATATGTAATATCTTCTATTGGGATTTGTAGTTTCATAGGGAAAGACTTTTTAATTCTTCAGTTTAGCACTATTATGCAGGAAAAGAACTCCTTTAAAAGGTTTGGAGAATAATTATAAATCCATATGAATAATGTTAGTAATAGGTAAGTTACTTCTCAGAGGCAGAACAGAATGTAATCATGGAGCATTTTTATTTTGCAATAATTTGTCATCAGTGCAAGGTATGGCATCATTTAACATCACTTTGTAGTCCAGTAATGCAGATTTTCCTGATCTCACTCTTTTCAAGATGTGTCAGATTAAACTACTATCACCTCCTTCTGAACAAGGACTTCTGTTTGCAGATGACAGGAATGGCTTCCCATCATACCTGAGATGCATCAGAGTGGGGAAAGTTGTTTGAGTTTCATTTGGATTTCAAGTATCTATTGTCACTTGATTGGATAGATTTGTGTGAAGACATGAAACAAATGAGAAATTCTACACTATCATGAAAAAAAGGTTATGGATATTTTTTCATTTACACCAAGAGGTTATGCACTGGAGGCAAATTCCTTGTGTGTCCAATCACACTTGGCCAATAAAGTATTCTATTCTATTCTATTCTATTCCTATTTCTATTTCTATGCTCTTATTCTGTCCTATTCTAATTTGGTGCATTATTATAAGATTATACGCGACTCCTTCTAAAATCATAATACAAATTGTGTTGTGAATCTCTTAACAATGCCTTCAAAATGTGAATTATACATTTACACTGGGTTTATGATCACATTTACACTGCAGATACAGTGTATATCAAAATAAATGTTACATGACTTGTAAACATAATAGGGTTAGTAACAGTAATTGCACAAGTATGATACAAAACCTTATATTTCTTAGAAAAGACACTTATGGTTGCTACCCAATATCTGTTCTTTAGTTGTATATCCACAAGTGGAAGTAATGGAGCAATTGCTGGAAATGAGAGAACTTCTCTGCTTTGCATTGTTCTCTGGTGAACAGTTATGGAGCATAAAAAATTACAGTAACATTTAGTGGATATTTAGCATTAGGTCTTTTGTTAGTAAAAATTTAAAAACCTAATGTACATGATTGTTCCTTATGTTGAATGATATTGAATGATAGTTCTTTGGATACCTAAGAGGAAAACTGTTGCTCAGCTGAATAGGTTAGAAAATTTCTGCACAGTGAAAATCAATAAATCACAGGATATAATACTATACAGACCTTTTCTACAAAAAAATAAATAAAATCTAAACTATATATTTTCTACAATATGAAAACAGGCAATGGTCTATATATGAAATGCCATCCTTCTTTCCAGTTTCTAGAGACCACTGAAATTGTATTGCTGGAACATGGTGACAAATCAACACGAGGAGATATCTCCACTTTTCCAACCAGAATCAAGAAAATGGACAAAGAAGCAAACCCCCAAACACAAATTAAAATTCGACCCCATTCAGTAGTACGATAGCGATGATATCTTAATGCAACAAAATTACCTATGTTCTATAACTGGAAAAATGGAAATCTATACATTACATACATAAATGTTTTCTTAAGTTTTCGTGGGTATTTAAATGTATGGTATTCATACATATACATATTTGTACATCTAGATTATACAATGCTGACATTTCACAACACCAAGAGTGCAGTGAAAGGCTTACTATAGTTTACAAAAGTTCTGATGCATCTCTTTGAAAATTAAATGTTTTCCAGTATTAGAATTTTTGAATACAATGAAACTTACCAACAAAGTCTATCATGTTGCAGTAGAAGTGGTAACATCTTAACAAGTAGCACTTTATGCTTTTGACACAACATAGCAAGTGATAGAAATGTAACGGATTTGGTTTTATGATTTTGGTCATAAAACCAAAAGAGTTTTATGCCTCTGTATAGACACAATAGACTAGGCAATGTATTTACCAGGCAATACTGGATGGAAACCAGAGGAACTATAGTTCAGCATAGATGCCTGGCAGCAGGTTGGCAAAGGCTAATGTCAAGCTAAGGCTAAAATTGTCAATGCAATTAATCCAAAACATTGGATGTTTAATAACAACCATTTTAGACAACAACATGTAAATTATATTACAAAATGTGTACAGTAATTTGAATCATTTGACATTAACACTATTTTATGGTATTAGGGACCTCATCACAATCAGGGCCCACCCGCTTTATGATTCAACTTCCAGCTGGTTTTCTTCTCTCAGCTTATCCTTTTGCATCTTCTGCAAATTAAGAAGAAAATGACATCTCTCCATCTAAAATTCTTTACAGCTTCAAATTCTTAAGACTCTTTTCTTCCAAACTTCCTCTGAATTGCTGATCTTCAGCTTCCTTTAGCTTCTTCAAGGTTGTATTTTCTTTGGGGGCAACTGGGAATTTGACCAGAATTGTAAATCTGGGAATGTAATGTATCAGGCGATCAGTTGTGGAGACCTTACCCTCTGCTTGAGTTCCTATTCATAGAAGGAATAGCCTAAAATATCCCCAACCAACTATTATAAACCAAGTAAGAGAAAAATGTGTTCCTCAGAAAGGAACATAACTGTCTCCAGATCAAGGGAAAACTTGAAAGGTTTGGTTAAAGACTAGCCACCTCCCTACTCTTCAAGTCATCTCCTGCACTGCAAAGTCTCTAGACTCCAAAAGAAATCTGACAATATGCTAATCTGATAATAAAAGTGACTTCTGATGTTATCCGTTCAGCTGATAGTGAAGTACAGAGGTTGTTGTCTAACCAGATAAAATTATAGAGAAAATATGCTTTCAAATTAGGGTATAAATCTCGGATGGCCCAGATGAACTATTAAAATGGAATAGTTATAGTAGCAATACTATGCACTAGCCTCATTTTACCTCCATCTTTTCCTTTCACAGATGCAGGAACGAGGATGTACCCTGTCAAGCTAATAACATAGAGTTAAGAGGGTGGCAATATCTCTTCTACCTAGATCAGAGTTTCCATCACAAGGGAGGGGGCAGAAAAGAAAATAATGGCTAGTATGAATCTAGGAGCATACTGTACAGGCACCAAAGTTTGCATATTGCACTTGGTGCCTGAAGATCATAAATCTATGCATGAGAAAGATGTAGTGGAAATTTTTTGGGGGGATTAGAGTTTATTTTTGTCATCTCTGTGAGACAGCTACTCATTCATCCAGATCACAGCTAAGAAAAAAAAAAAAAAAAGCTGGTCACAGAAATTAGCAGTTTCAGCTCAGCAGCAAAGTCGCCAGCCTGTGAAGGCAGAGAGAAATTGACTAATTAGCAATGCGCACTAAAACTTGACGGTTCTTTATAGAGAGAGAGGAGAGAGAGGCAGAGGAAGGGAGGGGGGGCGCTTTCTCCCCTTCTTTCTTCCAAAGATGTTTGAAATCGCAGTCATTTACGCTCGACAATTTTTACAATAGCCTTGAGCCATAATTTTGCGAGTCTCTCCAGCATCCATCCCCCTGTATGGTCTCTCTCCACTGGCCATGCACGACCGTTTCTCTCCCCAACCGTGGATTTCCTATTACTCTCGTTACGACTCACTGAGCCCCAGGCCCAAGGATAATGATGTGTTGTTTCTTGGTAGCATAATTTGTCACACGTACATTTTTTCTTCTTCTTCTCTTGCAGAAAGCTCTGCGCGCTCTCTCTTTCTCTCTCCCCTTCTCCCTCTCGTACATTTTCTTGCTGTTGCTAATTCATGGTGATCAAATGATGTACGACAAAATAAATTGTAAAGAGTGACTGCTTGGAATTGGGAACGAGAAGGTTTTTTTTTTTTTTTGTTTTTTGTTTTGAAGGAGCGATCAAACCTTTAAAAAGGAAGGACAATTGATTTTTTGGGGGGGAGCTTAAGTGAACCTTTACTTTGGCAGCTGGTTGTGAAGCAGGTAAGTTTCTGGCCTTCGGTCTAACCGTCTTGGCTGTATTTTCTTGTGGCTTGTTTATTGTCGTGAAGACGGTGTATGCCTGTGTGTGTGTGTGTGTGTGTGTGTGTATGCGCGCGATTTTTTTGTGGGCGAGAGGTACGGAGGGGGCACTTGTATTGCACACACGTCTTTGGAGAATAAACTCGAATTGTAAGAAATGGCCAGAGGAGGGGGGGGGGAAAGAAAAGGGGGAGGGAGAATGGGAGGTGTGTATATGTGGATGGAGGAGAGGAATGACCAGATCCACTTAAAGGGAGAGGCTCTTGGAGGTTTCTTAAAACCTGACTGCTGGGAGGGCAGGAAAGCGGCCGGCGAAAAAGGGACTCCTCCGGTCGCAGGAGAAAGCGGGGAGTGCAAGCACTGCCGAAAAAAAGGGGACGGCACAATGGAAGTAGCTGGAATCCTGCAGAGGAGAGGAGGCGGCGGCGGCGGCACCGGCACTTGCCGTGCTGTGGCGGGCTCTGCTGTCCCCGAGGCGGGCTAAAGCCACCGCGGGTCCCTTCCCTCTTCACCGCTGGCAGGTGCAACTGGCAGCAGGTCTTTTCAGGCTCGCCTTTTTCCTTCCCCGCCGCCTCCGCCCTTTCCAAGAGTCCCGCGACTTTGGCAGGGGCGCTCTTGGCTTCCGCTTTTCCCGCCTGTGTTTTCCTCCACCTTTTTTTTTTTCCCCAGTTCGCTCCCGGGCCCTCCGAGTTCGCTGCTCCCTCCCTCCCTCCCTCCCTCCACCCCCCCCCCGCCCCACAACGTTCCCCTCCCCGCCCCCGAAGTTCCCAGAGTTGCCCGAGTTAAAGCGCCGCCGCTTCTCAACCCCCCCGAAGCCAAAAACCCACCCCGGACAACAACGAGCAACCGGGCGCGGAGACGACCGGTTCGCCTCTCCGCCCCGATGCCCGGCGTTGAAACGCAGCAGGCGCCAGAAGCTCTGGCCAAGAGTTCGGCGCACGCGGCTGCGCTCCCCCTCGCTCGGCACCCGGGGCCTTCCCCTCCCTCCTTTCACGGACTGCCGGCTTCAAAGGCGAAGCGTCTCCCGCTCTGCAGAAACAGCGGCTTTTGCAAAGGCGGGAAAGGCGCAGTTTGGGGGGGGGGGGGGGGGGGGGGGGCATCCGAAGGGGACAGCTCGGTCTGCTTGGCTCAAGGGATGGCCTGGCTCTGGACTTTGGAAGGACGGGCTGGCTTCCCTTCCCTTCCCTTTCCTTTCCGTGGGGCCATCGGGGAGTCGTTCTGCGAGCTTTTGCCCAGCTCACGGAACCACCACCCCAAACTCTTCTTGTGTCTCTGTTCCCTCCCCCCCCCCCACCCCACCCACACACACCCCCCCCTCCCCTTTTTCCCCCCCCCCCCCCCCCCCCCCGCCCGGGCATGGGAAATGCCCCGTTGCAAATTAGACAGCAAACCTGCTCGCGAGTGGCGCGCGCCTCTCGGTTTCTAAGCGGAAAGAAAGTAGTTTGCCCGCGAGCTCCCCACCCACCCACCCACCCACTTTGGGGAGGGGACCCGCCTCGCCTGCCGATGAAGGACGAAGCCCCTTGGCGGGGGGTGCAGAAAATGCCATGCAGCCCGAAGGCTGCCGCGATGGGGGGGAAGGGGACGGCTGGCTAGGAAACCGCTCGGCTCTTGCAAGTCGGGTGGGCAAGCCAGGCCTGCAAAGCTCCCTGTGTGTTCCTCTGTGTGCCCCCTCCCCAACCACTCATTCTTCCTTATTCCCCCACCCCCGCCTTGCCCCTCTTTGCCCAGGTCGGAGGTGGGTTTCCAGTCAGGTGCGCTGAGGCTGCTCGCCATGTCACGGTCCGGGGACAGGACGTCTACCTTCGACCCCAGCCATAGCGACAACCTGCTTCACGGCCTCAACCTGCTGTGGAGGAAGCAGCTCTTTTGCGACGTGACCCTGACGGCCCAAGGCCAGCAGTTCCATTGCCACAAGGCCGTGCTGGCCTCCTGCTCCCAATACTTCCGATCGCTCTTCTCCAGCACCGCCGCTGGAGGAGGCGGGGGAGGCGGCGGCGGCGGCGGCGGCGGCGGGGGGAGCGGGCTTAATCACCCCTTGGGCGTTGGACCGGGAGCTCAGGACGGCCTGCTTCCGAAGGAGCAGCAGCAGCAGCAGGAGGAGCCCGGCACGCCCTCCTCCTCTCCGGAGGACAAGCTGTTGGCCAGCCCTAGGGCCATCAACAACCTGGTGTTGCAAGGCTGCTCGTCGATCGGACTGCGGCTGGTGCTCGAGTACCTGTATACCGCCAACGTGACCCTCTCCTTGGATACGGTGGAGGAGGTCTTGTCGGTCAGCAAGATCCTGCACATCCCGCAGGTCACCAAGCTGTGCGTGCAGTTCCTCAACGACCAGATTTCCGTCCAGAATTACAAGCAAGTGTGCAAGATCGCAGCCTTACACGGCCTCGAAGAGACCAAGAAACTGGCCAACAAGTACCTTGTGGAGGACGTGCTGCTGCTCAACTTCGAGGAGATGCGCGCCCTGCTAGACTCGTTGCCTCCCCCGGTAGAATCGGAGCTGGCGCTCTTCCAGATGTCCGTCCTGTGGCTGGAGCACGATCGGGAGACCCGCATGCAGTACGCCCCGGACCTCATGAAGCGCCTACGCTTTGCCCTTATCCCGGCTCCGGAGCTTGTTGAGCGAGTCCAGTCGGTGGATTTCATGCGTACGGACCCGGTCTGCCAGAAGCTACTTCTGGATGCCATGAACTACCACCTGATGCCTTTCAGGCAGCACTGCAGACAAAGTCTGGCCAGCAGGTAAAAGAAGGGGGGAGGGTGGAATTCAGCAGAAATCTAGTACTTCACAGGGCATTAAGTAAGGGTATATGAAACAAAGTTCAAAAGTTGACATCAGCTGAAGCAGCTAAGGGGGTGCCTGAGAGGGATTTGCTGAGTCGAGTTTAAGGGCGGGGTGAATGTACTTCCCATAGGTATTGTAGGAAAATAGAAAACAGCCGAAAATATATTCTGGCAAAAAACACAGGTATATAACTTAGGTCGCAAAAAGGAACATCGGGCCAATTCATCGCCTTTGAAAATTGTAACTTATTATTTGGTGAGTCTGATTGTTGAAAGTTTGCAGGATTGGTCAGAATCTATTTTTGACAATACTGATTGTCGAAATGATCAAGGACTTATGATCTTAGCGCAATGCTTTTAGAAAAAAGTTTCTGAAGAACAATCAAAATGATTACCAATGCATTTCCCCCTCCCTTTTACTGGAAGAGATGCTGTTTGGGTATTTGAAGAAAGAAAGTTATGGAGTCCTCCTTCTTCTAATGATTGGGCTTATTAATTTGGGGGGACAGGAGATTGAATAATTGGAGAAGATGTATAAAAAGAAGAGCCTATTGAGAGCAAAGAGAGTATAGGTGAGGACACTCCTAGATAACATATTGTACTGTTCTTCAGGTTCTGTACTGTTAGATGGATTTAAAATGCCTTGTCCATCCAACTAATTTTAGAGGAGCTGTGTGCAATACAAGCAAGTAAGATTGGTAACAGGGGAAAGTGAAATGTGCTGGATAATTCAGTAGACATCTCTTAAAATACAATATGGGAAGAAAATTAGATAGGCAAGCAGCCATGCCTTGGTACCATTAGTTTTAAAACCCATGAGGAGCTCCGCGGGTTCTCTGGACTTTTTCTACTTAAAATTAGTGTTTTGCTGGTTTGTTATCTGTAACCACAAAAATAACATATGCAGTGATGCTACATTAAATGTAAATATTATATTTAGTTATCAGAACATGCAATTAATTATGGTCTCTTACCTTTTTTCCAGTTTAACATTTTAAATTTTAAAAAGCAATTCAGAAATGGAGTAGATTTTAATGGTCTGAGTTTATATCTTGCAATCAGATTGTGTATATGTTAATACTAGACATAATGAAATAATCCCTGTTGTATTGAAAAAATTAAGTATCATGTCTATGACATCCCAAGCATTTCCCTTTAAAGGAATAAAGCTGTGAATATGATATCAGAATGGAAAGTGGCTCATACAAAAATTTAAATGGATAATTTAGGAAATAAATGTACAACATAAACAGAACACACACATATAAATTATGTTTCATATTAAGTAAACAAATTGAAAGTTTGCATATTTCAAAACTTTTACATTTTTCTACACAAAGCAATACTTTCCGACCTAATGTATCAGAAAAGAAATCGCATTTGTAGTATTTTGAACTGTGTTTTGTTGCTTTGCGTAGAAGAACTTATACAAAGTTTGTATGGCATTCAGTAAGTGATACCTGAAGAATTTCTCATGTTCCTTTCTTGAAGGCTTTTTAAAAATACCCAACTGCATTATGAACTATTAAGTATCTTGGGGGCTCAGCACTGTTAGATTATCTCTGAGATGAAATAGCTTTCCCATAAGGTGGAAGATTGTGGTGCTTTCCTTAGCTTGAATTCTGTGCACCACTTGTGACACGATGGGTCTTTCCTTGAGGTGGATTTGGTTCAGTGCAAATACCTTCCAGCTTCATTGGTCCATATCATTTGAAGGATGTGACTTCGGAATGTTTACAAGTGTCAAAAATAGTGATAGTGGCCTTCCTTTGCTGTCATCTTATTTAATCCTGGGTGGAATCTACTATCCTGTTTTTTGGACAGTAGCCCCATTAAATTCAGTGAGGTTTGTTTTCAAGAAAACACACGTAGATTTGCATTGTATTACCTTTTATATCTAAAAACATACTCAGATTTGGATATAGAATAATGTTGGACATATTTCGAATATTAAATGAAAGAAATTGCTCTCATATGAAAAACAATGTTATCCGATTAACTCTGTTTTTTCTGATCTTATCTTAATGGTAATATTATTCAGCTTTATCACTTAGATTGCTAATAGGCCTAACCATACTATTGTGCTGAATTATCACACATATATAAAAAGAATAAAGATCAGATCAAGTACCTTAAGAAATGAAAAAGTACATATACACTAAAGGTGTAAGTGTAAGATTTATGCCATATGATTTTGTAAAAGCTGTGATTGAACTCTTAAGACCCATTTTAGATACTCAATGAAAAACTGGGACATAAATATTTAAAAATAAAATCTCTTAATATGTAGCATTAAACAGAAGAAATATTTTAGAAGATATGCAAATGACATAAGGTTTTAATTTTTTAAGGAAGTTATGAAAGTAAAGTAAATTAAGATAAATGAATTCAGTGAATGGTTTTTAGGTACCTTTATTGATTTCTGGAGGAAATAATGACATTGTAAATTATCATGACAAAAATGCAAGCATTGGGAAGTTATACACAAATCTGATGCTTTCCCACCTTCTGATAGTTTTGGGTACTGAGAGATAAACAATGGAATGCCATAAGTAACTTCTTGCTGTTCATGGGTGAAGAAACAGAATTAATACATCTACTCTTAAATTAACATTTAATAAAAACTCTTATTCCTTTAATAAGGCTGTCTCAGGCCTTCAACATATTTAGTAACCATATTCCTTATTTGCTTAAAATAATACCTTTGTTCCCAAAACCCTACTTATGTAGTACAGTACATAGTACATTGTTGCTTTGGGATTTGTAGTAATTATCTATTTTAAACTGTTATAAAAGAAAGCAAAACTAAATAGCAAAAATGTAAAAACACCTGTAGTACAATGCTGATATTTTTGATAATGATCTTTATTAAACTGACATTTAATTTGAAGCATGGGGCCATCATTAAAATTTCTTTCATTTCAAAATTATTAAGATTATAGTTCTGAGTTTCAGACTTCTTTGACACTACATTAATATGTATGTGTGTTCTACAACCTATTTAAGAGCAAAACAAAATTAAATTAAACCTCTATTAAACCTACATTTTGAATAAGGAGAAATTGAAAAAATCTAGCTCAGGTTTTAATCGCTGAAATTAACAGGAATTCATTCTAAAAATACTTAAGGAAATTGCAACTCTGTAAAGTGCTAGGTGTTCTGTATTCGGTTGGTAAAGAGTTAACTTTTAATTATATGTACATTTCATTCTCATTATTTAAAAGTTTAAAATGAGAATTTTTTTTAAAAATGATGTTTTTGTATGCTTACATTCAAATGCTGTAATTATAGTTGTAGGCAGGGTGGACCAGTTCCAAAAAAGGAAAGCTGGAATGTGTCTTTGCCCTTCACTGTCTGTATTCAAACTCTTAAGACCATCCTGGAAAATAATGCTCTGGATGTTTTCTGTTGAAGATCTTGAGCTTTCAATTATTCTCCCCAGGGTGGCATGTCTAGTTCCTGTAACCTTTTTGACTTAAAGTAAAAACTTTTGTGTTTCTTTTAATTCTAGCGTATTCATGTTTTGTACTTGATTTTACTTTTCATTTTTTAAAGCTAATATAATCACCAGTTTAGTTTGCTTCTAACTAATCATTTAAATGCTACTGTTTTAAGGCTTATACATGTGTTTTATAAAGCTATTTTTGTTTTGAGTCATTCTATGCAATTTTCAATATGGCTTTTATATTGATTTTTAAATTATTTATATATACTATTTTAGGAACATTTCTAACCATAAACTGGAGAATGAATTCAGTTGAAATTAGTATGGTACAAAGAGAACCTATCACAAGATAAGTACTGTGATGCATGTCTGATTTACCCTTTGTTCTTGATTCAGTAAGTGCTAACAGCCTTGCTTCTGCACACTGATCTTGCTGGTTGAACTGAAAATCTGATTTTATGGTTGCAATTTTGAAAATGGCAGTTTTATAAGTTTTCCTTTAGCCAGAAAGAACTTGTTTGAGAAAAGGGGTTCTGAAGAAATGCCTTGCTACGTTAGAAGTGTGAAGGATTGCTTAAATTGTGTTTTGTTGAATGCCCACCCTGCCCCTTCAAAAAGATTTATTTAGGATAAATTGCTCTAGGAACTACAGACAGCAGACAAATGATGTCACTGTATGACTGACATCATAATGACTTCTGCTGAAGATCTATGTTCAGAAAATATGAAAAAGCATAACTACATTTTTATCCCTTTAATGGGAATTGGGAACTAGTCAATCCATGCAGCTTCAGGCTGCTTTCATTTACTGACACAATAAACATAGCACACTTGTACAGAGTGGACTTTAAAGCAATTTTTTTCATGGTCAGTTTATTGCAAGCAGCATACCCTCATTTGTAAGGATTAAGTTAAGCTCACTATGTAAATAGAAGCATTTTTAGATCTTTAGAATCCAAACAGTATCTCTTCTTACTGAATATGCAATAGCCTGTATTAACTGTGCCAAAAAAAATGATTTGAATATAGATCTGTTTTCTTTGAAAAATTCTAAGACAAATACCTGGATTTTGAGAATATGTTACAACTTTGCTCGAAGAGATTATGCACTATAATTTTTCTTAGAAGCTTCTTACTCGGGGTCTTTACCTGCCAAGTTATAGTCATTGTGATCTCAAACCTGCTTCAGTGACAATCTTCTTCAATCCATTTTCATTGCATTATACATTTGCTGCCAACCAATCTGGACTATGAGAACATAGTATAACATCATCTATTCTGTTCTGTTCTGTTCTGTTCTGTTCTGTTCTATTCTATTCTATTCTATTCTATCCTATTCTATTCTATCTACAGTTAATATAATCTTAATGATTAATTTTGGCCATGTCCTATTATTTCCCTAGCATACAATTATGGATATTGTTATATTTATTACTAATTACAGAATATATGTATTCACTTATTTATTAAATTTATTTGTCACACATAGTGTATATATTCCATCTTCTGCCAGAAGGATTGACATTAAGTGTGAAATCATTCTATTTTATCTTCTCTGCTTTGAATTCACTAGATCAGATTGAAATGAATGGGAATATTCCATGATCAATTTGTAACAGTATGTCTGGTTATGATTTGAACCTAAGTCTCAATTGAAAAATGTATCCATTCATAGCATTTGGGTCAATTTACTTCTCATCTCACAAGAAATGCTGGTCTCCAATGACTGAATATTTTGTTTTGAAGTAAACGAATGTGTTTAGTGTTGTTTTATACATGTAAAAATGTTGTTTCAGGATATCTCTTGTATTTTGGTTGGAAGCTGTATTTATCTATAGTTCAATATGATTTAATTGTTATATCAATCACACGAGAAGCAGTTCTATTTTAAGAAATACCTAAAATACAAGTAAGCAGTATAAACATGTATTTAATTTATTTTTTCATCTTGGGCAGCAACCTTGCACACTGGGATTTACTGGGATTTAAGCAATTTAACTGTAGAGGATTGCAGAGGTACTGAATAGTGATTTAAATCAAAGTATCCTGCTGAGTAATAGAGGGTCAATCTACTACCTGCTGTTTTTGAGCTTAATAAAATAAATATTGGCCTGTGGTTGCCATTTCTTCATCTTCTAGGTAAATTTCCAAATCTGAAGTTGTTTGCTTTTCCTAAATCCTTTTTCCAAAGAGCCACTTTTCTTTGGCATTATTGTTTGAGTCCTCTGTAGAAAGCCTGATACATGATATGTTTCTATCACACTGGCATGAATAATTCCTAACTTTAAAATAGTATCATTATTTATATTTGGCAAAAATGAATCAGATTGAGTTATTCTGACAAATAATCAAATATGCAACAATATGCTGTAGATGAGTGTTTCCCAAAGGAAAGTTATTAGCTGTTTATCAAATTATAATATTCTAACAAAATTTGTTTTTAAAAAATCTTGTCCTCAGCTTTATGAATCTGATTAAATTGCCCCCCTGGAATGCTTTCAGGAAGATCATGGTTCCCAAGATTTCTTTGAACATAGTATAGCTGTGTCATTTCAAGGGATATAACTGATTTAGCACAAATAAACCCTGCCAAGAATAACAGAAGCAGACTGATTGGGGGGTGTCTGAAGAAAGTAATGGCTGAGAAAGCAGACACACACAGACATACCCGCACCTCTGAAAACTCTTGTCTTAAAAGAAATATCTGAGAAAATATTGTCTGACTTAATAAAGGAACAAACTATCTGTGGAAGCTTAAATTTAGCAAAAGATTCAGAATGCAACATTTGCAGTGTTTGGATTTTGTAAAATAAAAAAGATAATCACCGTATAATCAAATATTTGAAAACTCCATATAGGTAGGCCCCAAATTTGAATGTAGTGAGGATCCAGGGTGGCATCAAGTAGTTATGAGGGTAGTTAGGCACATTTTTGAAGTGATAGACAGAATGAGATATGACATTAATTATCTAGCTTTTCAAGGAAAGGGAATGTTGACAGTGTGGTGCCTGTCCCTTCTTCTAATCCATCTGCCTCTCCCCTGCCTCTCCTCTATTTCTTGCCTTTAGTGAATGCCAATTCTGCTTATAGTAAGATATTTATCCTTCATGGATTAGTTGGAAAGAGGCATAACTCTGAACTGATTGAGTGAAAAGTGATAGATGTAATCCTATCTATGATTTGTCACCAATTCTAAAGTCCAGGTAGATGGTAGTGATGATCTACATTAGTCCTTTTTTGTGTGCCTTTGAATTAGCTTTTTAACTAAAGGCAGTTTCCTGCAGTTTTCTTGGCAAGTTTTTTGAGAAGATGTTTGCCATCTCCTTCCTAGAACTGAGTGAGAATGACTAACCTGAGGTGACCTGCTTATTCAAATGCTGAGAATTAACAGATATAATTGAACCGTAATTTAAAATCTGGTAGATTCATATCTGTCCAGGAGTGCAATATTATCTTCTTCTTAATGGTCCATATGTGATTTAAGCAAAGTTCTCGAGTAATGCATAAATTCTTAATTTTTGGAATGCAATTTAGCAAGACACTGACATCTGCACTTGGAGCAGTAGCAAGGAGTCAGTAATAGAAGTCTTCTCCATGGTTGCTACCACTAGGCTGTGATAGCTACTGCTAGAGTGTGACATTTAATGCTATAAATGTTGCTACCATTAGGCTGTGACATTTAATGCGATATAAGAATGACAGGCTGAGTGACCTGAATTGGCCACAATGCACTGCCTCAGCCTTTGGGGCTAGAACCATCAAGCAGCAGTTGCCTTCTGAAGCTCTCTTTCCTTCAAGGATAGGATTCACCAGCACATGTATTTGCTTTTCTCTGTTGAAATTTCATGCCAGACTATAAATAGGCAGTTCAGTTGGCAGTGATTAGAAAGGAACAAGGTCTAAATGGGGGTGAGGGGTGATGGGGAGCAGAGGGCTCACCTCTTTCCCTCATATTGTCAATCATGTAAATGAAATTACTGAGTGACATCATGTATTGTTTCAAGATTGAGGTATCATCAATACCCAGTTCTTTGCTTCTATTCTGGGCTGGATAGAAGATTCAGTAAATGCCCTCACCTGGGGCATAAAAGCACTAAGGGGATTGGATAGGACAAAACAATTTGCAACTGAATCACAGCAAGACAAAGTAACATTGTTAATCCTTATGCTATTTCTGGATGTAATCATTTTCCCTCTAAGATGTCAAGTCTATGGCATGAGCATTTCATGAATTCAGAGCACCTACTTCATCAACAATAGAGACTGGCTCATGGGCTTTTTGGACCAGGAGATGCTAGAAACAGTTACACTTTGTCTTGAGACTTGAATATTTCAATTGCACTATTTGGGGCTCTCTGTGAAAGACTACCTTTAGCAGGTATAGGTGGTTAATGAAAGTCACTTTAGCAGTTCTCCTATGGCTGGTTATCCAATGGTTACCAATTTGTTTCTGAGTACAATTCAAGTGAGTACTTGAGTACTAAAGGCCCGGTCCCACTGGCCGACGGACGCAAAATGTATGCATAAAGGACACAGCGGACGAGCAAAATTTCAGGGGTGGCTCCATCCGTTGTCATCCGCTCCAAAAAGTGGCAAAAATTTGCATAAACAGAACGGAAAAGAACGGACGTGGGTAGTATGTAGCAGGGATGTTAAAAGGATATTCATAGGAAGCCTAGCGGATGGAAGCAGATGACACCTCCGAAGGGGTTCCGGGGAAGAATTGCGAAGCGGACGCATAACGGATGAAGCGGATACATCACGTACACCTAAAGGAAAGAAAGGGGATGCCGCGCGGCATGTATATCGGATGCAAACCGTTCACTGCGCATCCTTTCTATTTCCGTGCTACTAATGCTATGTAGACATTCCATGTACTTTTTCTTTCCTCCCTCTTTCCATTTTCATCTGCAGTGGATGTGAGTTGCGAGGATGCCCAGAGGATGCAGAGAGGATACAGTGGAAGTTTAACGGATGATAAACGGACATAAAACGTTTGTTGCTCGTATGTCGCGGATTTACATCGTACACAGTGGAAAGTTCATCTGTTCACAAAGTTTTGTGCAGCTCAAAACTTCTTGCGCAGATGAAATCGCAGTGGATGGATGCTTCACGGATAGAGCGTATGAAACACGTATGCAATGAGTACACAACGGATGCATAGAGTTTTCCAATGGATGGCAAGCTTTTTTTTAACGTTTTACATCCTCTTTGCATCTGTAAGTTCAATGGGACAGGGCCTTAAGTACCATTTAAAGTGCTTTTTTTGACCTACAAAAGGCTATTTAGTTTGAGTCCATATTATTTAAAGGACTATCACTTTCAGATAGAATCTATGTGCCCTGTTTGAGCAGCAGAGGAAGGGCTTATTTGATGCTATTTAGATTTTAAGGCACAGCCTGAAAACTTGCAGTGATGCCCTTGTATCTCTTGGAACATGCTACCTCTTATCCTCCTGATCCAAATGGCCCACACACTTTTATTATTTCACAAACAAGTAAACACCTGTCTGTTTCACCAAACCATTGAGAATTAAAATTTCAGTTACATCCAGCTGTTTAATTTTATTTTAATGATTGATTTTTTAAAAAACATGTAATTGCCAGTAATTTTCTTAGTGGCCTCCATTATTTGTAACTTGCTTACCTTGGAGTTTCATACAGTATCATCTTTCCTAAACTATTCTAATCTACTTCTAACTCAAATTAATTTTATATGGGCATTTGGGGGTGAGATGATTAGTTTTAATGTTTTGCTTTTTATACAACTACTTTGTTTTGTACTGCCCAGTGTCTTTTGATTTGGGTGATTGGCCAGACAATAATCTGGAGACTCAAAAGATTTATAAAGAAATGAGATGGCTAAAATTAATAATGACAAAACAAAGAATACCAATCTCAATTCTGAACATTTGCATATAAAATACCACTCACAAATGTAAATGGTAAAAATTAGGATAGTTAATTATTTCTTGACAAACTATTAAGGGATGTGCATTGAAAACCAAAAGGGAAATTAATATATATAGCTATGAAATTCTATTCATAGCAGAGTAGGAAACAATAGGGTTGAAGAAAACCAAGTATTACATGGCAATTCATCGAAACAGGGCAGAAATCTGAAGTCCCATTCAGCTGAATGAGCAGGAGGACTTTCAAATGAAGCAGGGTTAAACTTACACATTTTGAAGTGAATGAAGTAATGCGTATTATCATCTAAAGAGTATCTTCAATTAAGTCTTTAGCCTAAGATTATCTTTTTGTATCTCTTCTCATTAAATTTGGATCAGTAACATCTGGGAAATATCAAATTGGTGGGAAAGCATGTAATATCTAGAATGAGGTGGAATATAGGGAAATAAGATCAAAATAGTTAAACACGTTACAATTTAATACAATTTAATAAAAACAACTTGTCCCAGAAGATGATTTGAGGAAATCAACCATGAGAACTGTTTCTTTGTCCTGGGAATTTCAGGTTCATCAAAGAAAGATAAAGTAAACAATATATTAGACTGTGCCATCAAGGAGATTTTGTACAAACAAAATTACAAGAAGACAAATGAGACCTCTGTAATGGATAGAAAAACATTTTCAGGTACCAGAAAAAAATATTTTAAAGCAGCAGATTATTTGATATAATTGAACTTTATCCAGGAATAGAAATAGGAATTTGAATGTATTTAAAACTTTGGGGTGATCCTGGGAAAATCCTTTCAATAACGCAACAAATTTCTTTGAAATTTGGTTCTTTTCTCCTTAATGTAGTTGCTATACTGGCTCTGTGTGTGTGTGTGTGTGTGTGTGTGTGTGTGTGTGCACGCGCGTGCACATATGTGCCTAAATGATACCAATGGTTTCTGTATCATACATTATTTGTGTCAGACCTTTTGGTCCCTCACTTTCTGTTTATTATCATTATAGCTGTCAAAGTGCGATACTTTAAAAGATGAACCTTCTACCTGTGATTGCACAAGCTTGGATGTGTTTTTAGAATGATTGCTACAGCAATAATTAATTCAGTTTAATGAATGATTATCTCAATTTCTTACACACACACACACACACACCAATTTTCATTTTCTACAGCTCTAACACGTTTTGAAAAAATGAACTTTTTAAAATAATATGGATGGTACAAAATTATTTACTTTTAAAAATAAAGTAACAAACTTATGCTTTACTTTAAACCTAAGTTTTTTCTTCATCAGGCCCTGGCAAACATAAAAACACTTCATTCATGTTAATCATTTGGCTATTCAGAATGTTTTATTCATTATATCTGTTTATTTGATGTCAATATTGCTTTTCCAAGCACACATAGCTTCTGATCAGAAGCACCAAATCATACAAACAATATTACCCCTGAAAAGACCTAATGGCAAAGACTGCAACAACAACACCATCAAAGCAAACTTCTTTAACACATTCTTTGGCTCAGTATTTATAAACAGCAATGGATCAAGCCCAGTACTTCCTAGTCGAACCACAGATAACTGCAATGATCTAATACATACTGATTTTACAGAAGACATTGTTAAAAAAGCACTGCGCAATCTAAAACTATCCCTATCTATTGGACCGGATGGAATATGTGCCTACTTCTTTAAAAAGCTATCCATTGCCAGAGCAGAACCTCCAAGCTCCTTGCCAAATGATCACTAGCCACGGTCATCCCCGTCTTCAAAAAGGGAGACCCCAGCCTAGTTGAAAATTACAGACCAATCTCATTATGCCGCATCACCTCTAAAGTCATGGAATCAATTATTAACCAATCCATTATCCTCCACTTAGAAACAAACAATCTATTTTCTAATAAACAATTTGGTTTCAGAAAAAAAACTATCCTGTAATCTGCAACTCTTACACTGCAAAAACATATGGACTACACAACTCGATCAGGGCAAAACAATAGACACAATCTACATAGACTTCTGTAAAGCCTTTGATTCAGTGGTACACGACAAACTACCACTAAAACTAAAATCTTATGGTATCTCTGGACACCTACATAACTGGATAGAAGCATTCTTGTAAAACAGACAACAGATGGACAAAATTGGGAGTGTCCTATCAAATTATGTACTGTCAACAGTCGTGTCTCCCAAGGCAGTGTTTTAGGACCAATTCTCTTCATACTCTACATAAATGACCTCTGTGATCATATTAAGACCAACTGCGTTCTCTTCGCTGATGATGTAAAGCTATTTAACACCACAGACAATACTACTACCCTCCAAAAAGACCTTGACTATGTATCAGAATAGTCAATCAAATAGCAACTTCAAATCAACAAATAAATGCTCTGTCTTACATATTGGCAAAAAAAATATATACAGAAAATAAAATACAAGCTAAATAGTCAAGACCTTGTTAAGGATCCAAACTCTGTCAAGGACCTTGGAGTATGCATCTCGAATGATTTAAGTGCAAGAGCCCACTGTAACTACATAGCCCAAAAGGCATCATGAGTTGTTAATCTAATCCTATGTACCTTCATCTCTGGTAATATCACGCTACTAACTAGAGCATACAAAACATTTACTAGACCTATACTCAAATACAGCTCATCAGTCTGGAACCCATATCATGTATCTGATATAAACACAATTGAAAAAGTCCAGAAATATTTCACAAGAAGAGTTCTCCGCTCTTCTACTCATTGCAGAATACCTTATGCCACCAGACTTGAAACACAAGACCTAGAAAACCTAGGACTACACCGCCTTCGGTCCGATCTAAATATAGTATATAAAATCTTACATTGCAATGTCCTACCTGCAAATGAATACTTCAGCTTCAGTCATGACAATACAAGAGCACCCAATAGATACAAACTCAAGGTTAATAGCACCAAATTTGATTGCAGGAAACATGACTTCAGCAACAGAGTGGTCAATGTTTGGAATACTCTACCTGACTCTGTGGTTTCTTCCCCAAAAACTTTAACCTTAGACTTTCTACTGTTGACCTCACCCACTTCCTAAGAGGCCTGTAGGGGGCATGCATAAGTGCACCAATCGTGCCTACCGTCCCTGTCCTATTGTTTCTTTTTATTTTTCCTCTAAGTATCTTTCTCATGTATTCAAAACTATGTTTATTCTTATACCTGTATCTTGTAAGCAATTGACAAATCAAATAAAAATAAATAAATAAATAAATATGTCCATGTTAGCAGACTGAAGGCAGTACAACAGTTCCAAAATAATTGCCCTCAGGATTGTCTTTATGATAGTTCCAAATACGTTGAGATATTTGTACTCTTGGTAAGATTTATACTTCTGTGTTCAGTTTTATGTTTGATCTGCCTGTTTGAAATCTCACCTAAGCTTTCAGTTAAAATAACTAAGCCTCAGGCTTAAAGAAAAATCCAAAGCCATAAAACAAGTTGGCAGACTTGAATTGGAAGGCATGGTAGTAATTAGTAAGAATTTTTTTTTTCTATGCAGAGCTAGTAGTTATGTATTTTGTCACTTGTTTATAGATCGCCGCCTTTACACTGCAAATGTATCTTCTCTCTTTTTAATTAAAAACAACTATTACTTCATTACATTACACCTGAACAAAAAACAGATAGATAGATAGATAGATAGATGGATGGATGGATGGATGGATGGATGGATGGATGGATGGATGGATAGATATTTCTAGGCAACTCTTCATTTTATTGTGTGTGATATAATTGATTTATGCCTTAATACATGCTAGTTGCAAAATTTGAAAATCTTTAGTTTGAAGTTTCAGAGTTTCCATTATTCCATCATTCTTATACATCCCTTATTTGCAGGGAGTATTGTCATCATCCATTCAGGAGAGACTTGTAGCTTATTATGGATTTTCAACAAACATTTATACAGGATGTCTTCATTTCCAAATGTATGTACCATACACACTCAAATTCTCCCTCCCTCTCTCTTGAACTCACACACTATCTACAGTTCTAATGAGAGAAATAGGGTAGGTTTTGCCATAATTATTTCAGTAATAATTGATTCAACCATCAGTGGTATGAGAGTTAAAACAGTAATAATTACCAAAGAAAAGCAACACATTGTAAGAATGTATGCCACATTTTAAAATATACTCACTGCTGTTTAAATGATTCATTAGATAGTGTATCTTTAACCATCATTTAACAAGGCTATTCTGATACACAAGATACTTTTTAATAATTCATCAAGGTAACCATTTCTTTCAGGTTTCTGACTGAGCCTGAAGAAAGGTACCACTGTTGTAAACATACATTAAATTTAATGGATGGCTGTGACTAGCTAGTTTTTACTTATGTTTATTTTGTCGGAATAATAATTTGGGATTACTAAAGTCCATTAGTGTTCAAAAGTTATTGTAATTAATTATTTTTGTAAGGATGATAAAAATAATTTCTTTGTTGTAAAGTGTATCATAATTAATTTCTATAATGCATTGCCGATAGAATGAAGAGTACTGATTATTTCCTTATGCCTCTTCTTGAATTTATAGGTAAAAGTCCTTTGAAAGACTATCTTGAATAAAGATGACTAAGCTTGTTACTTCAAGATGTACCAGTTAAATACAGTTTTAAATACCTATCCTAAGCTGGGGTCTTCTAGGTGTGCTGGAGACAGAGTTGGCTCTTGGAAGCTGTAGTTTGACACATCTGATAGGTCTTAGGCTGGGAACAGTTACTACAGAGCTTACTTTATAGGGTTATTGTCAAAGATTCACCAGTGAATTTCTATCAATGCATTCAGTAGAATTTTAATCCAGTAAGCTTTTTCTTATGAGTTCCCAGAATAATCTACCCTTATCTACCCTTATATCCATGTTATGACATATATGCAAAATATTTTCTGAATAAAATAGCTCACAGTCATTCCAAGCTATCAGATACATTGGCTACAAACTTCCTTAAGTTGCTTTGATTATTTTTGCTTTGATTTATTTCAATTACTTAAAAATGGAGGAAAGATTGTGTGCAGCCTTCTGCTTATATTACCCTTGTCCTTTTTGGCAGATGATATATATATCTTATATGGAGAAATGGCTGGAAACATTGATTTGGGTGATAAGGACTGACTTACTGAAAAAGGAAAGTATGAAATTGTTCTTAAAATTCTTGAAGTTGGATAATGCTTAGACATTAATTTGATGTATTTGTTAAGGCGCTGGCCTAGAAACCAGGAGACTGCGAGTTCTAGTCCCACCGCAGGCATGAAAAACAGCTGGATAACTTTGAGCCAATCTCAATCTCTCAGTCTAATTTACCCAATAGGTTGCTGTTGTGGAGAAAAAGAGGAAGAGGAATAAGTATTATGAATGTTTGCTGTCTTGAATTACTTACAGAGTAATAAGGACAGGATAAAAAAATCTAATAAATAAATAAATACACACACACACACACAAACATACATTCCTGATATTCTTGGAAGGCATATATTAATAAAACCTTTTTGGTTTGGCTTTAGACATGGCTTTGGATCAAAATATATTTAGTTGTTCTGATGAACAATAAAAGTTGAGAGAACAGAGAAAATAAGACTCATTCTTGCTGAAAGCATTTAATTTTAGTGGCTTATAATAGCTTCTTGAACTACAGTTAGGATAGGAGTCATAAGCGCTGGCATAGCAAAAACATATGGCAACTATTCCATCTCCTTACCCATATTTTTAATATTTAATTTAAGATCATAAGTGATCTGAGGATAACATCTATATGAAGCTTGCCAGTGTGTTAAGGATTTTAACTGCATTGCTGATTAAATTTTTTTCATCTTTTAAATTTAGTTGACTGACTCAATCTGCATGTCTTTGCTGTGTTTTAACTGAAGATAGTCTTTATGGGTGCTGACTATTCTGTTAATCTATATTACAGTTAATTATATTTTCTAATGGTAGCCTTTTCTGATGTTTGTCTAAACTATCAGACATATATTAAATAAGTGAGAATTAAATTCATTTCCAAATCCATACCTAACAATATTAAACATTCCCACTTTGGTGTAGGATAAATTGAAAAAAAAGTACCTAGACATATGAATGTATGACTATAGTGAAATTTTAATCTGGCAATCTTGATAAAATAGGCTTATTTAATTAAATGAAAAGTCCATTCCTAAATATGCTTGTATAGAAGGAATTCCCAGTGATTTTGTTATTTCCAAGTACACTTCTCAATTGGCAGAAATAGTCTTTCATGTACATATCTAAATAGATTGGAATCTTATCAGTACAATGGATGTTTTGAATACGGATGTGTGGCAGTGGATATTTGGTTTTAATTAATTCTGATCCTCTGCTTTTTCATCTGCACTGAACAGGTAAGCTGACAGTTTCCGCTAATTTCAGATGCCTATGCTTCTGTGCATAACACTAATACTTGTGCAATTTGTCAGTGGTTCCAAGCATGTGTTGCACATTCTGTTAGACTTGAATAAATATTAACTTTTATTCTACATCAAAGACAAATGAACCTGTATTGTTCTTCATTCTGTTATAATGCTTTGAGGCTGGAAAGGGTGATTTGGGAAAGATTAAAATGTAAAAATTAATACAAAATGGAAAAAAAGTTTTCTTATTGACTAACCTTACCGAAGTATTTTGAATTTTAAAGAACAGCTGAAGTTAATTGCTATAAAAACAGAACATGTTTCACAAAGAGGTTGAAATGAACAATTCATTTGCTTATTAAGGATGACAATGCTTTAGTGAGTTATGGCTTAACATCACTGAGGCTCTTGTAATATATTTAGCCATATATATCTCACATTTAATAGTGTTATAATCTACCTCCTAGACAAAGAATTTGAAGCATATGGAAATTTTTATGATTCAGCTGTGAGATTGAAGATAATCCTGGATTGATTCTGAATTTGAGGGTCAAAATAATGCGAGTTCTATGCTTACTAATTTGTTAAGGATTTTCTATATTAAGTTTCTTTATACATTTGATTATAAGAGACAATCTTAATAACAATTTTAAATAGGTTGGCTAGAAAACTAATTTTAAGCATCTTTCTTCATGTAGTGATGGCCATACACTAGATCAGGTTTGTCAAACTCAAGGCTGGGGGGGCCAATCCAGTGTGCAGGGTGCTTAGATCTGGTTCAAGGGACTGCCCTGGAAACAGTGAAGGACTGGCCCACGGTACCTCTGCTAGCAAAAATGGAGCTCACTAGCACTGTTTTCCCTGGCAGAGGGTTGCAGGAGGCCATCACAGCCGAAAATAGAGCTCAGGAGCCACTCGTGCTGCAATTGCTCTCTCTCTCAACTGGCTAGCCAGCGCTCCCTTTCCTTGGGCAGCCTGCCTAGCAGGAGGAATATTGTAGTTCAATGCGTTTGGTGTGAAAACAGGAACTCCTTTGCAATCTTGCAGGCGCAAAGTTGTGTCCATGCCTGCAGCTGTATTGCAATGAGCATGAAGGCAGAAGGAAGCCCTTTGTGCTTTTAGTCCTCTTAGGGCTGTTTGTGAATCAATTCCAAATTAAAAGAGAATTAAACTGCCAGTATTCCTCTATTTGTAAAAAAGAGGAGCTATCAAACAGCACGTCTGTTCAGCCAAGACTGAATAGAATAACTAGGGACGGTGGCCCAAGGGGGCGTGTCTTCAGTTGTTTCTATTCAGTCTACAGCCAAGCACAGCTGAATATATCCCACACGTGGATCCTGTTGAAACCATTCTGGAGAATGTTTTTCCACTGGCAGAATGCTCAAGCCACCATAGGTGTCCCCCAACACAAGTGATGTCATGCTGGCCCCGCCCCCCTTCCCCCCGAGGTCAAATACAACTCTGATGTAGCCCTCAATGAAATCAAGTTTGACACCCCTGCATTAGATTATATTGTATTTCCTTATTGAAATGCATATTGTAAATGGTGAAGATTCAGCACAGTTTCTTAAGCATCAGAAACTCTGAATGTAATCTGAATGCAATTCAGAAATGGACTCCAAACATATTTTTAATATTCTTCCCACTGCAAAGGATGAATTATTATCCCAAAAGTTATTAACAAATAAGAACTGAGTCAGAGTCAGTGAGGAACAGGGTTTCACACCATTCTCTCACTCTTCCATATCAATACTAGCTGCTTTCTCTTTAGCTTTGATTTTTTTTTTTTTTGTGACACTAATGACAAAAGGCACTAGTTTCTTCCTCCTTCCCCTTTCTAAATATCTAGCACCACTGTATCTATGTGCTGAAAAGCAAAGTTTGGTGGAAATGCTGCTTCCAATCTTTGCTTTTCAGCACATAGATACAGTAGTGCTAGATATTGCTGCTTCCAATGCCACTAGTGCTGGGCAAATGGTTTTGTTCAGTGCTCAAAGCCAAATAAAGCTATATTAGCGTGGATATTGGGGGAAAGAGAAGAAGCAGGAAGTAGGTGGGAGTTAGCCTGATGGGCAAATGGGAAAAGGAAGGATTTAACACTGTTTCATTCCAGTACCGTAATTTCAAATGACAAAAATGGACCTGTTCTCTGAACCCAGTTTTAAACAAAATCAAGGTGGGAATGTCCCATCAAAAGCTATTAATGGCATAGATAAAATGGGAAAAGTATAGCACTTTTGGACATGAACATAGTTTTCTTGTTGCAGCTACTTGAATTTGAGTTGGTTAGGCCCAATATGAAACCATCCTATGACATAGTAATGAATAGCATAATTTTGGCAGTGTGATATTATATATAATATGTACCATATTTTGATACATTGGTATAACCCTTTGCACATTCCAGAAGGCTTTCTCAGTAAGAACTTTCTGTTTTAATTGTTATTAATTCATTCTTAATATACTAATTATAGAATGTACAGAAAATGTTACAAATGTCTTATTTTGCTTGGTTGTTTCAAGTAGATTACTGCCAATTATGTACATGTACACTACATTCTAAGCAGATGGATCTTTTAGAGATTTCAGCACATTGACATTGGTAATAAAGCTCCCTCTCAGGAGCTTTTATTATTATGATTGGTCACATAGTCATCCAGATGTTTAGACTGGAATTGACTGGAATTTATCCATCTATTAAGTAGTTCCTGAGGACCTGGGATAGACAAATTTTATTGTTTGATAGTGTTAAAGGTATTATTGCGGAATATAAGCTGTTACAAGTAAAGTTGCCTTTTACAATTGACTATGACTATGGTGATTTTGTTAATGCCAGTACTGCTCAAGTGGTGCTCTAGATGTTTTGGTGTTGACTCTATTGGTAGCACCTTTACTTTTCTTTTGAAAGCAGAGATTATTGTTATCATTATCACTAAGCATATACATCAGAAATGTTGCCCAGTTCTACATGTGCCCAAATAATTCAGTCATAATGCAGAATGATGAATGGAAAAGAAAAATAAGGATTAATACAGCTGTGTGAAGGATTAATATAGTGAATAATAGAAGCTAACCAGTAATCTCAAGTAGCTCAGCAGCACAAAAACTGGTATTATATGGTAATACATAATTTTGGGCATATATTATGCTATGTATGTTATTCTTTATTAAACTAGAATGAATTACTTTAACACAATTCCTTTTTTTGGGCTTTTATTACTTTCCAGGCTTTGTGTAACTGATAGATACTCAATTATATGTAAAGTGACTATTAAAGAATCAGTACTCATCTAGGGGGTCTAGGTCTCCTTTCCTCTTTTCTCTTGAATTTGTGTTAAAACCATTAGTGTTGCAAAGAAATGTGCATTCATCAGGTATAGTGATGGAGGCCAGGGTGCATATTACAGCTTTTACTGCCTATGAGACATTGAAGCCCTGTTCTTAAGAACTGCCAGGCAGATTGGGAATCACGGTCACGGTTAATAGCAGCGAATTGCCAGTTCTTGATGGGTGGGTAGTCACTCTTCTCAGTGGCTGCCCCCTGGGGGAGAAGGTAGAAAAACAGAGGGAGGGAATTAGAGTGACTTTGCACAGTTGAGCAGGTTCATGCTGCTGGATCAGTGGCAGGCATTGGCAGGACTCCACTCTGGGGAGGCTCTCAACATCACAGTCTCATTTTTACCAATTGGTGTTGCTATAGCTGGCAAAGAAAGGAGGGGCAATGGGATGGGGGCAGAACGGAGGAAATTGGAAGGCCAGGCTAAAGTAAGCAACAGAAAATTTCTTTAGATCTAAGTAGAGTACAGTGTATAACTATGGTTGAAATGCTTCTAATTGTACTGGTATGTTGGAATTTAACTTGAAGTATTGTAATTAAGGAGTTGGCTTGCAAATTCTTTACATTCTCCGATGGTATAAACATGGGGAAGGCTGGAGAAGCAGCTGACTTGGGGCACCGAGACATGTGGGACATACTTTAATTTTCCTTGTCTTACACATTCAACAAATCTGATTACCAATCCTGGATACAAAAATGCAGAAACCAACAAAGAGTTTGCAGCATCTCTTTGCAAACAGTACGATATAGTGAAGAGAAGCACAAAAAGAAGGAACAATGAAGTAGGGATGATCCACTACTTTACATAGTAGGGTTATGGTTTCAAACTGCAACCTTAGGAAAGAAAGCAGAAATATTTAATGTATTTTTTGATGCAGGGCCTTTTTTCTCACTGTTCCTCTAGACTTTCTATTGTTTCTGCCCTCTAGGTTTCTTATTTTCCTCCCTGATTTGAAAGTCCTCTTTGTGGTGTAACATCTGTAAACTGTCATTTGGAAAATAAAATGATGGGATAAGAATTTTTTTGAACGCAAGTGTAACAATTACGAAACTTGTCAGGGACTTGGCACCCAGGCCATCCTACTACTAGTGTGGTACCTTGGTGGTTTTTTGGGGGGCCTAGACAACACAGCTTAGGTGGCATCGCCTTAATTTTTTTTTTATGGTTCTTTGGGTTTAGAATGGCTTATAATAATAATTTTGATGAATACGATTTTGACATGCAACTTTAATGCTTAACCTTAGTACAACTCCAGAGCATTCCGTGTGCATTCAGCTGTAAAGAGTGATGATTTAAGGGAATGATATGAAGAAAAAGGTCGTTCTAGATTGAACCTTTAACAAATTGAATGAAGAAAACATATTATCCCACGAGTAAAAGGCTGCATAGCTTTTCAGATTTTTTTTGTCTCAACAACAGAATTATGAACAACAGAAAGTTGTTGAGACATAATAAGGAAAATAAGGAAATAAAGAGAAAAAAACAAAAAAGTTAAGAGAAAATTATAAACAGTGAAAATTCTTATGAGATTTCTGATTGCTATTACTAAAACACTCTCCAATAACATAAGATTTTTATTTTCTCTCTTTTTGGGGGTGAAGAATTCGTTCCAACAAGAAAATGCTTTTATTGGTTGGAGGGCTGCCTCCTGGACCTGATCGGCTTCCCAGCAATTTGGTTCAGTATTACGATGATGAAAAGAAGACATGGAAAATACTGACAAGTAAGCAGTTTATTTATGCTAAGTTATCTTGATGAATTTTAAAACATGGTTAATCAAATTAGGCACTTTATTGATTTGCTTCCCTAAAGAGATTTGTTTATATAGCAATGGAATTTAACAAAGGACAAATAAATTGAGATAGAGGAAGGTAATATATTTTCTGTGAATAAGCCCAAACTAAAACTGACTTAAAACCATTTAATAATGTTTTAGCTTTCTTATCTTCTCTAAATAAGCAGACATTTTTAGTGCAAGGCATGTTACACACTATGGCTACTGTCCAGTAAAACTGAATTTCAAGAGCTGTTATGTCTGTAGGACAACTACACTCTGTCCATACAGCTAATAAAATTTGGGAAGTTTAACCTTGGCTGAATTGTGTCTAATTTATATAGTATTTTGAAATCCATGGCAGTCTGTATTACGTTCTATTATGTATTGTTTACTGTGGTGTGATTACTGTATTACTCTGAATATGTGTACAATTTTATTGAGAATTTTAAACACAAGAATGAAACTAATCCAAATTAAAAAAGAGCAAAAAAAAAGAAAAAGAAAAGGAAGATATTTTAAGGGAAAAAGGATAAAAATATAAAAGATCTTCCAATCTCCTTCACAGCAGCTGTAGGTATGGTTATAAATTGATCTCTCTTTCCAAAGTTATATCATGACTCTCTTTTTGTATACTTTATCTCTCTCTCTGATCGTTAAAACCATAAATCATAGGTTCACTTTTTGTTGTTGCTTTTTACACAAAGGTTCCATAAGGGATTTCCAGTCACCACAAAACATAGATTTTGTCTTATCAGTAAAGGGGAATATTTGTAGTTCAGGACTGAAATGAGTGGTCCTTTGTGTTCTCTGAGCTCAGTTGTTTCCTTGCAGACATTTCATTACCCAAACTAGGTGATACCGTGCTGATGATGTTTCCTACTTTGGGTAATGCAAGAAACAACCAAGGACCCTTCAAATTTTGTCTTTCCTTTAATCTAACAAGTCAAATTTTGCCATTTCCATGAATTCAGTCATCTTTAGTCTTTCCTCTGTAATAGTGCTGAGACTTTCTATCTTTGTACATATAATAATGTTGCAATCATTATATAACAATGGTCCAACTGTTTGTCCAAAGAGGAAAAGTTCTGATTTCAGACTTTCTATCAATGTACATACAATAATGTTGCAATCATTACATAACAACGGTCCGTGATTCTTTTCCAAAGAGGAAAAGAATTCTTTTCCAACTGTTTGTCCAAAGAGGAAAAGTTCTGATTTCAGTTGACTATTAATCTTTAAAATTCCCTAAATAATTGAATGTATTTGAATTTAACTTTTTTGCATGTCCACTAAGCATTATAAAATGTTGTATTTTTATCAGTTAATTAGTTAATCCCGTTAATGTTTCTGTTTCCTTTAGTGATCCTTCAAAACCAAGATCAAGTTAACAGCAAATGCCCTTAAGTTTTTACATCTTTATTCCCACAATTCTGTCATCTTGACTTATATTCAATTATTCAGTAACTAAAATAAAAAGGCCAGGAGACAACTGGCATCCCTGTCTTGTCCCTTTTTGTACCTTAAGAGTTTTTATAAAATCTACATTGACAATGATATGTGCTTTCTATGAAGTATAAATTGATTTCTATGAATTATAAATGTAACTTACAAATACTTACTTATTGTATACATTCTCTCCCATATTCCTATCTTCCAAAATTGTAAACATAAAAGCCCAGTTCAAATTGTAAAAGGCCTTTTCTGCATCTAAGACAATCAATGTGGCCGATTTTTCATTATGTTCCTCCCAGTAATCTAAAATATCCAAAGTATTTTAACATTATCCTTTAAAAATCTTTTAGATAAAAATCTATGTTTATCTTCATAAATAAATTATTGAATAACTATTTTCAATCTCTCAGTCAGAACCATTGTAAACAACTTTCCAGCTCTTTCCAGCTCTCTGGCATCTTTATACTCCATAACAGGGGTCTTCAAACTTGACAGCTTTCAGACTTGTGGACTTCAACTCCCAGAATTTCTCCTCCAGCCATGTTAGCTCAGTAATTGTGAGAGTTGAAGTCCATAAGTCTTAAATTTGCCAAGTTTGAAGACCCTTGCTCTATAAAGTAGAATTCATCATATTTTGTAAAGATAGTAAGAAAAGTATAACCCATGTATGGTCCAGGAACCATTCCTGTTTTAGACTTTTTCTAGTTTTACAAACTTCCCTTATTGTTATAAGTCCATTTGTAATCTATTTCTTTTTTCTCTGCAAACCACAATAAATTTTGTGCCTTTAAATATTGATCTATTTCCTCCAAAAATTATTGTCCTTTATCTAAATTAGAATAATATTGATTAAATAAGTTTTTATAGCCACATTATCTGCTATTACAGCCACATTATCTGCAATTTCAGTGTCATTTTCTTTTTATAATTTGTATGCCAATTATTTCCTTGGTTTATTTGCAAACTCAAAATACTTTTATCTTCCATAATTCATTTTCATTTCTTATTTTTTTTACATAGATAATTGTTTCTGTAAAAGTTTAATTTGTTGAGAAATACTGATCTTTTCTGGGAACTTCTATAAATCTTTTCTTCTTTTTATACAATTTAAAGTAGCTTGTGTTTTCTTTTATCACTTTTCTTTGAGTTTACCATTATGTTGTAAAAAGTAACCACTAATGGGAGCTTTGCTTAGCCATTCTTAAGTCTGTAGCTTAATTACGATTAAGGTTAAGTACCTTAACATCTGTACTCTTTTAGCTTCTTTTTGCAGTCTGTTTTGCCTCTATCTGTAACAGTATTTTATTTAACCGTCATCTCATATGTAAACACCAGTCTGAAATCTCCATTTAAAAACCAACTCACTGAATTAAGAGCGGAAAAAAGTATTTGGTAGTATGTCTACTTTATAGACCTTAGTAGCTAAATTCTACTAAATTCATTGACTACCATGCTGACTGTATTAAAAGTAAGTCACACAGCCTGCAACTCAGCTTTAACCTTCAACTACAACCCTACCTCAACCAATCCACCATCACCCAAGACTCAGCATGCACGCCCCTAACTACCTCAGTTTCAACTACTGCTGGCCTTAAATGCAATCTACTCAATGCAAGAAGCCTTGCGAATAAAATACCTGAATTTCTCCTCTTACTAAATATGGCTAAATTCGACGTCATATTTGTCTGTGAAACATGGCTCAACACATCTCTCCCTGACTCCATTACCACAGTAAGAGACTGTCATGCTTACGATCAGATCGTGAAATTTGTAGAGGTGGTGTTGCTATCTTCTATAAAAAGTCCTTACATCTAAAAAACATCCAAGTAACCCAGGAACTTGCTCTTCCTGAGACTATCATCTGTGAACAATCCTTAAATACCACATTTCAATTCTTACTATGTTACAGAGCACCTGTTATGACAACGAACATGTAAACAAGCTAAATACATGACTAACATGGGCAGCATCCTGCCTACGCACTTTTACCTTTCTTGGTGACTTCAATCTACCTCATATTGACCGGACCCTAAACAAATGTAAAACTAAACTCATACACACAACCTTCTACAATGCTGTTACAAATCTGGGACTGGAACAACTAGTAAGCAACAACACTACACTAAACAACCGCCTCGATCTCATCTTCTGCAATAGTTTGAATTTAATTTACGGAATACAAAGTTAAGAACCCTTTTCCAGCAGTGACCACAGTATGATTGACTTTTGTCTCAACATACGCCCACACAAAAATCATCACAATGACATAATCCCCAATTATAACTTCAAAAAAGGCAACTATGATTTTATAGACAACGAACTCTCATCCCTTGATTGGCAGTCTCAATTCACTGGATGCAATACTGTTGAAGACCATTACAACATATTTTTACTTGAAGTCAAAAGACTCATCGAACTATATGTACCAACAACAACTCCCCCCCGCCAAAAAAAAAAAACAGATTACCCATAACAAAAAGGAAACCTCAATCCAAAAAGAGATCACTCTGGCAGAAAAACAAATCTGGTCACGTTGCCAATTTCAAAAGCTGATACAAAAATTTATGCCACCCGATAAAGACTGAATGCACCAATTATCAGATTAAACAAGAGGAAAACCTTCTATGCACTAATTCCACCCGTGCTTTTTACAATTTTGTAAACAACAAACTAAAAGACTCAAGGTCCATCCCACCCCTGATAGGACCTAATGGTAAAGACTGCAATGACGACACCATTAAAGCCAACATCTTTAACACATTCTTTGGCTCAGTATTTGTAAACAGCAATGGATCATGCCCAATATTTTCTAGCCAAGCCACAGATAACTACAATGATCTAATACATATCGATTTTATCGAAGACAATATTGAAAAAGCACGACGCAATCTAAAACTATATCTATTGGACCGGATGGAATATGTGCCAACTTCTTAAAAAAACTACCCACTGCCATAGCCGAACCTCTAAGCATAATCTTTGAAAAATCTTTCAGGACCAGCTCCTTGCCTAAACTATGGTCACAAGCCACAGTCATCCCTATCTTCACAAAGGGAGACCCTAGCCTAGTTGAAAATTATAGACCAATCTCCTTATGCTGCATCACCTATAAAGTCATGGAATCAATTATTAACCAATCCATCATCCTCCACTTAGAGACAAACAACCTACTCTCCAATAAACAATTTGGTTTCAGAAAAAAACTATACTGTAATCTGCAACTCTTACATTGCAAAAACACATGGACTACACAACTTGATCAGGGCAAAACAATAGATGCAATCTACATAGACTTCTGTAAAGCCTTTGATTCAGTGGTACACGACAAACTACTGCTAAAACTAAAATCGTATGGTATCTCTGGACAACTGCATAACTGCATAGAAGCATTCCTGTAAAACAGACAACAAATGGTCAAAATTGGGAGTGTCCTATCAAATTCTGTACCTATCAATAGTGATGTCCCCCAAGGAAGTGTTTTAGGACCAACTTTCTTCATACTCTACATAAATGACCTCTGTGATCATGTTAAGAGCAACTGTGTTCTCTTCGCTGATGATCATGTTAAGAGCAACTGTGTTCTCTTCGCTGATGAAAAGCTATTCAACATCACAGACAATACTGCTACCCTTCAAAAATATCTTGAGTATGTATCAGAATGGTCAAACAAATGGCAACTTCAAAACTCAACAAATAAATGTTCTGTCTTACATATTGGCAAAAAAAATCAGAAAATAAAATACAAGCTGAATAGTCAAGATCTTGTTGATGATCCAAGCTCTGTAAAGGACCTTGGAATACTCATCTGTAATGATCTAAGTGCTAGAGCCCACTGTAACTACATAGCCAAAAAGGCATTATGAGTGCCTTTGATTAGATGAGAATCTAATCCTATGTAGCTTTTTCTCTGGTAATATCACACTACTAACTATTGCATACAAAATATTTGCTAGACCAATCGTCGAAAACAGCTCATCAGTCTGGAACCCACATGATGTATCTGATATTAACACAATTGAGAAAGTCCAGAAATATTTCACAAGAAGAATTCTCCACTCCTCTACTCATTGTAGAATACCTTATACCACCAGACTTGAAATTCCAGACATAGAAAACCTTGAACTACGCCTTTTTCAGTCTGATCTAAGTATGGTATATAAATTCATACATTGCAATGTCCTACCAGTCAATGAATACTTCAGTTTCAACCATAACAATACAAGAGCACACAATAGATACAAACTCAAGGTTAACAGCACCAAACTTGGTTGCAGGAAATAGGACTTCAGCAACAGAGTGGTCAATGTCTGGAACACTCTACCTGACTCTAGTTTCTTCCCCAAACCCCAAAAACTTTAACCTTAGACTGTCTACTATTGACCTCATCCCTTTCCTAAGAGGTCTGTAGGTGGCATGTATAAGCGCACCAACGTGCCTGCCGTCCCTGTCCTATTGTTTCTTTTATTTTTCTTATATGTACCCATTTTATGTATTCATAACTATGTATATACTTAAACCTATTATCTTGTAAGCAATTGACAAATCAAATAAATAAATAAATAAATAAATAAATAAATAAATAAATAAATAAAGTAAATTGATACTTATTCTTTGAAAATACCTATGTTTAATTTCCATTTTTGTGCTTATACCAACGCTAGATGAGTCTGTCTTTTATCTCTCTCTGATGCAGCCTTGTGTCAATGCACAATATTACTTATAATTGCCCAACTCTGTTCATCTCTTTTCTTTCTTTTTGAAAATTTTATTTGGGTTTTCACAAATAACAAAATACAAATAAAACATCTCTTTTGAAAGTAGCATGGTCCCAGGTTATCACTTCTTCATGCAGACACAAAACTCAATTTCATGCTCATTTTTATATTCTATTCCATATCTTATATATTTTTTATTTTCTACATATTTTCCCCCTCTTTTAATTTTCTCAATTTTGTTTTGATTATCTCATCTCAATTCAAATAATTATGTTTATACTTTTGTCTGTCCTGTTTCAATTTCATATTATCTTATCTCATTAAACAAATTTTCTCCTGTTTGGAGGAATTGGAATATGACACCTTTATATCTTTTAATTTTATCCATTCAACTCTTGTTTAAATTTTGATATATACCTTAAGGTTTATGACATTCGATATAATACATAACTTCCAATCGAATTCTGCTTGGTACATTCTTATAATACACTCTTTGTCTGTCTTGTTACAATTTGATATTATCTTTTCTTATTAAACAAATTTTTCCATGTAATTACCAATTAGAGTATGACACCTTTATAACCTTTAATTTTATCCATTCAAAGTCTTATTTAAACTTCAATATATAACTTTGAGATTATAGCATTCAATATAACACATAACTTCCAATCGGATTCTGCTTGGTACATTCTTAAAATAAACACTATATTCTTAAAAAGAAAAAAATATATACATATGTAAATAAAACAAACATTCCATTCCAATTCAATTCTATCATTAATATGCATTAAAATCTTAACATCTTTAACATTTCAATTGAATATAATACTTCTTTGGGAACACTTATAAACTTTCCATGATTAACTCTTTTTTTCTCACTTATATTTTTATAAATCATTACTATTAATTAAAAATGTTCCCTTTTAATTCTCTCAATCATTTTAATTCATTTATTTCTTAACAAACATCCCACTACATTACAATAAATATTTTATCCATCATCATATTTTCTAAAATTATTTCTATTGTAATATAACAATGCTATCTTTTGTACCATGACAGAATCCCTTTTACAATTAAATTTTCACCCATTATCTCTAAACAAGCTTATGGTTACAGTCCTTATATCTTTTCCCTGTATCTCCATTTCTTGTTTCTGTCTTTTACAACTTCTTTTCCTTGCTTTCTTCCCCCTCTTCTTCTCCCTCCCCTTTTTACCTCCTCGTCTCTCTACTTCTAACTCTCTTGTCTGTAATCCCCTCTTCTGTTGCTTTCTAATATTATACTTATTTTTCAAATTGTCCTTCTTCTTTTTGGTTGTTTTTTCTTGTCTTAAACCTTTCACTCTTTCCCCCCTTTTCTTTTTTCTCCCCACTTAAAATTATTTGATCATTAAAGATGGTTTCTTCTTTGTCCCAGTCATCTTGTTCTGCAAGCATTTCTTGTTGCTTCTCATAGTTCCAGATCTCCATTTCTAAAAATTAAAACACGAAGCCAAAAGAACTTCTCCCTTCTTGTGCATCTTCTTTCTATTTTTTAAGTTCCGTTTTCAGTTCTTCAAAGAGTGATACCATTTTAAAAACTTTGAAACAACCACCCAGTTAATTTTAGTCAGTCTAGTTACAAAAACCAAAAATCACCAAATAATCCAATAGTCCAATGCTGTCACTACTTACTTCTTTTTTCCACTTTATCTTCCTGGGGTTCTATTATTTTGTTACCAAGTTTCCATTCAAATGTATCTTTGAACAATTTTATCGAAGTTTCACTTTCAATTAAAGTTCCATTCCTTAATTCCCGGTAGTCTCCTCCATTTTTCCAAATCCTGCCCTTGTATTCTTTTTTTCTCCTTTCCCAGCTTTTAAATATGTCCAGAAATCTTTATTATTCCTTTGACTTTTATTTCCAGTTTAGATGCCTATTAATGTCAAAGTGGAATTTTTTTCAACTTCTTGCTTTAGTCTCTTAGCTGTTAGTATTAGGAAGGGAAGAAAAAATCTAATCCCTTCCCTTCTCTCTTTCCTTCGCAGCTTCAAGATCTTATTTGGGAACAATGTTGTTAAATTTAAATTCCAGGGTACTTTATTTGTTGCTTTTGCTGTTTGACTCGGTCAACCAAAACTTTCTCTTCTTATCTTCCTCCTGCACATTCTTTCCCGGTCAAGTTCTTCTTTGTGGTGGCCATTTCTGACCGCCGCTGCAACTGCCTTCGGGAAAGGGAGCAATGAACAGCTGGGGAGGAGAGATGTGGCTCTCCTCAACCCCGTAGGCAGTCTCCCCCCTCTTTACCACCTCTACGGGGTGGCTTGGCCCTGAAACCAGCCGGCTCAGGGCGCTCCAGCGGTGAGCACGGATTGAAGCTTCAGAGGGACGAGGTTTCGGTCTGTTGCTGAAAAAGGTCAAAACCGGAAGTCCTGTTCATCTCTTCTTAAAGGGCACCTGTATACTGAGATTTAGAAATACTATTTGATCAATTACAATTTCCAAAGTTACTTGGTTGTAGAATCAAATAAATGTTTTTTGGGGGTTGATTGGCTGCATTTATATATCAGTTCCTTTGTGGGTAGGTTAGCTGCATTGGTCAATAAAGCTAAAATTTTCATTGTCAGAATTGCCTAAAGCTATTCAGATAAAATTATAAATGAGCACTTTTCATCCATAAATCAAATCTATACTTTAACAGCTAGACTAGTGAAATTGGAGGCTTCTAAAATAAATGTTTTCTAGAAATTTAAGTCATAAAAGTAGGAACTTGAAAAAAATACAGAATTGAAAAATACTATACAGAGGCATGTACCTACAGATTAATTGATTAATTAAGTGCCATCAAGTGGGTGTTAACTCTTAATAACCACATAGCTACCATCGAACTTCTCCATGAAGATTTGACCCCAACCTAACACTTCAGGTATTCTAATAGTACACCCATTGTGTCTGTAATCAATTCTATCCACTGTCATCCTCTTTGCTTTCCTTCACATTTTTAGTATTACACAAACACAAGAGTGTGAGTTCTTCACATAATATGTCCAGAATATTACAATTTCAGCAAGTCTTTTGTAGTCTTGAGTGAGAATTCAACATAACACAAACACAAGCAACAGAACAGAATCTTGGATTTTAAAAGAGCTGATTTTAATAAACTCAGAGAGAACTTGGGAAAGATTCCATGGATGAAAATCCTAAAGGGGAAAAGAACACAAGAATCTTGGGAAACTCTCAAAAATACGATCATAGAAGCCCAGACCAGCACAATACCACTGAGAAAGAAAAACAAAAAATCCAAGAAGAAATCAGCATGGCTGCACAAAGATCTCTCTGGCAAATTGAAAGAAAAAAAGGTATACAACTAAGGCAGAATATCAGTAGATAGCCAGAATCTGCAAAGATGAAAAACATCAAGGAAACAGTCAGTCTACTAAAGAGAGAAGACAGCAAGCAAGTAACAGGCAACATAGAGAAAGCAGAACTGCTTGACTCATTCTTTGCATTGGTCTTCACGCAAAAAATATATATATATATATAGCTCAACCCACCAAAAGCATAACTGTAAAAGACAGACCAGAAATAAAAGTTAAAATAAGCAGAAAAAATAGTAAGAGAGCACCTGTCTGATCTTGATGAACACAAATCACCAGGACCTGATAGATAACATCCCAGAGTTTTAAAGAAGCTGGCAGAGGTCATCTCAGAACCATCATATCTTTCAAAAATCCTGGAGCACCGGGAAACTACCAGAGGACTGGAAAAGAGCTGATGTAGTTCCCATCTTCAAAAAAGGAAAAAAACAGACTCAGGAAACTATAGACCAATCAGCCTAACGTCAATACCCGGGAAGATACTGGAAAAGATAATAAAAAACCAGATCTGCCAACATCTAGAAACAAGGAAAGTAATAATTCAGTCAGGATGGGTTTGTTAAAAACAGATCATGCCAAACCAATCTTATTTCATTCTTCAACTTAGTGACTAAATTGGTAGACCAGCAAAATACTATGGACATAATATATTTAGATTTCAGCAAGGCATTTGGCAAAGTCGACCACAACTTCTTAGTAAGCTAGAAAAAAGTGGAATAGATAGTACCACCACTAGATAGACTGGCAACTGGCTTGACAAACCATACTCAACGAGTCGTCCTTAATGGGTCTAAGTCTACATGGAGGGAAACAAGCAGTGGGGTACTACAAGGTTCTGTCTTAGGCCCAGTACTCTTCAATATCTTCATTAATGACTTGGATGAGGAAACAGAAGGGGAATTTACCAAATTTGCAGATGATACTAAGCTGGCAGGAATAGATAACACCCAAGAAGATAGGCTCAAGATCCAAATGGATCTTTTCAAAAAAACTCAAAAAAACAAATTTTATTAGTTTTTCACATAAAAACAAAAACCTCTTTTTCGTGGACAACATATTTCCAGGTCATCACTTTTACATACAAATATGACAATAGTTATACATTCATATATGCATACTAAATTCTGTTATTACCTTTTCCATTCCAAACTTTTAGAAAGGAGAGAAACAAGCAATTTAATCCTAGTCTCTTAGTTTAATCTCAATCCAAACATCTTTTTGTTTCATTTAAATTATTTCAAATATAATCCTTTGATATTTATTTTAAAAACAAAAAAATAACAATATATGTTTACCTAATAATAATAATAAAGTTACCAATATCTCTCCTTCCTTTTAATAGTCTGTATTAGCTCATTAATTTAAATAGTTATTTAATCTGTCATATTTTCTTTCCATCTCACATTCTTTCTATAAATTCTAGATTAATACAAGTTTTAACACAAAAGAAAAAGAAACAAACATAGGTTCCCCCCCTTTTACTGCTTTGAGTGTGACACCTCAGTGGTTAAAATATACCTTTATTCCCTCATCTTAATTCCCAATAAACCTTTATTTTTAAGTAGTTACAATAATAATCATTACATCTTTTCATTTGGATTCCGCAATATATTTTCCCCCCTTAATTTTCTTTCTAATTTCAAAAAATAAAATAAAATAAAAGGGAAAGATTGACTATTTAATCCCTGTTCACTGATATTGACCTCATTTTTAAACATCTTCACATTCATTTCAATTATTACAATTTCTTCAATAGACCTTAACTTTTCTTTTAAAGATAAAAATAATGTATATTCATCTAATAAGAGTTATCAGTATCTATCCCTCCATTAATAATCTATATTACCCTATTTTCTAAATATTTTTAATTGCAAATATATTCTTGTTACCCCTTGTCACCCTGCAGAATCCCCCTTTTAATTCATCAACCATTATTTCTGAAAAAACAATTTATTTTCATCATTTTACTCTTTTCATGTTTCTTTATTTCCTGCACCTATTTCTTACTGCTTCTCCTCCCCCTCTTTTACCCATATCTTTTCTCATTCCTGTTTATATCCCTCTCTTTCTTGATATCTTCCTTTCCCCTTTTCTGCTGTACTTTTCTACCTCTCCTGATTTCACAGGTATTCCCCTTTTTGATTGTCTTCTCAAATCTCAACTTTTTAACCTTCCTTCTTTCTCCACTTCTTTGTAGTGTACTTTGTGTTAATTGTCTATTTAAAATGTCTTCTCCTTGAGTCGACTCCTCCTCCTCTGAAGCTCTTTCTTCTTGTTCTTCAATTGCCATTTCCATTTCTTCTAACACAGAGCCAAGTGATTCGCCTCTTTCCTGTAGTAATTCTCTCATATTTTTCAGTTCCATTTTTAATTCCCGAAGAAATATCAACATTAACACCCTCTTATATTTTATAATTGTTGAAGTCCACAAAAAATATTTTTACTTTCCTTCTTTCTTCTTCAAGTTTTCTAAAGTTCTCTATTGTTCCAGCCCAGGGTCTATACCAAAAACATCAATCAATCCACAGGCAGTCTTTCCTTGCTTCTTTCTTTATTCTGGTTCCACTTTCACTTTCTAAAATTCTTACTTTGTTTCAATATTTCTTTAACATTATATTGACATAAGTTCATACAGAAACAGGATGATTTCCCTTTTGTTTGAGTTTAAGTTATTTGTCAGAAGATGGCACCCTCTGTTATACAAAGTCTTTACCTTTTTCCCTTATTTTATTATTTAGGGTTTTTCAAACCTCAATATTCTAGCACAATCCAATCTCCAATTTATAAATTTTATTATTATTATTTTTTGACAATCTTAAGCCCAGCTTTATTTTATGCCTTTTTATTGCACTAAATAAATTTATTTATTGCACTTTTTATTGGACTAAAATTAAAATATTTTAGTCCAATTTAATTAAGTCTTTAGTTCCAGCTTGTTCCTTTCCCGGTTCGAAGCTCACCTTAGCTGTCAAAATTATTTTCTTATATTTTTCCTGTCCTTTTGTATTTCCACCGCTCACTTTTCTTTTCTTAAAAGTTCGGTATTACCTCAATCCTGAGGTACTTTTGTTTAGTTGTTTCACCCAATTGTCCCAGCTCAGATGTTATCCACCTCTTTCTTCACTCTTGCACAAATCTTAGTCCAGCTAAGTCTTCCTCTTCGGGGTGGCCATTTTGGACCACTGCTTCAGTCGTCTTCGGGGGGAAAAGAACCAAGCCCAGAAGGGGAGATGCAACTCCTCTCAACCTGGTTTGCGGCTTCCCCTCACTCCACTGTCCCTCCAAGGCAGCTTCAGCCCCTAATTGCAATGATCGGGACTCTTCAATGAAAGAGCACAGACCATAGCTGTGGACAGTCACAATCTATGGTCCGTCAGCGAGGAGGGCTCAACTCAGAAGTCCATGATCCAAGTGGATCTTGACAGACTAGAACACTGGGCCGTATCTAACAAAATAAAATTCAATACAGAGAAAAGTAAGCCCCTACACTTAGGCAAGAAAAACCAAAAGTACACATATAGATTGGATGAAACCAGGCTCAATAGCAGTAACTATGTGAGGGATCTGGAGTCTTAGTGGACAACCGGCTAAATATGAGCCAGCAGTGTGTAGCAGCAGCCAAAAAAGCTGATACAATCCTAAATTGCATTAACAGAGGGATGCAATCAAGATCAAGTGAGGTACTAATACCACTCTATAAAGCCTTAATAAGACCACAACTAGAGTACTATATCCAGTTTTGGTCACCACATTATAAAAAAGATGTTGATACTCTAGAAAAAGTACAGAGAAGAGCAACCAGGATGATTAGGGGACTGGAAACTAAAACATACGAAGAACAGTTACAGGAACTGGGCATGACTAGTCTAGTGAAGAGAAGGACCAGGGGAGACATGATAGCAGTCTTCCAATATTTGAGGGGCTGCCACAGAGAGGAGGGGGTCAAGTTATTTTCTAAAGCACCTGTAGGCCAGACAAGGAACAATGGATGGAAACTGAACAAGGAGAGATTTAACCTGGAAATAAGGAGAAACTTTCTGACAGTGAGAACAATCAACCAATAGAACAATTTGCCCTCAGAAGTTGTGGGAGCATCATCACTTGAGACTTTCAAGAAGAGATTGGACTGCCATTTATCAGAGATGGTATGGGGGGGTTGGATTAGATGACCTACAAGATGGTCATCTAATGGTCATACCAGATGACCTAGTAGATGTTCCTTCCAATTCTGATTATCTGTTATTTGTTAACTCTTAATTGATTTGTTTGATGATGCATTTGTTGGGGATTTTTTGGGGGGAGTGTATTTCTAGCATTCTTAGGAATTTTCTTCAACACCAAAGATAAAAAGAGCAGTGTTTTTTCTGTCCTGCTTCTTCAAACTATTTGTACGGTATCTCAGGGAAAACCATTGTCTTCATGATTCTGATCTTTGTTGATGTTAGTACATCATCACAATTTATAAATAATTTTTCCAGGGCCTTCCCAGCTTGCTTTACCAAGTGCTGATCTAAGACATATTTTTAACAGCTTATTTTTACTGTTAATGATTGTTCCTAAAAGGCAGAAACTATGTACCATTTCTTAAGTGTCAATTTAAGAGTGGTTGCTATATTTGTCATTAGTTCGTCTTTGTAAGTTTACGGTACTCCTTGATTCTCATTATTAAGAGTTTACGGATCATTTGCATTTCAGCTATTGGAATAGCAATATCAACATAGAGCAAGTTATTGATGTTTCTTCCTGCAATGTTATAATTCCACTGGTCCTCTTCCAATCCAACTTACCTCAATATATTACCAACATGCAGGTAGTCCTTGACTTATGACCACAATTAGGATCAGAATTTCCATCACTAAGTGACACAGTTATTCAGTGAATTACAGATTATGCCCTTTTTACCATGGTATTAAGTGAATCACCATAGTCATTAAGTGAATCTCGCTTCCCCCATTGGTTTGCATGTTGGAAGCCAGCTGGGAAAATTACAAATGGTGATCATCTGTTTCCAAGATGATGCAACTATCATAAATACATGCTGATGGCCAAGAACCTAAGTTAATAATTGTAAGTGTGAGGACCGATTGTAAGTCAGGACTGTCCTAACAAATTGCAGTAGTTTAACCAAGAGATTAGAAGGGTATGAGTCACTATCTTCAGTACCTCCTATTCCAGTGAAAAATGCAGTTGGCTGGTTCACAAAAGGTCAGATATTTTCCTAGGCATAGTTTTCATGTGGTGTTTCAGTAGAAGATGTGAGTCCATGAGAACTTCCAGATTGCATCCCAGATCCTTCATGGGATGTTCAGCTATATCTGGAGTAATAGATGAACCATCCAGAAAATGGTTGCTGAAATCAGCATTAATTCCATGTTGCTGAAATTAGGTTCACCTGTTCACCCCATTATAACTTCAGGAAGTAAAGAGTTCCATTGTTATTTGGCCTGGAGTAGAGCTGTTAAAGTTGGGTGTCATCAGCATATTGAAGATAATTAGCCATAAATGGATGGATGACTTCTCTCAGTGGTTTCATGTAGATGATAAATAAAATGGGGAGGATGAACAAACCCCTGAAGCACCTCAGTGAATTGTCCAAGAGCTTGTATTCTTCCTCTCAACACCAAACTCTCCACTCAGGATGGAACCACATAAAGGCAGCCGTAAGTGATACCCAAAAAGGCACTATGACTGATAAAACATAACATGGAGAGGCACTCTCCTAAAACTCATGGGAAGGGATCCAGATATTCCAGTTTATCTAAAGTTTCTCTGGTTGAAATTAAGTTTTCACTGAACAAGAAACAATAGTTTGGAGACCAATAATAATTATGTAAAATAGTTGAGTCTAAATGTTGCTTTTTGGAGGACAAGGCACACCATTGTCTCCTTCAAGGCAGATTAAAGCAACCTCTGTGCTATGTAAAAAATAGAATTTTCTCAAGTGATGGGAAAATTAAAATGTGTGGTTATATTTGTAAGCTATAAGAGCCAATTTTCTTCCCCTTTCTCTAATATGATTGTTAGGTATGCAAAAATTTTAGCTTCAGTCTTCATTAATTTCAGCTTGCTAACACAAGAAACTATCATTAATCTTAACATTAAAAAAAACAAAATTAAAAATGATTTATTTTATTTTATCAAGCCCTGGTTAAGACTTTGAGTGATATACTTATGCAAGATACAAGAAAAGGGATTTGAAAAAGTGGAAGATATAGTTATCCTTTCTACATTCACTCTCTGTAAATTTTTCATCCAAGCTGAACTTCCCACAGTTCTGCTTATTTTTAATCAGGACAAAGGGAGAACTAAAATGGTCTAAAGAAGCAATTCCTGAGAAGGCTTGGTAAGTTCAAGAATAATTATGTATTTTATGCTTGTCAGCTCTGTCATTTCTTCTCCTCTGTCTATTGCCATATTTGAGGTAACTTGTTTCATGGACAGTTTTATTAACTACTTCTGCTGATGAAAACAAGGCCCCAGAAGGATATCTCTTCCATTAGCATAAGGTAATGCAATCTTTAATTAAAATATTATTTATCTCCCAATTTCTTTTTGGGTCAATTTTATATCCATATAGTTATGTGTATTACTCTGCAAGTTTAGAAATATACTTTTGATATCTTTTAAATTTGACATTGATTAATTTGATTTAATGCTGGTAAATATATTGTATTCTTTCCAGACTTAAGAATTCAATACTGAAGGAATATTTTCATTAATATCTTAGGAATTCAAGATGTTACGGTGATCCCAGTTTCCCATTTTAATTCAGCAGATCAAACCTTTTTTTAAAATATGTTTATGTCACATGTAGTCTATTCTCATTTCACCAGTAGACTTCAGTAGCAATAATCAATTTGGTGATGAGATTGTTATCTCATGAATAAGTTCCTATCATAGTTTCTAATTTGTTAAAGTTTTACACTTAGTTTTCATATTATCTTGCCGAGTGTCTTACCTTCCATATAAATTTATGTGAGCAAAGTGGAACATCACAAAACCATCTCTATCAGAGATCTCTGTCAGACCCCTGGTTGATCCATAAGTAATAATAGGATGGATGGACATATTTATGCAGTTTTAAATCTGCTGCAGAGAGTTGGGGAAGACTCTGGAGTAGATTTGGGGTGTAAACTCGTTTGTAGGAGGAAGGAGAACAAAGGTAACTTCCATTGCAGATGCAGAAACCCTTTTATGTGATATTTGATGTAGCAGCTTATCAGTGTAATTTCAACAAGCAATATATGTATAGTATGACTCAGAATTTATGTGCCTGTGAAATTGGACAGGAGTGAGGGAGCATAAACATAAAGGATTAATGATTTATTGTTTTATATAAAGATGAAAAATGTGTTGGAACTATGTATGGAGCACATCAAATGGAACCATGATTGGAGATGGATGCAAGAGAGAAGAATAGTTTCCTTCTGTATTTTTTTACCTCCACAGGGAAAACTAACATTTAACTTGCTTCAGTTGACTTTATTTCATAAAGTGGCATAAATATATCAAATCTTTCAGTTTCCATATAAACTAGCATACCCAGTACCATGTAAAAAAATTACAAGTTGAGTGGGCTTATACTAGTTTTTGAAAATTAAAAAAAATCCTTTGCCTTGCATAATTCATAAAAACTATTAAGGATTTCATTTGGGACTGTGTGATATTGCATATTTGTGTTCTGTGTCTATCTATACATAGTCATTTTGGGCATCTTCTACAGCTCCAGAGACTTCGATAGAACTTAATGATCTAAGATTTTCCTCATTTCCTCTCAGTTTTCTCTGATCAGCAGGAAAGCCTTTGCATATTTTCCATCAAGTGTGAAGCTGAAAATCTTTCCTTTGCTTAATTATATTTACTCTTATCTCTTTCATTATTTTCGTTATTTCATTATTTTCATTTTCATTTCACTTTGGAGAGATTGAGTGTGAAATGCAGGCTTTCATGCAGTGGTTCCCCTACCCCCATTCTCAAGACTTTATGGTTGTTTTGCAAACACTCAGAAGTGCAGTTGTACATTACTACCATCTGATGTCCATTTCTTCTGTTTGCTTTGTATTTGGAAAGGCCAAGACGTGAAGATATGTATTCCTTCCTAAAAGTCCATCAAGAAAACAATGAGGAATTTCTCTGCCTGGTTTTTCAGCATTGCTATGGGAGAAAGTGTTGCAGGCCAGTAACATCTTCAACCATACATCTGTTCCAGGATGTTAGATTCTGTGGAACAGTTAGTTTAGCAATAGTAAATGCCACTGCCAACTTCATTGACAAACTCAGTCCAGTGACCTCTGGCATTCAGAGGAATCCTTGATTTGTTATTGTCTTTGAACAAATCAGAGTAGAATAACATGAAGAAAAATTCCTCTAAACATCATTTTGGTCATATAAAGAAAAAGGAGAAGTAGCTGACAGAATCAGCTATTCTGGTGATTCCAACTGAGGTGCTGTCTGTGATTCCAAAGTTTCAATTGCTTCCAGCAGCATGTTCTACATCACCGTTTCTATTCATTTACTTCTGCAATGCTGAGAAAATAGGTACAGTAATCTTCTTATAGGGGGAATCTCTCCTCATTTTTATCCTTACAACAACTTCAGCTAAGATAGCCTTTGATGGAAGGAAAGTGATTTCTACAAATGACTGCCAACATTGGGCAACCTAGCAACTGATTCCGTCAAATTGGTATTGCCCATCTGACCAACCTTTATTCTTTTGCTAAATCTGATGGTGGGTAATTAATCCAGAGCTCTGCCATCTCAAAATAACATGTTCTATGTCGTGCATTTATTTTGCAGGTGGCAAAAGCAATGGGCTTAGATATCTGACAAACTCCACAGTAACTTCATTCAGCACAAGAAGTCCTTGACTTATGATTGCTTGTTTAACAGTGGTCCCAGAAAGTCACTTACGATCTGAATTTGCATGTACAACCATCAGAAACTGTCCCACCCTGCAGTCACATGATACATGGAAACTGGCTCACATTTATGACTGTAGTGTTCTGCAATCACATGACCACAATTTGTGACATATTTTGCTAGTTTCTGGTAAAAAAAAAATCAATTGAGAAAGCTGCATTTACTTAATAGCTACATGATATTCTTAATGTCCTCAGTGATTCAGCTAACCATCATAAAATGGTTATAAAATCAGATCCAGTCACATTGTGACTAGACTGATGACCACAATGAGCTACGATGGAAATTCCAGTCCCAAGTGTGGTAAGTAAGTTGAGTGTTACCTGTATTCCAAACTGTTCATTGTTATCAATTACTTAAAAACATCAAGGATGAACATCAAGGATCAGTTGTCAAATCTATGCCAGTATCCTCCAATAAATCCTTAACAAACTGAATAAATCAAGCAGAAATGCATTTCACATGTATTTAAAATTTGACTTCCGTAAGATGATCCCAACATTTCAAGCAGAAGAAAATTCCACCTTTGTAAAGAGAACTAAATATGAGTAAAAAGTGGTGCTTTGCTTATGCATCTACTGTTTCCATGCATAGACATGCATTTTATATAAATTAGCATTAGCCATGACATAATTAGGTGATTCAGGAGAGCAGCACAAAACTTCATTGTTAACACCTTTATCAGCATAAATATATGATTAATTAAAATTTAAAGCTTCAAATCTGTACCCACTTACCTGTGAGCAAATACCAGTGAATTCAGTGAAGAATAGTTCCAAGAAATATGCATAAGATTGTGAAGCAAATTGATTTTTTTTTTAAGTTGAACATTGAAATTAAATAGAGAGCCAGTTTGGTGCCAGCTTAAGGCACCGAGCTAGAAAAGCAGGAGACTGTGAATTCTAGTCTCACCTTAGCCATGAAAGGCAGCTGGGTGACCTTGGGCCAGTCACTCTCCCTCAGCCAACTCAACTCTCAGGGTTGGTGTTGTGGAGAAAATAGGTGTGCCGGATATATTTGCTGCCTTGAATTATTTGTAAAAATAATAAAGGGAGGATATAAATAAATAAATTTGTCTTGGCTTATCAATAAAATTGTTCAAATAAAAATCAGATACAGTACCAATGCTTAGACTTTTAGTTGTGTTATGTAAAATCTGCAGCAGTTTGTTCAGTTCTAAAAAATAATTTATTTTAAAATGATTGAGGCAAATTTCAATTACCAAAAGGATTTTGGAGGAATTGCTTTATTTGTTGGAAATGAACTAAAGTAATTGTCACCTATAAGAGACAGAGTTATTCAAAGCTGTATAGTTCTTTAAAAAATCCAGCCACTAAGGCAATGATGTATCACTTTTACTTTCATTATATGTTTTTAATCAGAGCGAGACTTCAGTAGACAAAGCGATGCTTTCTGCATGATCTCACTTGTTTTTGCTAAAATCCTCTGACATGATTAATTTTACTTTAATGCTTTTGTCTTGTTGTACTTGTTAAAATGATAAGGATGAACTGGGTCTAAAACCCTTGCTTTTTTACCCTACTATAAATGAACATTTTAAAAAAGCCAATTAGATAAGAAAGAAAGAAAAAAATTAAATTGCTGTCCAAACATCAGGGTGCATTCTATTCAAAAAGAATATAATTATTTGGTATTAATTTTATTACTGAGGTTTCTTTTATAATATCATTTTTCTCATGTTATTACTTGCAACAAGAAAGACTGGATTTTATATCTAGATGAACTAAGTGTACTGACAAGTAGTTTGCATTGGTTGGAATGGAATTTCTGAATGCTGATCTTTGCACTGGTATAACTTTATGTTTTGGGATTTTTTAAAAAGGAGGACTATTACATGTTTTACATAAGCATATAAATAAATGTTTTTAGGAATGCTTAAGTCTTAAGTGATAAGGATCATCTTGGATTGTCATTGGAGTACAATGTGAATTTATGTATGAAACTTGCAAATTATTTGATGGTCAGATTGTGACATTAATTATAAAAATCTATTCATATTAGCGGCTAAAGTATGAAATAAACTCTCCAGTTTTCTGCTAAAAATATATATTAAGAATATAGGGACTTTTGAAGGATTGCTTTAATTGAAAACAGTTTCAGTCAAACTCTTCTTTTGAAGCAAAGGGCTAAATTAAACTCCTTTTTGAAGTTCTGGGCTAGATCCACATGCCAAATATGGGATTCTGAGCACACTTTATGTTTATGCATTGGATTGGAAGGAAGCTGGAACCCTGCATAGCTCACACAACACTGATATTACAAAGGAAAATCTAGGGGCACCATCACTTCATGTGCTACCACATTCTAATCAGTTATAGCTTCTGGGTGGTCTGCAGGAGTAGCCCCTTGCAGAATGCACAATTCAAACCATAGGTTTGGAGATGACCAAAACATGAGTGATGGTGAGCAAGGCCCTCCCGGTGAAGGAAAGGGTTTCACTGAGCATTTTACTAACCACTGTAATGGTTTGATACTGTATGATATATACTTTAATGACTGTGTTTTTTTAAAAAGTGTTACCCAATTTTTTCTGACTTTTGGCTAGCATAGACAAAAATGCCTCTCCTACATAGTTCACAAGTATAAAAGTATAAAATGCATAGTCTTAAAATGTGAGCTATTTTGTATCAGATGAGCATTAACATTTAAGATTATTATTGTTTTCAAACTGACTGGTTGCTGCTTTCCCAGATTTCAAACTACACTTTTTCAGTCCCATTTGAGAATATTGAGAACCAAACCTTGGATCTTTGGGATGGAAAAAAAAGCAACAAATGAATAAAAATCATTAAAAACAGAAGTGACCATAAAATCTGCTTAACTTCCTTATGACGCAAGTTCTTTTTTCCTGGTAAAAGAACCACAAAAGAAGAGAAGATCAATAGACTGAAAAACAAAATGAAAAAATCTATAGCTATTGTGTAAGCCAATTTCCATTTCATGGAGCTTATACTGAATACATATTATAAATGTGTCAGATTAGAGAAAGCTGGGGAATATGCTTTATATCTGTTTGGATCTCTGGTACTTGTTATTACATCATTTTAACAAGTTTTGCACCAAAAAGCATCCTCAGTATATATATATCCCCCCTCCCTCCCTCTCCTGTATCTATCTAGTTATTTATATCTATCATCCATCCATCCATCCATCCATCTATCCAGCTATATGCTGTGTTACTTTGTTGCATTTGTTCCAAAAAGGCAAAATGTTTTAATGCTGTTTCTAAAGCCAATGTCACACTGCACCAACGGATACAAAGAGGATGTAAAACGTTAAAAAAAGCTTGCCATCCGTTGGAAAATTCTATGCATCCGTTGTGTACTCACTGCATACGTGTTTCATACGCTCTATCCTTTGAGCATCCGTCCACTGAGATTTCATCCACTCAAGAAGTTTTGAGCTGCACAAAACCTTTTGAGCGGATGAACTTTCCGCTGTGTACGATGTAAATCCGTGATATACGAGCAACAAACGTTCTATGTCCGTTTATCATCCGTTAAATGTCCGCTGTATCCTCTCTGCATCCTCTGGGCATCCTCGCAACTCACATCCGCTGCAGCTGAAAACGGAAAGAGGGAGGAAACAAAAAGTACACAGAATGTCTACACAGCGTTAGTAGCACAGAAATAGAAAGGATGAGCAGTGAACGGTTTGCATCCTATATACATCCTCTAGGCTTCCTATGAACATCCCTTTAACATCCCTGCTACATACTACCCAAGTCCGTTCTTTTCTTTTCCGTTCTGTTTATGCAAATTTTTGCCACTTTTTGGAGCGGATGACAACGGATGGAGCCACCCCCAAAAATTTGCTCTTCCGCTGTGTCCTTTTTGCATACATTTTGCATCCGTTGGCCAGTGTCACCTAGCCTTAAATTTTGCTCATTTATCCTGTATCTTGGGGCTGTGCTATGTTTCAGATTTGAACTTCAAGAGATATTTCATGGGAGCACAAACCTAACACCTGTCTGCAACCTATTGCAGGTGAGGGCACATTCATTTGTTGCAGATAGGTGCTACATTTGTGCACCTGTCATTCCAAATAATATTTTACAGACTGACTTTTAAGTACTGCACAATCCAACTTTACACTTGTGAAGAGTAGCACTCCTGTGGCAACCTTTTATAACCCAGTGTCTTCATGTGGATTGAATATCAATTCCCCAAATTTCCAGCCTGCATGACCACTTTCAAGCAAATTGCTAGTGGCACGAGCAAGTGCTGTAATTTGCTGACAAATTAAAAGCTTTCCCAACAGACGGCTGTTGTTGGAGAACATCAGAAAATGATAACAGGCAATTGGGAGTAGAGTGCTGCAGACATATTTTTTCATTAGAGGTCAGGCACAAAGTTAGAAGTGCACAGTTCATGACTGCTGTCCTCAAACTGACTGCACATCTTTCAGTGCTGACATCAGATTCAAATTCTGTACTCTTCTTTCATATGGTCTCCAATAGAAAATGTAATGCTGCCTTTTGTAGCAGCACTTTTCACTACCATATACACACATAGTTTAACAGTGAACTAATTGTCATGGCATTTTGGCAATGGTAAAGAAATTGATCCATTTAGGGATAGATGTTACAGATTTATAGACTGTGATAGTTGTCCCCTTGAAATCCTGCTTTAAAGATGCTATAATGTTAGCAAATGCACTTGCCAAGAACTGTACATCTATTTCTGATTTATGACCTTTTTTCCTTGCTACATATTCAGTTGTGGCATGTATAGTTGACATAATCTGTGTCATGTTAAACCTTCTCTCTTCAGTTGTTATTTTCATTCTGTTTGGTTTTTGGACCTTCTTGCATTCCTTGAGGGAAGGAAGTTTTGTAAAAATAGGGGAAAGTGGCACTTTTATACAACAGACATTTTTCAGATCATCAGCATTGTATCAAAGAACCTCATTTCTTTGAAAAAAGATATCAAAACTGTACAGGGGTGAGATACAACTGGTGTTACTTCTGGTTCGGTACTTACGTTTTGCGCAAATATATGTGATATCTAATGGAAAAATTGTATTTACAAGAGATGCTTCAAAATGTGAAGGAAAATAAACTCGCTACCTATTTGTAACTCATTAAATCAGCCATATTTTTCCTACAATCATATGGCTGCTCTGGGGATGTTTCTGCAGTTTTGCAGTCCTATAAATGGACATAGTTGTTTTAATAAGTTATAGACAGGTGCTGAGAAATTTCAAAGCAGCTCTTGTGAATCAAATTTAAAGTATTGCAATTCAGAGTTGCATTTGAAATGTGCAGTTTTATTTTCATGTGTTTAGTTAGTGTATTTTTTTCAAAGTGCAATTTTTTTTATTTAATTCATTAACTTTTGCAGACTTACTATTCCAGCCATGTGTTAATAGTTTGATTTCGATCATAAGAAAACAGAAAAAAATATAGCTAACCAGCAGAGAAGCTGCAGGAACTTGTTTAATGTAATGCATAAGACAGCCATAAGGCAACAAACAGAAGCAATTCTGTTTCTAGCACTGAAGTGCAGAATTAAAACCAGATGTGTTTGGACTGCCAGAGAAATCAAGAACTAATTCACATCCAATTTTGGCATAGGGTTTGAGACAAGAAAAGCAGATAATTAGGATTTAGTGTTAAATTTAATCAATGGAAGGTGTAGGAGCTCACTACTTATCAGGATCAGCACCAAATATACATTTTCTGTACAGTGCATTTGATTTCTTCTTTTCAAATTGAACAAGAGGAACAAACAAGAAGCTTACTGCTAGAAAGAAATCAGCAATGTCATTTTTGTTGCATTTCACTTCTTTGTTTTTGGTTGGCTGGAAATTCCGATTAATACAATAATTCAAATCATCTTGAGGTAGGCCATAGGCAGAAAGGCATCTGTGAACCATCTATTAGTTTATTCTACAATTGCAATAGATGAGGGGATGACTAGTTTTAAAACAAAAAACCAAGGTAGCAAATATACTACAACTATTATCATGAATTTGATAGGCTGACAGTGTAACCTCACATATGGCTACTCAAAAATAAGAACTGCTAGATCTTATGAACACTGAATCCAGCATGTGTAGTCCATGATATAGGACTGAAGGTTTTATTTCCCTGGAAATCTGTTCCATTGATTATGGTATGGATTACTTGTGAGTGCATGAACATAAAATTTCGTGGAAATCATTTGAATCAATGATTCATGATCTGCTCTTTTATAACTAGGTATAACAACTGATAATATGTAGCATTTGTAATTTGAAATGCTATTTTTCAAACTTTTGCATAATAGCACATACTGCTACATATTTAGGGAAATACTACTTTCTCCACTGTACACACTTTGTACAATGGTCTATATAGAATTATTTTGAGTGTTTATTTCTGAACAATAATATTTCATATTTTAACAGAAAATAGTTTCCAGTGTTAATACAAAAACATAGATTTGTTTTAAAAGACCTATAGTTCTATGGAGTAGAATTAAGAATTGATTCCTCCTTAGAATTTTCTCATTTTTTTCATGTTTGCAGCTGAATTTTATCTGAGCTTCTCATGGGTCTTTCTATTTATACTGAGGGAGTTTGAGTGAATACATAACACCAAGGTTTATTATTTGTTTCATTTGTTTCCTAAAGTTATTCTATACCAGTATAGAAAAGTAATCACAATTTTTCTCTCACACATGTGCATACACACACACACACACACACACACAAACATGCATTGAATTCAGTTAAAGGAATAGTTCATGGCAATTGTATAAGTACTTCATTAAACAATCAACCCTACTCTATTAGACATCTCTCAGCTTTGGTTTCTTCATCCCATGAAGTTCTCACAATTCAGACATATTATATCCTGCTATTAAAAACTCAGTGATAACATCAATTTAGAAAAGCTACTCATTTTTAAACTATGGAGTACCAGTAGTCAACAGTCAGAGAAACAGTCTTGACATGGAGAAGTTTTGAGAACATTGACTTTTTCCAAGAGTCACTTTTGAGTCAAAATAATTCCAGCAAAACAGCATGCAGTAATCCATAAATCACAAAGAACGCTAGAACATCATCCAAAGATCTGTAATCTTGGTTAAATGTACTGTTTATTATTTTACCATAAGAAAAGTCCTGAATAATGGGAGAATAGGATGAATCAAGGCAAAAGCCATTTGTGCCAGTATTAACTTGATAATATATGCTGAGGAAGTTGCCAGTATATCTTTTCATTCACCAATTATCTCTCTCCATTTTGATGAGTAAACCCAATTCACCCCCCCTCCATTTTTAAAAAATCCTGTTTCAAGGGCAGATAGAGAGAGAGGTCTTACCAGGGAAAGGTGAGAAGGAAAATCATTCTTTGTAGAATGTCCTTCCACTGAGTAGAGAAGGGCTTTATAAAAAATCATTTTCATCAATATTTCCAGTTTGTATGTCACAGTCAGCTGTAATAGAATGGCCGAAAGGATTTGTGATATGGTTAGTCAAACCTATCATAAGGTATGAACAAGGGACTTTATCTTTGTCCATCTGTGTAAAGCCACAGAACCAAGCCATTAATATATTTTTAAAAGCCCCAACTTTGGTTTTCTTCAAGGTAGACAAAGGTACAGTACCGTGTCATGCTAAACATGGCAAAAACAAGCCATGGCTTGGAGATATAGCCAGTGTATACATATTTTACCTTTAAAGTACCAATCCTACATCTTCCAAAAATAAAAAGGTTAATATCTTTAGGATTTCCCACTTTAGGTATGTTATATTTCTTGCAAAAATCTCACATGATATTAAAAAAACATGTGTATCCTTAAATTAGCTAGCAACTACATTAATACAAATTTTTCTCAGTTCTTTTGTAAATGTAGGATTTAGATAAGCATGTTTCATATGTGACAGAGCTCATATTATTTCAAGCTGTGTTGCCTTTTTTATTGGTTGCAATGCACTAGCAATGAATATAAGGTTGGAAGTAGCAGTATTTCCCTTTTGCTTTTCCCTGATTTTTGGCTGGATACTTTTCCTTATTTTTCACAAATTGGTTAAATTTGATAGACAAAAACATACTCCTACAGTCCAATCAGTATGTATAGTAGAAGGAGTAGAATGTCCTCTCAAACAATTATTGGAAAAAATCAAGTTTGGCTTTGCTTGGAAGAAGCTCCTCATCCTGCAGAATAAGACACTTTATATACAGATAATAAGAGTTGGAAGGACCGTGTAGGTCATCTAGTCCACACACCCCACCCAAGTGGGAGACCCTACACCATTTCTGACAAATGGCAGTCCAATCTCTTCTTGAAAGTCTCAAGTGATGGCATTCCCACAACGTTCGAAGGCAAGCTGTTCCATTGGTTGATTGTTCTCACTGTCAGAAACTTTCTCCTTGTTTCCAGGTTAAATCTCGAATATAATTCTGAATGAGTACTATTTAGCCCAATACTGCACCTTTATTTTAGAATCTTGGGATTAAAAAACAAAGATTGTTTTTAAATGTGTATTTTCAAGTGTTAAAATTGTCCTCTTATTTATTGGTCTTTATTCTTTCATTTCACTTTTGTTTAATAAAGCTGAGAGCTTCTTTGCAAAGCTTTATAAACTCGTTCTTAAATTTTTGAATCACTTTTGAAAGTGGCTCTATCCTACTTCTTTCTAGTAAAGTGACCTTTTTAAATGGAGAGAAGTGGGTTTAGATGACAGTCATGATAAATGCGGTCATGTTCACTCAATAAAATAAGGCCCAGTGCATTTGAGGATAAATCAGTGAAATGTACAGCCCCACCTGTCTGTCTCCATCATTCATTTCCACTGTCACTTTCACAGTGGCTGATGGATCACAGTTGCTGTAAAATTAGACAGCCTTTAATCTCATTTCATCCTGATTAGCTTCTCTTTACCCTTTCCCTCTAACTCACTGACTGACACGCTAAAAACTCACACTGGGCTGTGTTTGAGCGTGGCATTCAAACTTCTTTTCAAATCCCTTTTTGGAGGGGAAAATAGGTACTCACCTAAGCTGAAATGAAATGCAAAGATGAGTGAGCCTGAGACTCATATTAAAATAAATCAGCAAAGCAGAAGACAGTATACAATTAATGAAAGAGATGGTTTGCATCACTAGACTGAAGACTGGCCTGTACATTGTATTATTTACACCCATGAATTCTTAGTGAATTGTTGTAAGATCAGTTGAATGGTATTGTGGAGCACAAGAGGATTGCCTCAGCAGTACAAAAAAATTAAGTTACGTCCTCCAAAATTCAGCCATATATGTTGCATAGTTCAAATGGCTATTTTAGGCATGCACATTCATATATCTTACACCAAATCATTTCATCCTCCTTTCCATTGTTCTGTTTAAATATTGCAATTTTATTCAATGTTCTATCTTTATTTGAACTAAAATGTAGAGTTGTACTATGATCTCCATAAATTACATTTTTAGACTTTTTTTAGTTGACATTCTTGGACTTTCCTTTCTTTGCTTATTACTTTAGAGTTTGAAATGACACAAAATCATAATATAGAGAATCTTATAGGTTTTTCAGTCTCTGCTCTGATAAGTTGTTTGCCTTATGTTTGCATTTCACTGCATATCAACAGACTTGCTCAATAACATGAAAATATTTCAACTACTAAAATATAACAATGTGATATACTATAATCAGATGCACATGTAGTTTATCTCCTACCTAAGAACACTGAATTTAAGGGTAGTACAGCCGATTACATTTACAGATAATTGGCATTGTTTGAAATTTAAAGTTCACTCATAGGCACAACTATTTCAGATGCATGATTTTTCAGTATAACATCACATCATTTTGGTAAGGCTCATGGATATGCTGTTGAAGGGCACTGCAGTATAATATCAACCAAAAACACGACTGGAGTTCAATGAGTTTTATCTGAATAAATATGTCAACAAATTAATTCCTATGAAGATACAATTGGCTTGTCATTTGTCACAAATTAAAATAAAACAGCACATTAATTGTATCTGTTGCTTGTAAGATATACCACCAATATATAATGTTAATTAATGCATTTTTACTAAACTTACCTGCCTATCAGTTGCTTTTGCTTAGACAGCTGCATGAGCACAGACTATGAAAATGATATTTGACCTTTACTGGAAACTAAATATGCACCTTGCTTATTCATCATTGCTTCAGCAAAAAAAAATCAGTAAGAAGCTTAAATGGGACTACTTGGTCTTTAAGAAAATGTGTCCTACACAAGGAAGCTGCACATATTTCTTATTTTTATTTGCATATGCTACATTCAATTGCACTAAGAAAAATAAAAGATAATAAAACAAATGAAATGAGAGATATATCACCCAAAATAATTCAAGCGTGAGATAAGCTACCTCTTTTTTTGGCACTGGCAAAACAGCACAAAGTAAGAGCTGGCCCTGAGTCATATTGATTTCCCACTGCACTGGTTTCCTAAGTGCTCTATTGATCCGTGTCAAGCAATAAGTTCCCTGCCTATACATGCACATCACTTCCCCATTTGTCCTCACCTAGATTTAAGGTGCCCATATGATGAGCAGAACAAGGACATTATTTTTCCTACTGGTGACAACCAGCCAGAACTGCTGCATGTGGTACAATTTAGCTATGTGAGTATGCATTTCAACATATGATGTTTAATAGTGCCACATACCACAAAGCAATTCATTTTATGGCATTAATGCTTCATTTTTTTCTAGTACCTCTGTAACCTTAGGGAAAACATATCAGAAAACGGACTGTCTCATTTTTCTCCCCTTCATAGTAACAACTTATCCACAACAGTTTTTAAAGGAATGTTGCTCTTTCAGCAAAGGGATTCCTGATTCAGGGGATGGAAAATGTTTGATTGTGCTGCTAATGACATTGTATAGGAAATTAAGTACATATATTTGGAGGAGGCATTAAATCAGCAGGACCTTAATTTAGAAACTGAAAACTATATGGAATGCAGCATGTATGTTGCTGTGTGAGAGAAAGCTATTGAATCATTTGAAGTTTTGATGTGGAGATGTTGCCTACAGACTGAATCTTGGCCAAGGGCGTTATATGATTATCGAGCACTCTCTAACTATTGCATTTTATGAAACATTTCTATTTTGTAGAGTACTGTTTATATACAATATTTACTGTAATTTTTTGTTAGCAAGCTAAACTTTGTCCAGAGTGGATTCTAAGACTGCCTCAATCCAAAATCTAATTGATAATGAGACTGGCTGTGCATGCTGATGAGACCTTCTGCATGCTTTAGGAAGCTATGGTGGCAGCTCATTCAAATAACAGAATGCCAGAAACTGTTACAAATTTCTGTGAGCTCTTTTGTTTTGAAATATCAATTATGCTGGAGTTTTCCAAACCTGCTAAACTTCTTTCAGTTGCAAATGCAGAACAAAATCTTCTGATCAGAACAGTAAGCAGATATGACAATGCCACTGACCATCTAAACAGGTTATAAGGATTGATTCACAGCAGGTTTTAGATCACTGAGTGCTTTTACTGGGACTAAAACATTAAAGTCTAAATTTGAAGGCAAATATAGGTCTCAGGATAATGTTGCAGGATCCAATCTGGGTCAGTCACTGGGACAGAAGTTTTTTCTTCTGAGCTTTCGGACTCGTGCTGGAGCCCATCTTCAGGGAACTTTACTCCAATAGCACACACTTTGCCAGAGAAAAGTTTGATGAAGATAAGCTCCAGCATGATTCCAAAAGCTCGGAAGAGAAAACCTCTGGTCCTGGTGACTGACCCAGATTGGATTCTAAATTTGAACTTCCCTGAAATCATCAGAATAACCATACTATTACACCGACTGTTGAAATGTACCTTAATAAAATATATCTACTTTATTCACAGTTATGCCATACAATAGTGCCCATCACTGTGTTGTGGAAGTAGAAAATTTCTTGTTCGTTCTGGGAGGAGAAGATCAGTGGAATCCTAATGGTACGTATGCAATAATTAGTTGAACTATGAAGAAATACATAAATAACATCCTCCACACAAATAACTAATGGGTAGGAAATCCATGAACTGCTACTTATACATGAAATAGCAGTATGGTAATTTTCCTTCATTTTTATACATTGATTTGTCCCATCTCACGCTCTAATCTTATCTGATCAGATCAGAAGAGCAGATTATTTAATGCTAAAATAAAATCAGAAAACACTGAAGGAAATACTCGGAATCTAGAAGCAACCTTGAGCAACTTTCTTGGGCTTCAGATTATATACCAATGATTTCGGCTGCGATTTAAAATTCATTTATGGCAATAAAGCCTCATCTTTGAATCATTGATTGTCCAACATTACATAGTTGTAGAAGAACAAATTAGAACACAGAGTTCTAATTATCAAATTACAACACATTTTTTTAGGCCTATTAAAACATTAAGGTGTATGTTTCAAAATCTATGCATGTATAAAGAGAGGATCCACAACACAAGCATTTTTATAGATCCAGTTGCAGTTACTGCAGAAACATATGCATAAATTCTACATATTTAAAACCAAATATATATGCTAATATGAAGCTTGAAAGTATTGTATTAGAAGGATAATCTCTTAAAATCGCTATGTAAACTGTTACATGCATATATATGTCTAACGAAAGAAATTAAAGCAACAAGCTTCTGTACTCCAAATCACTTTTTTAATTCAACAATCAAACCCTTCCGCTTTAGCAGAATACTTCTACCTTATGATGGGAGAATAGAAAGTGGAAACTAATTTCATGAGTTGCCCCTCTAATTAGAGTTACATCACTGATTTGGGATTTCAGTATTTCTGGTATTCACTCATGATCTCTAAAATGTTTGAATAGTTATTCCTTAATTAAGACATTTGGTGAGAATTGTTTAAAATTGTATCAATGTTTTTGTGTACCTTTATATTTCTTGTGTTTCCATTACTCACTTTTTTTTCTAGTGCCAATCTGATATGATCATGTAAAATTCTCAAATGCCTTCAGATTTTTCTGGTACTCCTGCATCTCTAGTCTTATCAGTGATTTACATAATGATTATGGTAAGGGCTTTTTAACGAGATTACTTTATAAATTTTCTGTGGAGGGAAATGAAATCATTTAACAGGCTTTTGAACAAAGCAAAAGAACAATATGCCTTGCAAAATTTAGAATATTGTCAAGACATTATTGAAAGGCTCGTACATAAAGGCAGAGTTGCAGCTGTAGCAGTCTGTGTAACATAGATAATTATGACTTAGAAAGTATAAAACAGCTTGCAGGTACACATTTTCACTTCAAAATGCCAGAAGATCCAGCTGAAATTACATATACTGCATATATTTTATTTGAAAAGCCCATTGCAGCATCTGTGCTAAACCAAACTGTATCAAAGCATTACATCTGTTCATTTCTTTATAAACTAAGCTAAGCAATCTTCTCTAATAGCATTATTTCAATAGAGATTTAAAAATTATTTATTTAAGTCAGTGATTTGGAAAAAAATTACTTTTGCAGTCTGTTCTTAACAAGCTATTCTAAAAAAGATTACAGATAATTTATTTATAGAAGTATATGCTATAGAGCTTACCTGAAGGTTGATGTTATTGAATTTCTTAAATCAAAAAAATGTGCAAATACCTGCATTAGACTATTTGGATGGTAGGTCTCCCCAACTGCTACACTAAATTCAGAAGGATAATTTCTGAGTTATTTCACTCAAATTGAAATTGTTGGTTTTGTTTTTGGCTAGTTTGTTTGTTTAGCCATTTGTTTGTTTGTTTGGTCATCTCAAGTACATAACTGGGAGGCTTATAACATTAGAACCAAAATATATTAGAACCAAAATATTAAACTCAATCAAGAAATAAACTGCATAATACTTAGAGAATCATAGAATCATGACCACAAAATGTGCTCCATTTCACATACAGGACTCCAGGATCAGCCACAGAATCAGAGCCTTCCAAAGGGTCAGCAGATTGGAGGCCAGCCTAATTTCAGGAAGGGTGATGTTCCAGAAGATGGGCACCACAGCAGAAAAGGCTTTTTTTTCCCCAGGGGGCTCAGCCAACACTTCTTAATTGATGGAATGCCTCACTTGCTAGATTTGACAAGATGGGTAAAAACAGTCAGTTTGAAATGGTCCCATAAGTAATCCAGGCCCAAGCCATAGAGGGCAGTGATGACTAACTTTTTCAGCATTGAGTGCGCATAGCCCGTGCACACACATGCATCCCAAAATGCAATACGCATGCATCCCCCATGCATGCACTTTGCCCCCACGCATGTGCACGTCCCCTGCACATGCACCATCGTGTATGCATGTGCATCCCATGCATGTGTCCTGCCCCACGCATGTCCTCCGTGCATGTGTGGCAGAGACCCAAAGACCAGCTGAGAGGCGTATGTACACATGCACGGCAGAGCAGAGCTAGGGCGACTGCTCACATGCCCATAGAGAAGGCCTTGGATGTCACCTCTGGCATGCGTGCCAAAGGTTCACCATCATGGGTGTAGGTTTTTTAAAGGTAATTACCAGAATGTTGAATTGCATCTGGAAGCAAACTGATAATGGTGATGCGGTGGTGTTACATGCCCCATATAGCTAGTACAGTTAGTCCTCGACTTACAATCACAATTGATTTATGTTGCTAAATGAAACATACGTTAAGAGAGTTTTGTTCCATTTTACAACTTTTCTTGTCACAGTTGTTACATAAATCATTGCATTGATTAAATTAGTAACATGGTTGTTAAGTGAATCTGGGTTCCACATTGACTGGGATTGTCAGAAGTTTGCAAAAGCTGATCACATGGCCCCAGGACACTGCAACCACCATAAGTACGAACCACTTGCCAAGCATCTGAATTTTGATCGCATCTACCATGGAGATGCTGCAACGGTCATGAGTATGAAAGGTGGGGAAAAAGTTATTTTTTCAGTGCCGTTGAACTTTAAATGGTGACTAAATGAACTGTCAAGGACTACCTGTACCACTAATTACTTGTGCTGCCATATGTTACCTGAACTGAAGTTTATGAATGCTCTTCAAAGGCAGCCCCAGGCACAGCACATAACAGTCATCCAAACGGGAGGTGACAAAGAGCATGAGTGATCATGACATCCTGATCTCTGAATGGGCACAACTGATACATAACATGAAGACATACAAAGACCCTCCTATCCATAACTCCCACTGGTTCTTTGAGCAGGAGCCAAGGGTCTGGGAAGACCCTAAGTTGCTCACTGCTTCTACCTGAGACAGTGTCACCACATCCAGAAATAACAATGGAAGGATCCCAGAATAGGAAGTCCCCAAAACTACACAATTTTATACGGGTTGAGTTGAAGCCTGTTGTGACCCTTCAGCCTGTTGTGCACAGCCTTCAGGCACTAAGATGAGACTTCTGTTGTATCATCAAAATGGCCTGGGGTAGAGATTAAAAAGCTGGGCATTAGCAGCAGATTCACCCAAACTGTTGAAACACCTTTCTGGCAGCTTTATGAAGATGTTAAACAAGAGGAGGGGAGAACATACCAAGCCTTGGAGCACATTACATAACAGTAGATGAAATTACGATGGAGAAATACTTTATTGATTTTTCTTCTCAAACTCCAGAAATGGATTTGGAAGATCAAAAAACTGTTTCTCCCAGCTTTTAACCTTGATGTTCATGTTTCCTGATGAAAGCTACAAGAAAACTACACAGAATATTCTGGTGACCCATAGGAAGGGGCATGATAACATGATGGTGAAAAACCTGAAACCAAGGAATTTTGCTTCCATTTTTAAAACCTGGACATAAGGCTTGACTTTTTTTCATAATTTGTAAATAAATTTAAGTACCCCTACTTCAACAACAGAAAACAAGGAGTCATCTTTCTGACAAAGATGTATTTTAGGAATGATATATGGGTACAATAAATATACATGCTCAACAGCTTTGCTTACCATTTATCAGCAAAGAACAAAAATCTTCTTTTAGCTCATACTTAGTTTTGTGTAAACAAATTTCTTATATCAATTTCTGTATATCAGAAGACAGACAAAGAAGAACTAGAAGAAGAGAAAAGAAGGTATAAGTGGAAGATGAAATATTAATAATAATAAATGGGAGATTTGGAAGGGACAGGTATAGATGAAGGGAAAAGAGAATTAATATTCTCAGAAATGAAATTATCCTGGGAGGTACTGATTGACATGACAGACAGTATATTTGGGTAACTTGTGTTAATAGGAGTTAGAAATTCATATAAATAAGGGACTCCTTAGTGCTCCTTAGAAGTATGAAAGAATCCAAATCACATGACATAATTACAAAATATAAATCAAATTATGATTAGTTTTGAATGCCAAAAATCTATATTTCGTTGGCACTGAATTTTGAATTTAATTCCCATGAAAAAAGCACTTTGTAAGCATCATGGTTTTGATAGAGAAATACATGATTTAACTGTGGTGTAGTTATGCTATAAATTGTAAGTTGCATGCAAGGAATAATTTTTTAAAATTTCTGCATTGAAGGCTCAGATATCAAACATAAATTGTAATGCACTCTCCTTGCTCAAGTCTTTCTTTGGATGTTAATAAGAATATAGCAATGCATTCAATATAGCTTAATATCTTGGAGGCATAGATTTTTCTTGACTCTGGCATATAGAAATCCTTATGAAATACAGGGTGAAGTAATAACTAATGTTTTTTCATATTTGACTAAATAAATTTGATTAGATAAAGCTGCAGGGAAGTGTTGTTAATTTTTTATCGGTCTAAATAAAAACATCCGTAATTGTCATTCACAAGTAAAAGACTAATACTATAAAACTGTGACTTGCAAATCATACAGCATCAGCAGCCACTCTACTATTAAAACAGAATGAGGCAAATGGCAAATGCTCAGGGGCATGGAACAGTAATGAAAAGTGGAAGTCTTATGTTCATCTATTCAGATGTTATGAAGAACGCTACTTACTCCTATACTATCTGAGAAACAAATATGGCTAGTTTAATAAGTTACATGTGTGTGCCCCTTCTTATTATTCTGGATTAGGTTCAAAGCATTGCTAGTCCTACTGTACATCCTAATACTGGAATGAGAAGTTTATTTGGTCAGCCTAATCATTTGTATGTGAACAGAATTTTTTTTTCCATTTTGATCTTCAAGCAACAAAAGGCTTTGAGTCAGTCCTTCAAAAAGCAAGGAGCTAAATGTGAAATTAATCTCTTTACAGGCAAACACAGTACAAACTTTGTCAGCCGGTATGATCCTAGGTTTAACAGCTGGATACAACTTCCACCTATGCAAGAAAGGTAAAATTTACCAGATATTTGGAAAGTGGTAATGTCACAATGATTGGTAGTACTTTCTGTCAGACAGAGCAACGAGAGAGAGAAATGAAATGCTATGTTTTTTTTCTTAATAATAAGAAAAAAGAATCATTTTGAGTTATGAAATTAATGTTCTATTTGGAAGCCTTAAAATATATTTCTACATTTCTTAACATTTGATTGTAGCATGTCATATAAAATCTAACATTTTCTCTTAAGATTGAAAAAAGTTATGATATTCATTCATGGCTTTTCTTAAATTCAGTATGGTTGGAAAATTGCCTTCCTAGGGCAGCTTAGGAACTGATAGGTCATATGCATTGACTGTTAAACCACAGCATCTGGATATCTGCTGTGGGGCTGAAGTTTCTGTATAATCAGGCAGAGAAAGCTGATTGAAGCATGCTAGCAATGAAGGGATTTCTTCTTTTGATCTGAACCTTATCAACCCATTTTTTAAATTGAAATATTTATTTTTCTTATTTTATTCAAGCCCATCTGCTAAAAAATACACTTTAAATCAGTCCTGTATTATTTAAACTGATACTAAAGTACCGATGTACCAAATAATTAAACTGCTACAAGGTTAGGTTCCAACAGTTTTAAAATACACCGCGCAAATTTACTAAACGGAACAAACAAAGCATTGGTATTCAGCCATAGGAAATATAGTGTAAAGCCTTTGAACAAAGCAGTAAAAGCTGCACTTCCAAGCTTTCTGTTTGTTTGTTTATTTGCCATATGGAGTGAAAGCTAATTAGGGGACCCCTAAATTTAATGTGGCTGATTACATGGGCAGCTTGTAAATCAAGGGTTGCAATTTTAAGATGAAAGTCATAATCCGAATCTTAAGATACTGATGAACACTATATAAAGCATTTGGAGATACCCCTTAGCTAGGACATCCATAAAAATGGAAGATGTTCAGCTCATTATCCATTTGAATAAATCTACTTCTCCCAGCCTCACTGCCTCTAACTTAAAGCAGATTTAATGTCTGCACTGAGTATATTACATTTACAGATATATTGAGGTAGAGAACATCCTCAGTATTTTCCTACAAGCCTAACTCATATTTCAAATATAAATAAAAGCACCAAAACCCTGCAATCTATTAAATATTGTGAGGTTTGTTGCTATTTTGGTAGGGTTTCATAGGAAGGTCATTGACCTTTACAGCATAGTCTATATAACTTTTAAAGTGTTTTGAGGCAAATTTTAAGCACCTAATATTTTTTTCAAAATTTTATTTATGTTCCTATTATATCTATAAGATAAGCCACTGAAGAAATACAATAATTTAAAAATATAATCTAGTGGTTTAATGTTTTTGCTGTACATCTTTTAGAACAAAGACAGTTATGGGTGAAAGAGGACAATTTCAATGGCTTCCAAATTGTCTAGCAAAATGGCATATGGACAAGCTTCCGCTCATCACTGGTCTATAGTATATAGATAGGGAAGCATGTGGACATAATTTGGATTTTTTTTCTAAAAAGCAAGACTTGGAAGAATCAGAGGTTCTTCCAAATTTTGCTTTTTTGGAAGAAGCCTTGTTGGGAGGTGTCGCTGTGTATGCTTCTGATAATTGTAGTGCCTAGAAGATTGACATAGCTAAAAGATTTGCCAAGCCTCTCTTGGAAAGAACATTCTCATTCTTGGCAGGGCTTGGCTACTATATCAAGGTTGTAACCTGATGGTAATGTGAGACACAGTATCACAAAGATTCACAGACCACAGAGGAAGACACAATGAGGGCACAACAAAAGATGAAATTGCAGTATTGCTATGCCCTTATTTTACAACAGTAAATGTTTGGCCAACAACTGAATTAGCCTGGTATCTATTCACTTAATCTCAAGAGACATGTTGCAGCCATGTAAACTTTAAAACTACCAGTAAGAGCAGTCTGAATCTATATTCAGAATACTGAAGGCTAAATTTAATTTCCAGTTACAGTATATTACATTTCAGAAATGTAGCATTAATTAGTACAAACTATATTAAAGCTTGTGGCGTATTTGAAAAATGTAACAGAAAATGTTAATATTGCCAATCCAAGGAAACTCTGATAATGAAAGAGTTTAGTACAAGATTAAATTGTTTGGCAGTTGTCAATATCAAAGTGTCCATATCGTGCATCACCCTCTTTCATACAAAACAGTAGGAAATTAGGAGTCTTTGGTACTCTCTGTGTTTGGTTGTTTTCTTGCAGATATTTCATTACCCGAACTAGATAACATCAACAATAGGAAATTCATTCAATCTGGAAAGCTCTGGAAGGAAGCATTGTTACCTCCTACTGGGAGTTACCTTTTTTAATTTACAGCTTGTTTCATCTGATGAATCTCCTTTATGGGGAAATTCTTGTTTCACTTCATGGATCTCCTTTGTGGGATTATTGAGTCAAAACTTCATCAAATCAAAATGTTTCTTCAAAACCTAATATCTTTGCTTCAAACGCTCTACTATCATCCCAGTGCCAAAGAAGCCCTCCATCAAGGAACTGAATGACTACAGACCAGTTGCTCTAACATCTGTTGTTATGAAAATCTTTGAAAGGCTAGTGCTGTCCCACCTGAAAACCATCATGGATCCGCTATTAGATCCCATGCACTTTGCATATTGAACAAATAGATTGACAGATGATGCTGTTAGTATGGCTCTGCACTACATCCTGCAACATCTTGAATCTCCAAATACTTACACAAAGGTCCTCTTTGTAGACTTCAGTTCAGCATTCAATACCAACATTCCCGACATTCTTCTTACTAAATTTAGCTAGCGGTACCTGAATACACAGGTGAAGCTAGGCAGAATCACATCTGATACCTGTACAATTAACACAGCGACACTGTGTGCTTTCTCCACTTCTCTTCTCCCTATGTACCAATGACTGCATCTCAAACAATCCATCTGTTAAAATACTGAAGTTTGCTGATGACACAACAGTGATTGGTCTCATTCGAGACAACAATGAATCTTCAGACAGACAGGAGGTTGGTTGTACAACTTGCCTCGTGGTGTAACCAGAACAATCTGGAACTGAACACACTCAATATGATTTGATAGCTTATTGTACCCTATGACTATTATTAAGTGTTGTACCTTCTGATTCTTGACTCTTGATGAATGTATCTTTTCTTTTATGTATACTGAGAGCATTTGCCCCAAGACAAATTCCTTGTGTTTCCAATCACACTTGGCCAAGAAAGAGTTCGATTCTATTCTACTCTTTATTTTTTGTAGTAATGGGCTGAAATAGCATGAAATATCATTAAACAGAGATAATCTTTGGAAAATTCCAATGTAGTTTGAATGGAAATCTACTTTTATTTCTATTATCTACATATTTGTTTACCTAGATTTCAAAAAACCCAACTCCTAAAGTCCTTTGAAATTGTTTCTACTTCTCTCTTCTCTCTCAATTCATACTAAAGTTCCATTCCACTCAGCTACCTACTATTAGGCACCTCTTCTGGTCATGTTCATTTAATATCAATAATCAGTATGATTGTCACAAGGGTACACTGTAGTCTTCACATATTTTCTCAGTTTGATTGTATCAACACTTCTTTTTTTGTTCTAATCTGTAACTCAGTTTTCAAATAAGCATTTGATTCAAATAAGTATTTTGTGACATAACCCTAATATGATTTGCACCACTTCCATCTCCTCAAACACACAAGTCATTTTGTCTTCTCTGTCGTTGAAAAGAATTACCACAACAGTTCTTATCCAGTTAACAATTATTACTTACAATTAGATTCATTCAGATATCACTGTTAGGGACTTTAATCTTATATTGCTTTGGAATAAAGGAAGGTATTAGTTTTAACAGAGAGAAGATAACTTGCTTACAGAAAGAATTGAGTTAGATTCAGTTTGTGGAACCATGTTAACTATTTACTTATGTTTTTGGAATCCAAAAGCCAAGGAGCTTTATAAATTGCATTAATTACAAACAGTTCTCTATTGTGATTGCAACCCAGTTGTTGTGGTTCACTGGCAGCAGGTGCAGACAACAAAGGTCTCTGATAGCAAAGATTTGGGTGAGGGGCCTGCATGTGATGCAGGGATGGGGCCAGGACTATCTGGTGCTGCCTTTGGAGCTTGTGGAGTCTGGCAGCAGTGATGCAGAGGACCTGTTCCCAGTGCATACAGAGCTGCCGAAGGAAAGAGCAGCTGAAGCAGCAAGGGCAACTCAGGAGTAAGGCTGGAAGATGATGGCCTGTCCCATAAGGGATAAAAACCAGCCCTCGGGGATGTGTTCTTTGCAGGAAGCAAAGAAGTTATTTAGACTCATAGACCTCGTTGAATCCCTGCTTACTCCAGTTTGTTTTTGAAACTTTTGTCAGTGGATTAGTCTTCTATTCTTGGCAGCCTTTTGCAACCTTGAAAGGACTTGCTTTTGATATCGGACAATTAGGTTTACATGTCTCTTGGCTGGGAATGCACTGAATTCCCAGTGCCGCATTAAAAAAGGTTTGCTTTTATACACAATTTGTGTCTGTTTAATTTGAACAAGGTTTGGGTCAGAATGCCAGTTGAAGGGTTGATAAACTTTTCCTATGTTTCTTTTCTTTTAAAAAGTAAAGACTTATATGCCATTTGTCCATTGAATGTGTAGTACCTTGTAGAACTTTGGCTTAAGTACTATATGTTTTGCTTACATTAAGTGGCATTGATCAAATATTATTTGTTTTAAAAAATTAGTTTATAAAAGTTTCATGGAGAATTCTCAGTTGCCATTACTGTTATAAGTGGTCAGCCATTAGGGCTATGACTGCTAGTAAGATGTATCTATTCTTCTGGAGAAAAATGTCCCAATGCCAATCTAAATGAATATGAACAACCTTTCCATGAATTCCCAGCTTAAAGTTTTCAAATTTCAAGCTTCACTGGATAATTCTGAGTCAGGTCAATGTTGCTGAAAATATTAACTTTTCTGTTAGCTTGTAGAAAAGACTCAGAAAGGATACAATATGCATCTTGTGTTATCATTATCTCTATAGCTTAATCACTAAGGATAACATGGTTCTGTTAGCAGAGAAAATGGTGTTTAGATGGTGGGATTGGATCAGCTTGGAGCTTCTTGGAGCATTTCTCCATTCTGAATGTCAACCAAAGGTTTGACCATATTGTAAATGGGATACATCATTTTCCTGAGCTTTATAACAGTGACTTTCACCCCTACTTTAAAAAGTCAGTGTGCCACCTTCCCTTCTCATTCAGCCACTGACCCAATCTGGCCTTGTCTTAAGGTATCTGAAATATGAAAAACAGCACAGTGTTTCAACCATAAACTCTTCAATAGAAAGTGTCCCTCTAAAAGAATTTGGTGTTAGTATTATTGCTCATCATTTTAATACATACTCAATGTAAGATAGATTATCAACCTGCAAGATTCTGGGCAGAAATCATTGTGGAATTCAAGAAAGATGTTCTTAACTTTGTCATATATCTACATTGTAAAAGTTACCTGAGTATGTTTATTAAATTTATAAGTTGCCGGTCTCACTGTCCAAAGTTCAATTCCAGGGCCTTTTTTCACAAGGTTCTGAAGGATTTATGATTGAACCAATATCTGATATGGAAGAACAATTCAATGTAATATATTTTACAAGAGATAGCAAGGTATTTTTGGTGATCTGATATATGTGAGGAGGTTATTTCTTTCTGAAATTGCATTTTTAATGTAATATTTTAGCATGGAAGTTTTTTTGTAGCAATTACATGTTAACTTAAGGCCCTGTCACACTGCCCAACAGATGCAAAACGTTTGTAAAAAGGACACAGCGGACAAGAAAAATGTTCCATCTGTTGTTATCCGCTCTCAAAAGGAGCAAAAATTTGCATAAGCAGAGCGGATGACACGGAAAGGAACGGACGGGGGGAGGACGCAGAGCGGATGGAAAGCGGATGCGGAATGGAAGCCTAGCGGATGGAAGCGGATGAGAGCGGATGGCACATCCGCAGGGCTTCCGGGGGGCCTCAGCAAAGCGGACGCGGAACGGATACAGCGGATGCACAGCGGATGAAGCGGATGCAGAGCGGAAGCCTAGCGGATGCACAGTGGAAGCCTAATGGATGCCTAGCGTTAATTGCACATGCAGGGAGGATGCATTGCGTAAGCCCCCCGGATATAAGGGAAGCAGCTTGGAAGCAGGTCACCATTTAGAGGAAAGACCTGCTGCCGGATGGATTGACAGCCTTGCCTGCCCTGCCTGCATGCCTTGCTGCCAGCCTCCCTGCCAGCCTTGCTGTCTGCCTGCCTGCCAGCCTTGCTGCCATCTCCCTACCAGCCTTGCTGTCAGCCTTGCTGCCAGCCAGTCTGCCTGCCAGCCTTGGTGCCTGCCTTCCTGCCAGCCTTGCTGCCTGCCTTCCTGCCAGCCTTGGTGCCTGCCTGCCAGCCTTGGTGCCAGCCTGCCTGCCAGCCTTGGTGCCAGCCTGCCTGCCAGCCTTGGTGCCAGCCTGCCTGCCAGCCTTGGTGCCTGCCTGCCAGCCAGCCTTGGTTCCTGCCAGCCTCCCTGCCAGCCAGCAACCCCACAACCATGGGGAAGAACAGAAAGCCTCAGCCATCTGCTGCCAGCCCTGGCAAGAGGGACAGGGCCACCATCCCATCCCCTGGCCCTCACTCTGGTTCTGCTGGGGGTTCTGTAGCACGGGCTCGCTCTTCTGGGACTGGAGCTTCTGCTGCTTCTGCTTCTGGAGGAGCTGATGATGCGGGGGATCAGACAAGCACTCCAGCACCAGCCACCTCCACAGCACCTGGACCTTTCACCCCTGAGGCTGAACGACCAAGAGGAGTACCAGAGACTCATTTTTGTTTTATAGCTTGTGGTTAATAAAGTCTCTTAGATTCACACACTTGCTTCTTTTCTTTTTTTTTTAATAAAGTCTTGATGGAAACTTTTAGAAATGGTTTAAGCCTTTGCATGCTTGTGGGATGGGTTAAGATAGCAGTGGGGTGGGCAGGGATACCTGTGGGATGTGTAATAGCTGTGGGATGGGTAAGGATAGCAGTGGGATGGGTTAAGATAGCTGTGGAATAGATAAACCTCCAGTGCAAGCATAGTGGGACTGTATGGTCCACCCTCCCAGGTGCCACACATATGGCCCTTTATCATCAATACTAATGTAATCATTCATCCACACATGTCAACATAAACACAACTCTTTATTAAATGCCCTGTTCATTGTAGGCCCACCCAACATACATGGCCCAATCTCATCAGTGTGATGAGATTGGCTGAAGGAAGCATCCATTAGTCATCTATCATCCTGTCTTGCCACTCCACTGCTCCAGCTGGGGAGTTGCACCAGTGTCTCAAGAGGTTGCGCTGCTTCTTCCCTTCACCTGAGGCTCTGTTGGGCCCTTGCGCATCCTCAGTGTCGATCAGGTTTTGCCCTTGCCTCCATTCCCCAGGCTCCATGTCCCCATTGCCTTGTTGGAGGTCCACGAGCCTGTTCTGCAAGACTGGGTAGCGGGTGCGCATGAGATTGTGCAGGATGCAGCAAGCTTCCATGATCCTCCTCATGGTCTCTGGGCGATGCTGCATGGTGGTGAGAAGTACCTGGAACCTGTTGGCCAGGATGCCAAAGGCGTTCTCCACCACCCGACTTGCCCTGGACAGCCTGTAGTTGAAGATCCTCTCTTCATGGGTGAGGCATTTGGAGGTGTAGGGCTTCATGAGGTAGGTTGTGAGGGAGAAGGCGTCAACCCCCATGATGAAGTAGGGCACATCTTGCGTGTCGTTAGGCAGGGGGTCTGGATCTGGGAAGCCCATGATGAGGTTGCATTCCAGCCCCTCCTTGAGGTGACTGGCGTTGTATACCTGGGCATCTGAAGCTGACCCGTTGCCTGAAGCATAGATGTACATGAACTTGTGGTCAGCATCGACCATGGCGAAGAGGATGATGCTGAAGAAGCCCTTGTAATTGAAATAAGTGGACCCCGACTTGGCTGGTGCTTTGCAGGCCACGTGCTTGCCATTGATGGCTCCAATGGTGTGTGGGAAGTTCCACCTCTGATACCACTGCTCTGCAACTTCCTTCCATCCTTCTTCAGTGGAGGGGCACTGGAGGAGCTCCTCCATGTATTCTTCGATGATGGCCTGCACCACTTCTCTGACCACAATGCTGATGGTGTTGTGTGGCACCCTCCAGCCGTACTGCATGCTCCTGTAGGTGGTCCCTGAGGCCAGGTGGCGCAGAGTGAGTGCCACCTTGAGCCCAGGTTCCAGGCTGGGCCGGAAGTTGGTGTTTGCCTTGGTCAACCTGGGTGTCAGGCACTGCACAACTTCGTCAAACATGGCTGGAGGCATCCTCATGAAGTTCTGGAATGCCCGAGTGTCTTTGTTCCTGAGCTCCACCATCAGCTTGTTGTACAGTCCGTACTCTGCTCTTCTGGTGATCCATCTTCGGACCCAGACGCTTCTTGGCCACCTCCTTTTCTTCCTATAGTAGAGTTCACAGAGCCTGTAGATGGCTTCGCACTGTTGCAGAACGATGGTGGCTGCCAAAAGGACTTTGTTACGATCCACGGTGGACATGACTGGATGCTGTGGAAGAGCAAGAGTCAGATGAAGGCTACAGAGGTCTGCACAGGTGGGCTGCTGGTCTGAAAGTGAGATCCAGGTGAGTTGCTCCCCCTTTTTATAGGCAGTATAGGTTTTTCCCTAGGTGTCCCTTTGCATCCTCTAGGCATCCTCTAGACATCCTTAATATCCGAGATAGGTCCCCTCTGTGAACGTTTTTTCCATTTTAAATGCTTTGTTTCCATTCTGCATCCGCTAGGCATCCGTTCTGCATCCGTTGCACGTCTGTTCTGCTTCCTCCTTGCGTCCGTTTACCGCTGGAGCGGATGGAGTTGCGCGGATGTGCAGCAGATGTCTAGCGGATATAGCGGATGCAGAACGGATGCAGAATGGATGCCTAGCAGATGCAGAACGGATGCATTTTCCACTCAAAAGTTTTGAGCAGTTCAAAACTTTCTGAGCCGATGAAACATCAATAGACAGATGCTGGACGGATAGAGATGATGAAAAACGGAGGCAGTGAGTACAGAACGGATGCATCGCGTTAATCAACGGATGACAAGTGTTTCTCTCTGTTTTACATCCTCTTTCCATCCGTTGGTGCAGTGTGACGGGCTTTAATTCATCAGAGCTCTGTGGTTCAAATATAATTTATTTGGTGGCACTACCAGGAGTTTGCCAATAAAGTACACTTTTAAACTTCAAACACAATGTTGTATTTTTGTTCCTAACAGTGACACTATATGGATGAAGTAAAAAAATGCATACAGACAATAAGTTTGTTCCAAAAAATGTTTCTAAATAGGTTTTTTTTTTAAAAGGACAATATTTTAAATTGTACATTTGTAATTGTTTAAACATGCATTCTGAATGCATACCAGCATATTGTATGGACCTTATATTTGCATAAATGCACTCATGAAATAATTGACACAAATGTGTTAGAAATGAAGGTTAGCATGTAGTATGAATATGCATGTAGTATGAATATGACTGATGTTGTTAATCCAAGTCTATACCTATATCTTAATAAGGGAATTGTGTGAAACTATAATTGGCCAAAGTCATAATGTGTGGTGGAGATCTATAATTATGAGTCCATCTGGACAGAGCATATGGATGACTATGACTTGGATTGTAACAACATGAATCAGCAAATGAAATTAAGGGAAAATAGATTTATCATCTGTGCATGAGAAAATAAAGAGAAAGTACAGTTGAAATGTGGAGGAAGGGGAGTGGTTATTTCAGAACATATGAATACATATCTGTAGGCAATTATGCATGTATATGAAATTTGGAATCGTTACTTTGGTGGAATCCTACTACAGTCTGGTAAATGTGATAATGAAACAGTGGTGAATTCTGCAAAAATTGTTAAACTTTTTGTTAGGTGACATTAATGGAAGGATAAATAGGGAACAAGACAAGAGAGTTCTAAAAAAATAAGTTTTTTTGAAGACTCAAGAGTGAATTAACATAATGACCTGGAGTATTTGCTTAAAAAAGGAACTCTGTTTTGAATATTTGGTGTATTCATTTTAATATTGCAAGAAAATGAACATAAATCTGTTTTGTTACATGACTAATTTGTTTGTTATGAAAAACATGAGAGAATAAGTGAAAGATATACAGTGTGGATGTGAAACTGGATTATTTTGTTGATAATGTCAAGAGTGAATCTTTGGAAAAAGTTACATATGGAATAAAAGCAGTAAGGTTAAAGAAACCAAAAAGACAATAAAGACTTCAGGAAAGAAAGTATGAGCTTAGTATAAAAAAAAGAATCTCCCAAAAGTGAAAAGAAAGACATTACAGTGAGCCGCATAAGCATGTGAAAGTATTGTCATGGGAAATAAAGAAAAAATGCTTGAGGAATGATGATGAAGAAGCAGCTGTGGATGAGGAAAATGGAGAACAAGAATTATTGCTGCAAAAATTGAGAGAAATATATGGACGGAAACAAAGTTGAAAAAATATAGCTAAAGTGAGCAAAGAATAGTTAAAATTAAGAAAAGGAAGAAAATGGAGAATGATTTAAATAGAAATAATTGTTTTGAAAATGAATGAAGAGAGCTGAAAAAGAAGACTCCATAAAAGCAAATGGAATTAAAAATTGTGAAATAATTTAGAATATGTTCTAGATTATTCCTAAGACACTGCACCAATTCTCTCTCTTGGAATTCAAATGCACACTGGAGTTTTCATGGGGAAAAACACAACTGAGATAAATTGCTTTTATAAGTAATCATTGTAGCAACAATGATCTATTTCTACAGACTTTTAAGGAATGACATTTCAATCCTTCGCCATTTTTTCCTGTTTTAAGAAAATTGTAAGGAAATTTTGCTGGTCTTTTATCTATACTCTGTTTACATAAATTTATTGTCCTCAAGTTTCTTATTACACACTTCGACAGCTCTGACTTTCAGAGAAGAACCTGAAGTGAGGAAATGCTTGAAGAAGTATTTTAGACAACTTCATGGGAATGAATGTAATATGTAGAAGAAGGGAATTGAAACACATATTCTAAATGTTAGTGTTCAAGAAAAATGAAATAAAGCTATAAAAAGTTTAAAAATGATAAAGCTGCAGGTACAGATAATGTGGTTGGAGAAACATTAAAAGATGTGTGTGGTTTGCTTAGGTGTGGCAGTGTGATTTATCAACACAGCTGAAGACTGCATGTGTGCCTAATGATTGGAAAAATGATACTTTTGCTTCCCAATACAGAGGGGAATAAATTTTTAAATTTATTCCATATGTGATGGACAAGTCCATATGCTCAAAAATTTTGGAAAAATATCACAAATTGGATTCTAAATATAACTAAACAAGAAGTAAAACTTGAACCCACAATCTTTTTGCTGGGTATGAAAGACTCAAAAATAGAAAAAAAATATCAATGTTTAATCTTGCACGTTATAACGGCAGCCAGAATAAGTTATGCTCAAAATTGGAAATGTCTATTGGCCCTTCAGAGGAGATGGTCATTAAAAAAATTCACAAGTGTGCAGAGATGGACAGCCTAACCAAATTACTAAAAAAAAAAAACAAAGATAGTGAACACTACAAGGTTTGGAAGTGTTGGTACGAATGGTTAAAGAAAAAGCAACATTTGACAACTGAATAAGTTATGAAACTATGAAGGACGTGCATTTAATCATAAAGTATTCTGTGAAATTAAAACATTAAAGGAACGAAGAAGGTATTGTAACAAGGTAGATCATGTCAATGTTATGGGGTAAAAGAAAAAAAGAAAAGAAAAATTTAACCAATGCTCAATACCTGCTTCAAAATGTATATATGTATATATATATATATTTGTTCATATGGTTGTTTGTTTCTTTTTAAATGTTTTTAATATATGAAACTTAAATAAATTTTATTTTAATTTAAAAAAAAATTAAAAGGGGGGGTCCACTTGTGAAATGTGCCTTGGGAAATGTTTGGTATAATTTTGAGATAAATTATACAACAGGTATAAGTTAAATTTGAGAGATAGAATGAGGCTTTCCACTAAACAGAACTAGCATAGAAAATCTGATGTCCGTCTTATTAAACACATTTTTGGCACATATAGTATGTACCTATGTATCTTTTTTATGAATCAGTTTAAACTCAGATCTGTTAATACTATTTTAACATTTCTAAAGACATGAAGCTTTAATGGAGATTCTAGGACTTTGGAACTTCCATGGAATTTTCATGTTTGAAATGGCATAGAAAATATTATTTAACTTTTCATAGAAATATGTTATAAGTTTTAACTCTGCTATGGATTCTGTCAAGCGAGCAAGCATTTTTTTAATGTTTGCTGAGTGGATGGGTACTTTTTCACACTTCAGGATGGGTTTAAGAATACTAGTTTTAATTAAAAAAAAATTCATTAAACAGATGAAAACTAAGAAACAATACAGCTGTAGTAAAGAGTTAAAAAGCTCAAGCACTTCACACACACACTGATCTAAGTTTTCTTTTAAAGTAGCCATGTGTGCTTTAGTAATCAATCTTCAAAGTTTTGTTTTGCATTGAAAAGTAAACAAAATAGATTTTTCTCACATGAGAGAATCTTTCTAATTAGTTTCCAAGTCTTTCTCTAAAGCAGTCACCCAGCAATTTGTAGGCTCACAATTCCAAAGGTTTTTCCATCTTAAAGAGGCAGTACAAAAAATAAACTTCAAAGTTATTAAAAAGATGAGATCACACCTTGAATCCCTGAAAGGTTTCACTTGTGGCTAATACTTAGAGCATGATTGAACCTGTGACCTTCAGCTGATTGCAAGAAGCTGCAAAAATGTCAATTTCTGCCATCTATTCACAAAAGTCAGCTGTAGGAGATTACATATGGACTGTCTCTAGACTTGTCTTTGTTCTAGAGAGAATTTCAGCAGTCTGGTTCTCAGATCTTTTAATTATTTGATTATCTTGTAACCAATTGACAAATCAAATCAAATAAATAAATAAAATATCTAACTGTCTTTTCTGCAATAATTATCCTGTAATCTGTAGAGTGGGAAAAATGTGGGTGTTAGTTTATCTTGCTTCATCTGATGTCTGAATTCTGGTTTTCTTTTTTAGTAAAAATACGTACAGTCCTTGCAATAAAACAACATAAATAATAAAAATAAAATAAAACAACATCTGGAATGTGTTTGAGTTGAAATTGAATTATCTTAAACTTTGGTTCTTGGCTTATTTATACACAAAAACAACAGGGATTTCAGATTACTTTTAATGAATAAATGAAATGAGTGTCCAAAAAAATAGCTTTGGATTTTCAAAAGCACTGAAAATTATTGAAACTGGCTGTCTGAAAAGATGTTAGGTCACAGTATGAATTCCTTAAACTTTTGTATTTCTTTTGAAATATGACCATGGAAACAAACAGATTAATAAGATTTTGTTCAGAGTTAGCCAGAGAACTCCTTTTTGGAAAGAATGAATGTAATACAAGGAAAGTTGTTCTGTTTGCAGTAGTGCAGAAAGAAGAAGAAAAGCGATAATTGAAGAAAAAATTTGATGATGTGGTTCTCTTAGTAAATTGAGAACAATGACCCTTGAAGGACCATAAAGAAAGTGAATGTCAAGCTAATTTATTATTGTTACATTATCTGTCCTAACTTTAAACTTGTCTTACTGAGTTATTAAATCCTAACCTGACTATCTGAATAAATTCAACACTGTCAACATTACATTGTTTCTGTCTTCTATCTCACCTATAATGTTCCATCTATAATATCTCACCGATATATCTTCCTAATATCAGCTTACTTAGAATATAGCATCTTTTATACAGGACACTGCTTCTCCCTTTCTTATAAAAGGTCTCTGCCTCCATGCTTTTGAAACAAGTGGGCAATCATTATACTTATGACACGTTAATCATTACATTTATGGAATCTTACAATTAGATCATAAAAGCAGTTGCTCTTTTAAAGGTTATTCTGGGGTCCTTTTCTGTATCTCTGATTTGTTTAACAATGTCTCTTCTATCCTGAACAGTAGTCCTTTATACATTATGAATTTGTTTTATCTTTTTTACAGTCATCTGTGTTATTGGAATCAAATTCCAAAATTTAACAATATGCTGTGTGAAGTATTCCATCGGTTTGAATTTTCCATTATTAGATGACTCTTAAGTTCTCATATTTTAAGAATGTGAAAATATGTGGAAAATATACTATTGTTCCATACAAACATGCTGCCGGGCCACCTTTTTCAAAACTGAAAAAATACAAATCTTTCCTTATAGCATGAGTTTCCAGCTTCCGAATTAAAAAAAAAAAAAATCTTGTATTTTTTTCTAGTTCTATAGTATCCTTTCTAGAGAATTATACCAAGTATTTTAAGAGTAGCAACATTAAAAAGTTTTGAAATGTTGGCTTTTATTTCTTTTTCTTAGTATTTAGAGTCGGGGCTTGAGTGGAAATTCAACCATTTGAGAAACCACAATTTGAATTCTTTGAAGTATATTAGGAAACAAATGCTTTTCAACTTTTGTAAATAATTGTGGTAGAATTAATTCTAGTCAACTGGAAACTAACTGCTCTATTTGTTATTTTTGTCCTCCAGGAGAGCTAGTTTTTATGCGTGTCGGCTTGATAAGAACTTGTATGTGATTGGAGGGAGAAATGAAACTGGCTACTTGTCAAGTGTGGAATGCTATAATTTAGAGACAAATGAGTGGCGTTATGTATCTTCCCTACCACAGCCTTTGGCAGCCCATGCAGGAGCTGTACATAATGGAAAAATCTATATTTCAGGTAAGCTGTTTCCTAGGTTCCATTTGATTGACTTGAAAATTTGGTTGAGCCTAAATTTTATTTTAAAAACTGTAACTAATGGAGCTTTTTGATTTATAGGTGGTGTCCATAATGGTGAATATGTCCCCTGGCTCTATTGCTATGACCCTATAATGGATGTCTGGGCAAGAAAACAAGACATGAACACAAAAAGAGCTATCCACACACTGGCCGTAATGAATGACCGACTGTATGCAATTGGAGGAAATCATTTGAAAGGTCACTTTTTAAATAGTAAAATACTGTATTTTTCTGATTTTTTAAATCAAAAATTGTTTTTTCTCTGTTATCATAGTTAAGAACCTGCCACAAATTTTAGTATCATGCCTCACTAACATTTTGAGGAAAGAAAAATTTAGAACACCAGATTAAATAAATGAGTAATGAATGCTTTAGATAATAAAAAAGAGAATTTTCATTACTCAGAATCATGGATGATTTGTCATCCCTATGAATTCATTGTTACAAACAGATTATTATTAACTCAAATTCCCTGCAATGTTTGCCTCTGTAAATTATTTTCCATCATAAGAAGTAATACAAGAGTTCCAAGGAGAAACTGTTTCTAGATTTCATGAAGAAACTGTAAATATTAAGCTGTCTTTACCTGGGGACTTCTGAATTGGCATAAATACAATTGATCTAAATTACTTTTTTATTCATGTTAACATTTTATTAATGCTAAAAACATGTATTATGTCTTTGTATTCATATTGCAAAAATACTGTGCGACAATACTGGACAAGTATTTTATATCTAAAATAATTTTGTCTGAGGCATTGTGCCCAGAAAAGGCAAGATTACTTTCAATCTTTTATATGTTGCCCTCCCCACCCCCAAAAAATCTTGCTCCCATTAATTTAGGGAAAGCACCAGTAACCATCAATTCCTGATTGTTTTTGTTATTTAAAACAGAAGATATAACTTGCAAACTCAGAGATGTATGTGCAATATTGTTGATTATACTCCCTGGAACTGTTCCAGAAGTTCCCAGCAACTTGTCATTTAATGTGGCAGAAGATAGAAATTATTGAAAAGACAAAGAAAAGCAACAGTAATTAATTAAAATGAAGTTTAAATTAAAGCCAATCATGTTCAGCTTTTTTGGCTTGGCTTTTCAGTGGCAGTGTTTGGAATACTACTCTGGAGAAGTGTAGCTTTTGACAGAAAAAAAAACCTATTACCAAGTACATTTAAATGAAAGGGTCATTGAGCTTAATTTTTGTAAAGTCAATCCAAATTTTATTATGTTTTTTAAAAGAATTTCTAATTTTTGGTTTACTTTGGTTTTATTCACAGTTCTCAATTTCATTTAATGCACTACTAAACTTTGTTAAAAGGATTATGTCTATATCATTTTCATTTGAAAAAATGAAATGTATGGGAGGGTACAACTATCTAAAAGAAGATACTTGTTTTCAATCTGTGTGATGGATTTGCACTGAAGAATTCTGGACTATAGCCCATATATACAATGGTTATGAGCGTTTCTGCTAACATATTTTCCTCATGTTAGTATTCTGTACCAATGTTTTTCTAGGTAGTCCTCAAGTTATAGCCATTTGTTTAGCGGCTGTTCAAAGTTATAATAGCATTAAAAAATGTGACGACCAGTCCTTGCCCTTATGATCATTGCAATCGCGCCATGTGGCATGATCAAAATTTGGCCATTTGAAAACTGCATGTACGGGTAGTCCTTGACTTATGTCCACAATTGAGCCCAAAATTGCAATTGCTAAGTGAGATATTCATTAAGTGAGTTTTACCCTATTTTATGACCTTTCTTGCCACAGTTGTTCAGTGAATCACTGCAGTTGATAAGTTAGTAACATGTTTGTTAAGTGAATTTGGCTTCCCCATTGACTTTGCTTCAGTAGTGGGATTCTACCAGTTCAGGGGAACCGGTAGTAAAAAAATGCTATTGTTCAGTCGAACCAGTAATAAAAAAACAGCTACTGGTTCAGGTGAACCAGTATTTCTTTTTATTTTTTTCCTCCTGACGATCAGCTGTTCTGACGATCAGCTGTGCTGGGATCCCCCTCACTGTCTTACTGCTTCTCCCAGAAGGCTTCCCTGAGGCCCAGGAGGCCAAAAAACAGAGCGCAGGGGGGGTGCTACACAAAAAAGCCATGCCTACCCAGTCACATGGCCATGCCCACTTAGCCACTCCCACCTAGCCACACCCACAGAACTGGTAGAAAAAATATTTGCATTCCACCCTTGCTTTGCTGGTCAGAAAGTTAACAAAAGTTACAAAAGGTAATCACATGAACCCGGGACACTGCAACCATCATAAATATGAGTCCGTTGCTAGACATCTGAATTTTGATCACGTGACCGCAAGATGCTGCAAAGGTCATAACTGAAGAACAGTCATAAGTCGCTTTTTTCAGTGTCAATGTAATTTTGAACGGCACGAAATGAACAGGTGTAAGCTGAGGACTGCCTGTATTTATAGTGGTTGCAACATTCAGGAGTCATGTGATTGCCACATGTGCCCTTTCCAGCCAGCTTTTGACAAGCAAAGACATGGGGGATGCTGGATTCACTTAATAACTGCAGTGATTCATTTTACAACCATGGCAAAAAGGGTAGTAAAATCAGGCATGACTCACTTAGCAACCGTATTGCTTAGCAATGGAAATTCTGGCCCCAATTGTGGTCGTAGGTTGATAACTACTGTACCTGTACTTAGGGATCTTTGGAATTTTACAATTCCTTGCAAGTGACATTGCAACATACTATATTTTTCTATGCACATTAGTATTGCTTGTTTGTTTGATTTGTCTGGTAACATTTTTCTTTTGTTCTGTTTTCAAAACCACCAAATACAAGAAGAGATTACATGTCTCTTACAAAGCATACTGTAAACATCAGAATATTGTTAAAGAAAGAATTTACAAGAAATTCCTCAGTGCAAACTCTCTGAAGTAAAAAAAAAAAGAAAAGCTTTACTATAAGAATTCCTAATCCCTTTAAACCATGAAAACAAAATATATTGTAGGAGTAGAAATTTTTTTCATCTCATGTTATTATCAGCCATAGCTATTGTAGTTGTTAGAGGTCTGTCATGGGTGCATCTTACCTATCCAAGCTTTATGAACTGGCAGCCTGACATCAGTACTGGGTGGGGGCTAAATCTTGGAACGTAAGGAAGAAGGAGAGGATGGAAGCCCTTGTGAACCTTGTGAGAAGCTACAGCCAAGCAAGGTCACCTTATGATATGTAGAGCTGGGAAGGTCACCTTATGATATGTAGAGCTGTATATTGTTTCTTGAACAATATACAAGCACCTGATTGGACATTTGCAGAAAACCGGGAGATGGGAGGAGCAACTTTCCTTTGTGTTGTTTGCATTGGAAAACCTCAGATTCAGCTTATTTTACTTATGTAACCATGTAAGCTTCAGTAAAGTATACTCTTGGCAAAACAAATGGCCAAGAGTATCTTTCTTTGCACTAAATGACTGAGTCGTAGTTGACAAGACACTGTATATTTGCAATTAAGAATGGCCAATAATTAAGAAGTTGAAGTTCAATACAATATCCTATGATGATGTTAGCTGAATATCAGAGGAAAATCAATGGAAAATTTTTGCAATGTTTTATTTTAACAGGCTCATTCCTCTTATTTCTAACAAGTTCCTTTTATCCTGCTGAGAAATTATTTTTTAACAGTGACCGTAGTCATTATTTTAAGATAAGTGGATTCAAATTATTTTATGAATGTGTGATTTAGGTTTTTCTCACCTTGATGTCATGCTTGTGGAATGTTATGACCCAAAGGGCGACCAATGGAATATTTTGCAAACTCCTATTTTGGAGGGTCGAAGTGGTCCTGGATGTGCAGTCCTTGATGACAGCATATACCTTGTTGGAGGCTACAGCTGGAGTATGGTATGCATTCATTTGAACATGAAGTCTTAACTAGGTCTTCTGGTTAAAATTTTATAGCATGCTGTTTATTTACTTAAGCAATTGTTTACCACCACCTATCTCATGGCAGTGACTAAGCATAGAGGATTATAAATTAGACAATACAAAAAACCCTCCTCATTCCATCCTAAATAATAGTGCAAGTGAGAGTAGCAGTACCTTAGTAGTGATAACAGAAAACAGCATACATCAGGGCTCAAAACATTGCATTTTCAATCCATATACGCCAAAATAAACTAATCTGCCTCCCTACCCTGAGCTGCTCAGAATTCTGATTCAACTATTTGAGAAAACATCCAGATCTACAATACCTTGCCAAGGGTCAGGGCCATCCTGATCTCTAAAGGGATACTGCTTCATAGGACCAGTGATGTTGCACAATTCCAGGTCCCACAAGATAGGATTTTCTAATAGAAGAGACCCAGATCATGCCATCCTTTTGGTACTGATGGGTCAAGCTAGAATGTGAGTAGATAGATAATTCTGCAAATAACCTGGCTGCTTGCCATGTAGGGTTTTATAGTGACATCCAGCATCTTGAATTTAACTGAAACTCACTGGGAACTAATGCAGCTCATATTAGACAAATCTCAAGCCAAGAGAAGAGTGTCTTTCCCATAAAAAATATGGTGAGACATAAATTACAAAAAACACATTCCAGTTCAGTCATTGTCCAGTTCAATGTGGACCACACTATGTGTTGTTGCTCCTGGGTGAAAATGGGCTTCAGGACCCTTGGCTGAGCAATCAGGGCCAGCAGCTACAGAATTACTGGAAAAAAGGTGTTTACCCATTGCAAATACAAAATGATTGGAAATAAAGTAATAATCTGTTATCAAATCCAGATCAAATCCAGCAAGAAGAGAATGTTTGAAACCAGTTCTGGAAAGAATAACATACAAAATCAGAAATAACAGAACAGAGGTTATAGGAGATCAATGTCAATTTATAATACAAAGTATCCATAGATGCAGAATTGGAAGAATTGCAAAGGTCTTCCCAATGCAAATAAATCAAAGCTTTGCCAGAAGTTATTTAGATTGTAGAGGTAAACCAGGGGAAGTTGGTAAATGAAGGCAGCACAGCTATTGCATTGTTTTCATTCCAGAACCAGGCCATCTCTCCTCTGCCTCAGAAAGAACAAAGCTCTCTAGACAAAGAAGTGGAAGAATTGAAACAAAATGAACATCTAGAATAGTATAAAACAATAGAATAAAGTTGCCTGCATTGAAGCTTGTTCCAAAGAAACAGCACAAGCGTTAAAAGATATCAATACTGTAATATCAAATATGCAGCAATCAACTCACTGCAAGAAACATTTACTCCATTATGGCCACAAGCCCTGCAAGACATTTGGGTGCAAGAGATATTATCTAGTCATAAAGCTTTCAATCATCATATATATGCAAAATATGTAATCTGTGCCCGAATTTCCGTAATTACTGCACTGGTGTATTGATTCTTTGTTCTCAATAAGTATTTTTGCAAGTTTCTTAAATCAAGCAGTAGTATTCTTTTGTGTCTAGAAAATACATTACATCTGCCCTGTTGTCCGAAAGGTATCTTATTAATTTCAAGCCCCATTGTCAAAGGGAATATTAGGAATTGTTTTGAGAGAGTATTTAGCAAGATAGCAACAACTTGTCTGACCACTGCTGACCTTAAGGAAGTCCCCGAGTCCTGCTGTTTTCCAGTGGACTTCCCATAACAAGAAGATACTGATATTAATTGGATTATTTCCCTCAATCATTATTAGGTTCTTATTAATTTTTACACTGTTCACTCTGAATCCTAAAATTCCATTGTCATTTTTAAAAATAAAATCTTACAACACTTTCTGGGAAGTTTACAATGCCAGCATATTTCCCCCAACAATCTTGATCTTTGTTATACTGACCTCAAAAAATGGAAGGCTGAGTGATGGAAAGTCTTATGTCTGAAAGGCTGAGTCAGCCTAATGTGTGAGTCAATCTGACGTCTGAAAGCAGATAGTTTGTATGACCATAACACTCTGAGGATTAATACATTGCAGGTTCTTGAATATCAATAGCACTTAGACTTATACAGACTTTACAGCCTCTCTAAGCAGTTTACAGAGCCAGCATATTTGCCCTCAACAATCTGGGTCCTCATTTTACCAACCTCAAAAGGATGGAAGGCTGAGTCAACCTTGAGCCAGTGAGGCTCGAACTGCCAAATTGCAGACAGCCGGCAGTCAGCAGAAGTAGCCTGCAAGTACTGCATTCTAACTACTGCATCACCATGGCTCTTAATATGACTCATTGTTATAGTTATCTACATTTTGAATTGATATTTTTCAGCTAATTAAACAAGCCTCTATATTGTTTTACAGGGAGCCTACAAATCTTCTACTATTTGTTATAGTCCTGAGAAAGGATCCTGGACAGAGCTCGAAGGAGATGTAGCTGAGCCACTTGCAGGTCCCGCTTGCTCTACTGTCATACTTCCTGCATGTGTGCCGTACAACAAATAAGTCCTGGAAATGGAGACGAAGACATTGATGCATTCAGAAAAGGAATGATGGGAGGCATAATTATTTTAAAGAACAATTCTTTGGACTATAGACCACAAGATCTTACTTCTACATCTGCATTTATAGTTGTTTTTTTTTAAAAAGAAACTAAGCAAATTCCCACCTCAGATGAATTGGTATCTTGTCATACAAGTAGGCTAAACGCATGGAACACTGCACATGTTGACAGATGGCCATTTCAGATTGATATTTTCCCTGCTGCAGACCCATATATCGATACTAAATTTAAAGAAAATGAACAAGAACATTACTGCACATTCTGTTTTACTGCATGGAATCGGTGTTGAAGTAACAATGACAGTCCACTTGTAATTCAAAATTGCAGTACTGAAAAGCACTGAATTGCAGAATGGTCTGCTCCATTTCAGTTTTAATCCTTGACTGCTTTACATACTCTGCAAGCGACAAATATCAGAAGAAAACTCAGAGGTAATAATGTAATGCTTCTATTGCAAACAAATTGGTTGTCCTGATATACGCTTTGCCCTAACATTCTCCTCATTAAGAATTGAAAAAAAGGTATGGCAGCTTTCATGATCTGTGCTAATCTTTAATGTTATTTGCAAGAGTATAAATCCAAAATAACTACTCGAAAAGTTCAAAGATTCTAGTTTTCCTTCTTTCCACAGTATATAAGCATGTACTGTTTAGAAGTGTTTTATAAAAGTTTTGATTAATGTTTAAAATCTTATAATTACAAATGCTATTTTGCAGAAATGGTAAATATTCTTTACTTTTCATTTCCAAAGACAAAATTCAAGCACAGTAATTTTATAACATGAGTATTTTGGTGATATACAATATTTAGCAAAGGTTGACAAATGTCCTAATTGTTTAACATTGATATTATTATAAAGTACCCTTATCATAGAATAAAAATATATGCAGGCCTAATTCTGAGAGCTAATATACTAGGGTATATTCTTGACTAAATCCAATACAGGTAGTCCACAACTTATGACAATAATTGAGCCCAAAATTTCTGCTGCTAAGTGAGATATTCGTTAAATGAGTTTTGCCCAGTTTTACAATCTTTTTTGTCACAATAGCTAAGTGAATCACTGCAGGTGTCATTGACTTTGCTTGTCAAAAGATTACAAAAAGTGATCACATGACCGTAGGACACGGCAACAGTCATAAATATGGAGTCAGTTGCCGAGCATGTAAATTTTGATCACATGAGCTTGGGGATGCTGCAGTGAAAATTGGTTATAAGTCACCTTTTTCAGTGATGTTATAACTTTGAATGGTCACTAAATGAACTGTTGTAAGTCAAGGACTACCGTATGGTTTGCAGCTTCAAGAGCAAAGCAAAACTGAACTGAAAGTAAGGCAGATGCTGAGGATAAATGTAGAATTGGAATCTTCCAGATAGCAATTGCAACATAGAAAGATTTGGGCAGAAAAATGCAGAAGGAACATATAGCTTGAAGCTGTCATGTTCTCTATAGTAATTGGTGTCTTTGGAATTGTTCTTTAAAAAATGGCAGCTAATTACCTGCCTATGTTGTCTATTAAGCTGTATAATATACACATACCCAAACAGTAACCTTTGTGAACAGTACATGCAGAATGCAAGACTGCAGCGACTGCAGAATTTTTATATACTTCCTTTCAACTATTGTGTGTTGGGTGCCATCCCTGCCGTTTTAAATATTTAAATGTGGGTACAACAAATATTGTAATTAACTATATCTTAAGCTTGGGGAAGAATGCTTGTAAATCTGCATTTCAGAATGGAAACAGATGTGATATAAAAACCTTGTGGCTCCCCCTAAGCTATAAACAATGAATCAGATGCTGGGTTTTGATCTGCCTTTCTCACATTCTTCAAGTGAGTGGTCTGTTCCTTTTTATATTACAAAGAATTCATGAAAAGGGTACAAACAATAATTTTTGAATGATGGAAACAAGCAGGAAGAGAGGAAACAAGCCGGAAGAACATTCAGAAAGCTGAATGGAAAGCATGGAAAGCTGCTTCATATAAAATCAGACCTCTCGTTCTATCTTGTTCTGCACACTGGCTGATCTACCATTTGTATCCAACTGATATCTTCAGATTGGGGCTGTGGTTGTTGATTTTTAGAAATAAACGAAATGGTCACTAATTTTTGAGCTTCTTCAATTTACAATAGCTCATGCATGCAAGGTCTCTTCCTCTCTCTCTCTCTCTTTCCTTCCTCCCCCCCTCCATCTCTCCTCTTTTCCTGTCCCTTAAAAAAATTGGAACAAGGTTCAGATTTCCTGTTCCCTGACTCAGCACTCAAGATTTGGATTGAACAGTGCGCCTTGCCACGAAAAGTTTGATTTTGATCTATACTTACTTTCACATTTTCCACTCTTATTTCCCTATTTTGATACGGAATGTTTTGATATCCCATTGCCGAACTGATGCTCAGCATTCTCAGGCCATTTAGCATTATTGGTCTTTTGGGGAAATTAGGGGTTTCCTTGACTTACCAAATAATGTTCAGGAATATCACAAAGAGGAGTATTGTCCTTGTACTGTCCAATATTTGAATTTCAGTCCTTTGATTAATTCCACTGAGCAACTAGATTTACTTTGTGGGAGGGGGACAATATGGGTTCAGCTCCAAAATGGATGATTGCCCTCACTACTAGGTTGAATTACATATATATTTACTTAGAACTAATAGGAATTTAGACTCATCTATATTTTGTTTAGGCTTTGAGCAATGAAATTCCTTCCTCCTATCCTCAAGGCTTAGATTAAAATATAGCAGAGTATGCAAAATCTTCCACGACTGGAGTCAAGATTTAATCATATATCTAGTTGAGGGAACTGGCTTTGCCCTGTGGTCTAAGAATCCCATACCTTTGTTAGGCTGAAAAATAGGACCATTTCTCATCAGTGCTATACAAAAATCAACTGAGGGCCCTTGCATTATGCATTTATCTTGCCTAGGACTCAGGAAGAGTAGACAAAGATTGGGATTGAGTCATAATATAAATAAATAGATATATCTTGACTTTCTTGGGACTCTATACATTCATCTCATTTCAGCAGCTTATAACAAGCCATAGATGATATTTTTGAACTCCATTGTTCAGTACAAATCCTAAATTCATGTAGATTAGCAGTTTCTGGAAATTAAGTGAACTCGTGGTATGTCTGTTTCAAAGTCTAGCTTGTAATTTGTATGAATATTGTATATTCGAAAATGCAAGGCAAAACATAACTTCAAATGGGATACAAATGTGAAACATAAATAGGCAGAATAAAAGAAGTAATTTACTAGATAATATTCCATAAGGTTTGGGCTATTCAGAAAATATTAAAAATAAAAATTCATATGTGTTATACCACTACGTCATGATTATTATTATTACTATTACCTGTAGTTTTTTTTACTAATGTTTACTCCAATTATGCTATATAATTTCACCAAAATTGGCTGGGTACTGCCTTACCCAGGTAACAAATCATTTGTTGAAGGAATTATATCTAACGGGGAAAAGGGAAAACAATAACATTGTTCATAAATTTATCGAAATTAAAATATTTATCCTGGAACTTCATTCCATTTTTGCTTATGTTGTGGAATTCTGATAGATTGTATTTATTTGTGTTATTCAGTTCAAATAATTTTTGTAAAATAATACACTGTGCAATCATCAATTGGGTGAAGGGATGGTATTTAGAAATATATATCTGTGTATATAAATATGTGAAAAGGAAGCCTGTCACAAACACTACATTAGAGAATATTTTATGGCATTCAAAAAAAAAAAAGTCAAACACTGAACATGATCATGTGCCACTGATAAATGCCACTTTAAGGGATAGGGATGGGGGGTCTTGTCATTTTAAATTCTTTTTTAAGAAATATAATTAAAGAATTATGAGTATTATATGTAAATCTTTTTAATTCTCTAGAAGGCATGACCAAGGAAATCATACAAGGCACCAACAGTGTAAATTTTGTACAGTATTATGAGTGTGTAAATGAAGCTTGCTTGTAGGGTGAGGGGACTTTAAATAAAATCTTATGTACTAACATGCCTGTCTGACAGATCTTTCTTTAAGAATGTTTAAATCACATTTCATCACATAGATACATATAAACATCTTACGATTAACCACAATTATTTTAAATTGTTTCATTGGCTTAAACCCTATATAGAAATGCCAGATTGTTGTTTATTTTAAATATGTATTAATATTTTGAACATCTCATTTTGAGAGGCCAACTCTCTTTAAAGGTGTCTCTTTTTAACTGAAAAGCTCAGTTTTTAAAAATAATAATAATTGTATAATAATACAGTTGTATATTTAATCATTAATGTACCCTGATTAAAAAATGTTGGTGTATGAGAAAAGAGAATGAACGAGAGAAAAAAATTTAACAGGGCATCTTGTGTTGTGTTTTGTTCCAGGTTTCTAAATTCATGACAGTCCCAAAAAATTTAGTGGTATTAGAGGTCAGAATAGTTAGTGGGAGAGGAAACTAATGAATTCTAGAGAGCTTTTAATGCCATAAATGATTCTGTTAATCTGCAGCAAAGATGTTGATCAGTGGAATTGAACTCAGCTCCTTGGACCTTGTCAGATTTATTCTGTGCATGTTCCACACCAATTCCAGATTTTAGAAGAGGTTCTCATGCAAAACTCTGCACCCTAATATTTAAGCCAACTTATATGTCATTGAAATTAAAATCTAGCTGTGGAAAATCTCTATGATCCTGATATATGAAAATCCAAATAAATTATTTGTTCACAGAAATGAAAAATAACTTCAGCAGGAAAATTTAGAAATTACTTATGCAGGATTAATCCAATTCAATGAATGTATCTTGATTAATAAACCATCCATGAATTACAAACTAAAACTGTGGAGGTTGTGCTGTCAGTCTTTTATTGAAACTAAAACAGAGTGCATATTCTACAAAATACACAGTTGTGTAGGTATTTTAATTCTAAAGGATTGTATGGGTACAATTGCATTATTACTGCATCGGCATGTTTATGATAAACTATATTATTAGATTTAATTGTTTTACTTGTGAAAAAACCACTTTTGTGAAGCCCAACCTGGGCACAACTGAGTTCATTTACTTCTTTTTTGTAGTTTTAAATGTCATATTTTTTCTCATTTCCTCAAACTTCCCACTGATACTTTTTGCAGTGTTAATTTGAGATAAATGATTTTATACCCTGAAATTCCATATTGTTGTTGCTTCTTAATTCACTCCATGAATAAATGCTAGACAGTAATCCTAATGAAATAATAATTTGAAGGATGACTTGAGAATGATTTCACCTACTTTCCATTAGACAGTTGGGACATAGACTTTTCTCCATTTCGAAGAGAAAAGTCTTTGACTTTATCCTAAATTCTGACTATCATTACATCTTAGAAGGACTGAAACTACACCATTCAGGATATAAAAATATTGCTTCCCCTAATGACTACTTCCTAAAAAATATAGCATCAAATAGAATATTTTACTGACTTCATACAAATTTAAGACTCTGCTTTCCAGGCATTACAGCCTTCATCTTTAAATAGTAACATCATAGTAAATAAAAGATTTTTAGGGTGGCCAAATTATTTAATTGAGGACAAGAAAGCCAATATTTATTATCAATGAAGTTGATTAGAAGGACCTCATTGAGCTGTCCATTGGTCCTAGCTGAGCACTTTTAACATGAAAGAAGAGAAGCTGTATGGATAAGTTTGATAGGGATTTCATTCATATTGATTAAATTATGCTCTGGGTCCAATGAAACTATAGGAAGATGGGCTGCTGAATACTTGGCAAAACTGTAAACTGAGTATTGCTTAGTTTTAGATAATTAACTTCTTCCTATATCCTTTTGTGCTGCTTGAAAAGCATTAGGACTAAAAAAATTTGATAACAGGACATTTTATGGAATTTTAGAATTTTTGCCACATTTTATTACCATTTTGTCTTTTACAAAGCACTGTCCCTGAAGAAATGTCAATTCTAAATAACAAAAAATTAGAGGAACAAATCAATTCCTTGGAATTTGCCAGAAATAAGATGGTCAGTCTTTAGAGTTGTATATTAAAATAAAAATCCTGGAAATCTGACATCTAATAGAATAGATTTTAAAATAAATGTAAGCCCTGCAGCAGGGTTGGGAACAAGATATTGAAATTCCCACAGTCAAGATCATGGAACTCAGCATCTGACAATTATGACTATTAGTCTTGATGCTTGCTTGCTAACTCCATAATTCAGGTGACAGGTTTTGAGTAGCACCTGCTAGTAAGTAACATTGAAGGACTGATATCACCTTCCTGACCATGTTTGTGTAGCACTGAAATATAAGAGTGGCCATTGCGGGACAGAATGGTGGATGAGCTGAGCTGTGGACCTGATAGAGCAAAATTCTTATGTTGTTCCAGCAGCTGAGCTCTACCAGTAATAAGCATATCACATCAAAGAAACAAGAATGGCCTAGGAATCAACAACACTGATTCATACATGTTTGCAGTTTTTGGAGACTGAAGTTTATTCAGATGTTAGTGTTTTGTTTTTAAAGCTTAAATGTTTTTATGGCTTTGCCTAGAGCAATATCATAAGTCATTTTCTTAATAAATCTGCTTTGATAACATTTTACTGCATAACTTGCTGAAAAGATACAAGGTGGTAGTTGAAAGAATATAGTCCTCCTCAAGTAAATCTCAACTCTGAATAATTGTGGTTTTGGCATTGGTGTAGAAGTGATTTGCCACTGCTTCCCTTCAGAATGTTTTTCAACTTCTGTCTAGTCTACCACCTTGGGAGTTCAGGTCTCCTGTCCCAGTGTGAACTAAGCCTGACACCTAGATCAAATAGATGCTGCCATCTGCTGTGATAATTTCAGAATATTTTCTAGTAATCCATTCAGGCACATTCATCAATAAACCTTATCGTTACAACAATTACAAGAGACAAAACCCCAGTAAGTGGCCTATATCTTCTCATATTCTTTTGTGGCCTGTTGTTACTAACCTCTCTCTTGTCATTAATTTCACTAATGAAACTCTATTAACTGCATCTTCTTGATTGCCTTGTAATATGCTTGCTGAAAAGCAGTTTCTTGGCACAGTTCAGAAGGGTTAAAGCTTTCTCATAGGAAGAGTGCACTCTGAAATGTTCTCTTCCCTGAAATTCATAACCCACCTATTAACCTTTACTAGGCAGCTGCTTAATTCTTTGTCTAGGCTTTCCCTAGATGAATGGTTGCATGAACAGTTTTGATTTTATTTTTCTTTCCCCACTTATGAAGGCTGAAGCAAAATATGAAGAGGGTCAGAGATCAAACACTGAAAATATTCTTGCAGAGAAACAGGCAATAAAGAGTTCATTCCTATGTAAGGTAGAAGAAAGACACATAGTTTATTTGGAAGCCAATCTAAAAGTATTCTTCGGTTCTGAAGGACTTCTGGTTTTCATGAATACATTGAAAAACTTCTTTTGCATCAGTGGTAAAAACGTCTGATCGTTCTGAGACATGTCTGAATCATATACTGAGACACTCAGGAGGCAAAGGACATCTTTATGTTTCTATCCACCCTGGGACATATTATTACTGTGTGGGTTATGTTTTAGAAAGGCCATTTTTAAGAAAAGAAACCCTTACAAAAAAGCATTGCAGCAAACAATGAAGATTTGGCACTGCCCATTTTTCATTAAGAGCAATTTGGCAAAAGAGAATATAGATGAAAAAGTGGGTGTTTTAACTTTGTTATCAAGACTACTGTGTTAAATGAGAATCTACAGATGATGGAGATGGATTCATTGCCATATTCTATAGGTAATGATCACAAATGCTAAACACTGAATTTCAGTAGCGGCAGAAATATTAATGTAAATTGCAAAATAGGTGCAGTAATGTTCCCATGATTTGGGGTGATGGCTCAAAGTAAGAAAAACTAACAATGGTTGTGAAATACATCCTGGAATTTGGACTATATAGCTGATGCCACCACAGTAGCCTGACTTTTCTATTGTGTTTAAATTGCATCATGTGTCAGTGGACGGAAGAGATTTCTAAGACCTTCAAACTATATTTTCAAAACAAATTATAACCAAGATTATTTTCATGTGGTCAACCCTAGAATTCTTGGTTTAAAGGGGAAAATATGGGCAGTGGAAAACAAGAATTGAAGCGGAATTTGAGTCTCTTCTGATGTGTGCAAGCTTTTAGTCTTTGTTCTTTCTGCAACTAACTGCTCTTCTCATTTCATAAATTTACAGTGCAACTTTTGACACTGCCAACATTTGGTTTGGTAAATATTTTCTTGTGTAAGAAACAGTATCCTTCTAGTAGATGCCTATAAATATGATCACTGGACTGAAGTCAAGGAATATCTTCTAACTGAGAACAAGATTCAGTGTCAATATTTAGTGAAAGACTAAGAATATTTATTTTACAACTGCAATCACAAAAAATATGAATATTCAAGACTTCAACTAGCATCAGCCCTGTTTCGTAGAATTGACTTTCCTCTGAACCTAAGTTGTTTGAAATATTAAAGGTATGGATTATTAAAATGGCTAAGCTCAAATCTTCCGATATTTTTTCTCGGTACAATAATATATAATACTTCTGAAGAACTGTACAATATATCCATTATTTAGCTTTAGCATTCATACTTTAATATCACTTAATATTAAAATAAAATTGTGTAACTCCACTAGTCAGTCTGTAAGCTGTAATTTACATAAGGTAATGTGCAAATTCATTTATCTATTGAAATACGTTTTATCACATTTTTCTACTTAAAAAGCACTCAAGCCGTATGCCTTGTTACTTGATTATTTATGTTTGCTTTATAAAGGGATCATATTTTCTGAAGTTTTTGAATATTACATTACTGGAACCTGTATAATATAGTAGGAGAAAATGGTATTTTTATAAACACTTTACGGCCAGTCTATCGTGCTTATATAAGCCATCAAATTTAAACTGATTACATTACAACAGGGTAATAATTCTGTACCTTTTAGATGTGGTGTTCTCATGCTGTTTTTGTTGCAATTCAGGGCAAAGCTCCTGCTGAATCCAAATTTGTAAAGCAAGGATGGGTAATTTTTTTTTCATCAATGAGGATATTTTGATGTTGAGTGCTCACATTGTTGAAGGTCTCAATAATTGGTTGCCATGCTGAAGGATGGCTTTTCATAAAAGAGCTATGGTGATGGGCACAAGTCACAGAAAACAAACTGGTGAGGTTATTTCCCTACTATTCCATGAACCTTCCATTCTTGAATACTCTCAATCATTCCTCATTAGCTTTTCTTTTTGTTTTCCTTTTCTTTTCTGGAAAGCCATGAGGGCGGGGAGGAGATATCTTTAATAAAGCACACTCTGCAACCACTCAAGGTCAAGTCAGCATTCTTTCAAATAAATACAGTAGTAAAAGCTAGTGCTTTACTTTATAGCATGCTACTTTTCCTTTTCCTTTTTTAAAAAGGTCATGTGTATAAGGTCATGTTCTTAAACCCTAAGAAAAGAACCACAAGCATTCTGAAGTCAACAAGAAAAATACAAGTAGTCCTTGACTTATGACCACAGCTGGAAATAGAACTTCCATTGCTAAATGAGGCTATTAAGTCAATCATGCCAAATTTAACAATATTTTTTGCCATAGTTGTTAAACAAATCACTGCAGTTTTTCAGTGAATCATGAGGTTGATAAGCAAATGTGGCTTCTCCCATTGAACTTGCTTGTTGGAAGCCAGCTGAAAAGGTCGCAAATGGTGATCATGTAATCCTGTAATCCTTGTAAATACATGCTGGTTGCCAAGCTCTTGAATTTTTGTCATAGGACGATAGGGATACTGCACAGTCATAAGTACAAGGACCTACTTTTTCAGTGCTTTTGTAACTGAATGATTGCTAAGCAAATGTTCATAAATTGAGGACTACCCGTAATTGCATAATACCAAAAAAGAAAGAAATGGCCAGGTATAAATACCCAGAAACAGAATGTTGAGATGACATATTTGCCTTCCATTACTGACTGAAAAAGATGATTGTACTGGCTGCTTCTACTATAAGGTTGGATTAGTGTAATTTGAAACAAAACAAGCTTTACAGATAAGAGTAATTTTCCTGCTTGTCTTAATTTATTCACATAAAATGCATGCTGTAATATTTTTTCTCACCCAAGTATTCTATACACAATCTCAGATATTAGCAAAGGGTAATAAATAAGGTTAAGCAGAAGTTAACAGTCTCCATCCTGATAATGGTGTCTGAGTATTTAGCAAGGAAATGAAGAGATTTTACATGTCCAGATTCAAACGGATACCACTTTGGAAGCCCTTGAAAGGAATAATAACAGGAATGTTTTCCTGGAAAACTCTTGACTTAGCTTCAAATCCTTAAATTTTATAAATAACTCTATATTGGGGAGAAGGAAAAACAAGTGAATGAAAATATTCTTGGTTGGAAAAGAGTATTATTTTAGCTGTATTCTCTCCTTTGCCTATCCTAATAACTACAAGGTATTTACTGGATTCTTTTCTCTCTTCTGTTGAATATCCTTATGGATGAAGATATAATCATATTGTAACAATTTAATAATAAATTCAATCCTGTTTAGTTTATTGGACAATGGTTCCCTCATCCCATTTTTGTTCTCCTTACTGATGGCTGTCTGGATTTCTTCTTCTTTGTTTGCCAGAAAAGTTCATCCTTACTGTTAAGAAGCTCTTTGCAACATACAAAGCAAAGTGAGAGAAAATGAAAAAAGAATGTGATGACTTCAAGGAGACAATGAATGACTTAATGCAGAAAGGGGGAAATGTATCTGCATATTTCAAAAGTAAGGGCATTCTACACATCTCTAAATGCACTAAGTGGTGCAGTAAACCAATAAATTAGAAGAATGTAAATGTTTTGTGGGAATTGCACACAAGGGGAAATGCTTCCTCATCCTCATATTTGTTTTCATGCAAATTATTACAGAACTAGTACTACTGATACAAAGCTGAGTAAGACATCAAAACCAGTTATAGAGATTACCTTAAATTGCAAAATTACACCAGTATTCTTCTGCATATAAAAATCATTCTGATAAAAATGTCAAAAAGAAAACTTATTAACACCTAGCCTTAAGTAATTTCTTCTTTCAGTTCTAATATTCTTAATTTTTCTGATTTATTATAAATTCAGCCTAATAAAGAATCAGTGAGATGATTTAACTTATCAGACTGAATTTATATTAAATGACCTAGCAAAGTTTGATTGTTAATACATTTTGTAATTCTCATAGTCTTTCTGCAGGATGATTGTGTGTATCCATATCATTCTTTCACACATTATCTAATAGCACAGCCCTATTTTGCTTCTGTCTGAATGGTAGAGATGGAATCACAACTAATGCCTTTACCAATGAGACACAAGTTTAATGCCATTGGGGGAAATGTAATTACCCCAAGGTTTGTTTTGGGATTTATTCTGCAGATGTTTGTTGCCAGAACTAGCCATCTTTTTGATCCTTTGACATTTTGTCTAACTAAAAGGAACTCTGCTTAGCATCTGACAGTTTGGGGACATATTTTCTGCCTTTGTACAGTTGGTAGACTTTGGACTACTCCATAGTATATCCCAATGGCCACTATCAAGAGGAAAGTCCATATTTAACCAACAAGTGGAGATGGGAGACTAATTTCTTTACAATTCAAACTGTAATTAAGCTACACCAATTGAAGGATGCCATTATTGTCCTTAGTAGACTAGACAAATCAATTAACTTTAGAAGACAAGTTATTTAAGCTGATGCAGTGAATCTGCACTGGCTTAGCAAAACCATCATCCTGTAATAAATGGGTCTAAGTTAGCAGCTCCATTACACAAATGGAACATGTAATGTAGGACAAATGGTTTTAGTATTCTCAGAGGCAACTTCTACTACTACTACTACTACAAAGACCTTCAACTATATTGGCAGATGAGATTCAGATCTACCAAATAATCAAGCCTTAGGCAGCAAGAAGAGTATACACTGGAGTATTTATATTTCAACCCCATGAAACTAAGATCAGTTAATTGAATGAATTAATATTATCCTCACAGCATTGATGATTCCAAGTAATTAAACTTGCAACTGAAAATAGTAGGAAAAAACCACACCTGACTGAAGAAATTAGAAGTCCAGTGAAAAAGTAGTATCATTTGTCCTACAGTACTAGGCTAGCCTTTCCTAACATGAAAGGCTCGTCTTTCCCAACGCTTCCCAGATATATAGATATCAGTATTCACAATTCCCAGCCAAAATGGTGATTACTGAGATTTTTAGAGGTTCAAGCCGGGCATTCAGGTTGGGTAAGATTGTCCTAGAATTTCTGTGCATTTCCAGAACATTTTCTAAAAGAAATGGTAAGCAAGTGAAATAGAGCAATAGATAAATTTAGAGATACCTCATTCAACTTTCAGTAGAGAAATTGTCCTTATGAATGCCTTGAAGTTCATCCAACAACACAGTTCACTAAATAGCACTAATGTTGCTGTTTTGTTTGCATATTTTTCAGCCCGACACTGATGAATTATTCTTCATTCTGGGAATCAAAACAAAGGCAATGGATTTTTACTAGAATTTTATAATCATGCCATTGGACCTTCCACAAGGACAGCAGAATAAACCCTAATGACTGAGTTATCACCTGTATCCAGTTATTGCTAGTGTAGTAAACCAAGTGATCAGACTTAACGACAGGAAATTTTATAGTAGTTTGCCAAGAAAATAGAACAAGTGGTAAGCATCTAAATTAGCAATGTGGGAAGCAATGTGGATGGGATGGAGGAGTTTGAAGAACTCTTCGGCTAAGGATAATGGCAAAGCACTCTAACTGATAATCATATTATTTGCACTGACTAAAAGGCTTTGTTATGGCAAGTTAAGGAGACTTTGGTTAGCATTTGAAACTCAAACCTCCTACATGCTGAGTTTGCTGTCAATTTAGTATTGAAGACAAAGTTATCTTGCTTAAAATGCTTAGAAATTTTTATTTAAAATGATAAATGACAATGTTGCAATCCAAGGGACATATTATGGGATATATACTGAATTTTGAGGGGTTACAATGGTTTAGCTCTTCTTCAGACATCAGCAACATACATGTTTTACATGTGAGCAGACAGAACAGGAACAAAATCCTTTGTTTTCATCACCTACAAATGAAAACTATTACTACTCACCCATAAAGGTTCTCTGTGAAATTCTAGAGTGCAGAATTACATGGAAAACCTTTACAGACATTTGTTTATTTATTTAAATTTTGTATGGTTGATCATCTTAAGAATAGAACTCTGAATGGATCTTAAGGCCCTGTCACACTGGCCGACGGATGCAAAACATTTGTAAAAAGGACACAGCGGACGAGAAAAATGTTCCATCCATTGTTATCCGTTCTCAAAAGGGGCAAAAATTTGCATAACCAGAACGGATAACACGGAAAGGAACGGACGGGGGGAGGACGCAGGGTGGATGGAAAGTGGATGCTCCACGGAAGCCAAGCAGATGGAAGCGGATAAGAGTGGACGGCACATCCGCAAGGCTTCCGGGGGGCCACAGCAAAGCGGACGCGGAACGGATACAGCGGATGCAGAGCAGACGTGGAGCGGATGAAGAGGATACACAGCGGAAGCCTAGCGGATGAAGCGGATGCACAGCGTTCACTGTGCATGCGGGGAGGATGCATTGCGTCAGCCCCGCGGATATAAAGGGAGGCAGCTCCCAAGCAGGCCACCATTCAGAGGAAAGACCTGCTTCCAGACCTGCTTCCACCTGCCCTGCCTGCATGCCTGCCTGCCAGCCTTGCTGCCTGCCTTCCTGCCAGCCTCCCTGCCAGCCTTGTTGTCTGCCTGTCTGCCAGCCTTGCTGCCAGCCTGCCTTCCAGCCTCCCTGCCAGCCTTGCTGCCTGCCTGCCTGCCTGCCTGCCAGCCTGCCTGCCAGCCTTGGTGCCAGCCTGCCTGCCAGCCTGCCTGCCAGACTTCCTGCCTGCCAGCCTTGCTGCTAGCCAGCAACCCCACAACCATGGGGAAGAATAGGAAGCCTCAGCCATCTGCTGCCAGCACTGGCAAGAGGGACAGGGCCACCCTCCCACCCCCTGGCCCTCACTCTGCTTCTGCTGGGGCTTCTGCAGCATGGGCTCGCTCTTCTGGGGCTGGGGCTTCTGCTGCTTCTGCTTCTGGCGGAGCTGATGATGATGCTTCTGGCGGTGGTGCTTCTGCTCATGCTTACTCTTCTGATGCTGCTTCTGGCAGTGGTGCTTCTGCTGGTGCTTACTCTGCTGATGATGCTTCTGGCGGTGGTGCTTCTGCTGGTGCTTACTCTGCTGATGCTGCTTATGGCGGTGGTGCTTCTGCTGGTGCTTACTCTGCTGTAGCTGCTCCTCGTCCTGCTGGTCCTGCTGGTCCTGCTCGTGCTCCTGGTCTTGCTCGGCCTGCTGGTCCTGCTGGTGCTCCTGGTCCTGCTCGTGCTCCTGGTCCTGCTGGTGCTCCTGGTGCTGCTGGCGCTTAAGGTGCTTACTCTGCTGCTGCTGATCCTGGTGCTGCTGGTGCTGCTGCTGGTGCTGCTGCTGCTGCTGCTGATCCTGCTGCTGCTGCCGCTGATGATGATGATCCTGCTGGTGCTGCTGCTGCTGCTGGTGTGGAGGAGCAGCCCCTACAACCTGGAAGCCCCTCTGATGAGGGTCCCTGTGGTCCTGCCAAAGGGAGGAAGAGGCAGACGCGAGAATGGGAGAGGAGGCAATACAACATCGAGGAGGAACATGAGGATGAGGTGCTGGAGTGGCTGAGAGAGAATGACTATCTATGGCGGAAGGGACACAGGCTCTACAGGGACACCAAAAGGAAGCAGGCTGCTTGGAGAGAGAAGGCGGAGAGCCTGGGCTACACTTCGGAGGTGCTCCTCGGCTGGTGGAAGCACATGTACACCTGGTATGGGAAGCTGCACCTCAAGAAATCTGGCCAGGCCGTGGCCAAGCTGACGGACAGAGAGACCTACGTCATGGCCAAGTGCAGCTTCCTGGAGGGTGAGATCCACCACCGAGGAGGATCCCCTCTCACAACCCTCTCTCTCAGGCAGCCTGCTGAGAGCCAGTCCTCTTCCGGCCGAGAGTCAGCTCCTGTCTCCAGGCAGGTGTCTGTGGAGCGTGCCACGACGGAGAACCCCCCCACAGCTGTACTAACCATGGTGGAGCACGTGGAGGGCTCCCTGGTGTGGTGGGAGCAAGAAGACGGCACTTCCACCACAGTCCTACCCACATCCACCCCCAGCTCCACCTCCACAGAAAGGCAGAGAGCCAGGCAGGAGGGGCAGAGCCACACTGTCCTGCTGGAGATAAGAGACACCATCAGGAGCAGCATAGATATCCTCTCTCAGCTGGTCCACACTGACTCCTCATCCTCCAATCGCAAGCCCTTCCTCACCTATGTCAACCAGACCCTCACGGACATGGCGGAACCCCAGTACCAGGTGGTGAAGGACCGGATCACCGATCTGCTTCACAACCCTCCAGATCCAGATGAACCTGCTCCCACCCAGTCCAGGTCTGCTCCTCCACCCCAGGTTATGTCCCTCCCATTCCAAGGCTTTCCACAGGCCCTCACCTACCAGGGCTACGGCTACCAGCAGGCAGCAGCCCTTCCCAGTCCAGGCACAGACTCATCGGACGCCATTGCCACCAGTTCCACTGATGCCACCGATGCCACCCACGCCACTGATGCCACCGACACCACCGATGCCATCCACATCACTGATGCCACCCACGCCAGTCCTCACCCAGCTGCAGACCAGACAGCCCCACGACACTGCTCCTTCCTCCACCCCACAGCCAAGCCCCGGCCTCAGTACATCTGTCGTCAGTACTGGGGCTGACACCCCATGGCATGGAGGAAGGAGCTCTCAACATCATGGGGCTGAGCCAGCTGTCTGAGAGCTTCCTCAACACCGTCACCTGTTGTCCTCTCGGGGCCAGGCACCCCAGTGGCGCTTCAGACCAGCACTCCAGCAGCAGCCACATCCACAGCACCTGGACCCTTCATCTCTGAGACTGGGCACACCTCTGAGTGACAGAGAAGAGTGCCAGAGACTGGGTAGACTTTATTTGGACACTTGACTTGGATCATTTTTCTTTTACAGCTTGTTATTAATAAAAATTATCTTTGCTTCACACACTTGCTTCATTTATTTTTGTAAATAAAGTCTTGGTGGAAACTTTTAGAAATGGTTTAAGCCTTTGCATGATTGTGGGATGGGTATGGATAGCAGTGGGGTGGGCAGGGATACCTGTGGGATGGGTAATAGCTGTGGGATGGGCAGGGATACCTGTGAGATGGGCAGGGATACCTTTGGGATGGGTAATAGCTGTGGGATAGATAAACCTCCAGTGCAAGCATAGTGGGGCTGTATGGTCCACCCTCCCAGGTGCCACACCTATGGCCCTTTATTATCAGTAATAATGTAATCATTCATCCACACATGTCAACACAAACACAACTCTTTATTAAATGCCCTGTTCACTGTAGGCCCACCCAACATACATGGCCCAATCTCATCAGTGTGATGAGACAGGCTGAAGGAAGCACCCATTAATCATCTATCATCCTGTCTTGCCACTCCACTGCTTCAGCTGGGGAGTTGCACCAGTGTTTCAGGAGGTTGCGCTGCTTCTTCCCTTCATGTGAGGCTCTGTTGGGGCCTTGCACATCCTGAGTGTCTATCAGGTTTTGCCCTTGCCTCCATTCACCAGGCTCCATGTCCCCATTGCCTTGTTGGAGGTCCACAAGCCTGTTCTGCAAGACTGGGTAGCGGGTGCATATGAAATTGTGCAGGATGCAGCAAGCTTCCACGATCCTCCTCACGGTCTCTGGGCAATGCTGCATGGTGGTGAGAAGTACCTGGAACCTGTTGGCCAGGATACCAAAGGCGTTCTCCACCACCCGCCTTGCCCTGGACAGCCTGTAGTTGAAGATCCTCTCTTCACGGGTGAGGTGTCTTGAAGTGTAGGGCTTCATGAGGTAGGTTCTGAGGGAGAAGGCGTCATCCCCCATGATGAAGTAGGGCACATCTTGCATGTCGTTGGGCAGGGGGTCTGGATCTGGGAAGCCCATGATGAAGTTGTGTTCCAGCCCCTCCTTGAGGTCACTGGCGTTGTATACCTGGGCAACTGAAGCTGAGCCATTGTCCGAAGCATCGATGTACATGAGTTGTAGTCAGCATCGACCATGGCGAAGAGGACGATGCTGAAGAAGCCCTTGTAGTTGAAATAAGTGGACCCTGACTTGGTTGGCGCTTTGCAGGCCACGTGCTTGCCATCTATGGCTCCAACGGTGTGGGGGAAGTTCTACCTCTGATACTACTGCTCTGCAACTTTCTTCCATCCTTCTTCAGTGGAGGGGCACTGGAGGAGCTCCTCCATGTATTCTTCGATGATGGCCTGCACCACTTCTCTGACCACAATGCTGATGGTGCTGTGTGGCACCCTCCAGCCGTACTGCATGCTCCTGTAGGTGGTCCCTGAGGCCAGGTGGCACAAAGTCAGTGCCACCTTGAGCCCAGGGTCCAGGCTGGGCCGGAAGTTGGTGTTTGCCTTGGTCAACCTGGGTCTCAGCCACTCCACAACTTCATCAAACATGGCTGGAGGCATCCTCATGAAGTTCTGGAATGCACAAGGGTCTTCGTTCCTCAGCTCCACCATCAGCTTGTTGTACAGTCCATACTCTGCTCTTCTCCCGATCCATCTTCAGACCCAGACGCTTCTTGGCCACCTCCTTTTCTTCCTGTAGTAGAGTTGAAAGAGCCTGTGGAGGGCTTCGCACTGTTGCAAAACGATGGTGGCTACCAAAAGGACTGTGTTACGATCCATGGTGGACATGACTGGATGCTGTGGAAGAGCAAGAGCCAGATGAAGGCTGCAGAGGTCTGCACCACAGGGCTGCTGGTCTGAAAGTGAGATCCAGGTGAGTTGCTCCCTCTTTTTATAGGCAGTATAGGTTTTTCCCTAGGTGTCCCTTTGCATCTTCTAGGCATCCTCTAGACATCCTTAATATCCGAGATAGGTCCCCTCTGCGAACGTTTTTTCCATTTTAAATGCTTTGTTTCCATTCTGCATCCGCTAGGCATCCGTTCTGCATCCGTTCCGCGTCTTTCTTTGCTGTCTGCATCTGCTTTCATCCTTTATACGTCTGTGCTACTATCGCTGTGCGTCCGTTCCACGTCCGTTCTGCTTCCTCCCTGTGTCCGTTTTCCACTGGAGCGGATGTGAGTTGCGCGGATGCGCAGCGGATGCCTAGCAGATGTAGCGGACGCGTAACGGATGACGACGGATGCAGAACGGATGTTCCCCATATGCCTAGCGGATGCAGAACAGACGCGCTGGATACATTTTCCGCTCAGAAAGTTTTGGGCAGCTCAAAACTTTTTGAGCGGATGAAATGTCAGTCAACGGATGCTGGACAGGTAGAGAGGAAGAAAAACGGACACAGTGAGTACAAAACGGAAGCATCGCGTTAACCAATGGATGGCAAGTGTTTTTCTCCGTTTTACATCCTCTTTCCATCCATTGGTGCAGTGTGACAGGGGCTTTAGCAACAATAAGAAACAAAAACTGTGCTTCAGCCACCTTACTTGGATGCATCCAAAAGAACCTTTCACAGGCTCCTATCTGTCAGTTGCAAGCAATCAAATCCACATGTGAAAAAGTTCAAGTTGACTATTGTATTCTATCTCAGTACAAGAATTTCCCCAGACTTGGGAACAAACAGATAAAATTCCATGAAATTTGGGGTGGGTGGGTGGGGTTGTCAGTCCTAGGTCTCTTGCAATTGTGCAAAGATTCAAGGCTAATTCCCCATTTGATCCCTCCTTCTGCCTGGCTAGGACTTTCACAAGACGACCTCACGTTACCTCATCCTTGGGGGAAACAGCCAGTTCTTTACAGCATTCTGGTAGGCTAAAAGAATGGGGGTCTGCTATATCTACATATAGACAAGGGTGTTCCACAGGTGGGAGCTGCTATGAAAAAGGCACACTTCCTAGGTGCTAGTAAATGGCTATATTTAGGAGATGGGACCTGGAGCATGCCCACTGGATCCAACCTAGTGGGGTGGACATATACCATATAGGCCATACAAAGGGCCTCATAGATCTTAACGATCATTTGAATCATCACCTGTACAAGAAATTTCCTTTCCAACTGAAGACATGTTACCAGATACATTACAGTGCTCATCTTATGAATTTGCTTCCTTTCATTCTTTCTGTCCCTTGAGAAATTATTTCAATCACAGATCAGTCTGTTAATGTAGTTGTATTTTTATTACAGATTTTGATGTTTTTGTAAGGAGGCCACCATTAAGAGCTGTCATGAGGCATTTTAGCTGAAGCAAAGAATTTGTTATGAATCCTTACCCTCCCGTCAAGTGATTAACATTAAGAATATCACTCTGCTCTGCTAAATCATTACATACAATTTGATTTGACAGAAATATAACTGTGTGTCTTTGAATTTTGAACCTTAGTCTTATACAAAATGAAAAATGAACCCCTCTCACCCCAAAGAATTAATTTCTCTGCATTAACAAGCAGGTCTGCACACTTTCTATCTTTAAGGCTCCTATGCCTGACTGCATTTATGCTCTCATTTAGCATCTCAAAATGGGCATTTTCTTTCAAGAAGGATTACTGCATGAATCACCTGCTTAGTTAATCAGACTTATTAGCATACTGTCATCCATTAATTGCAATATAGGAACTATAGATTTCCTTGTTTCCCTTGCTGCCTTCCAAATAGAGATCTTCAGGTTTGCAAAGACAATTGTTGCTTTCTGTCTTTTGCAAATTATATTATTTAACAATTCAGTGTAGTATCTGTGATTAGAAAGATGTTGTTAATATGCTTCAGCCCATCTTTAGTCCATCAGCTTTCCTAATAATTTATTAGAAAACATTGTAAATGAAGTTCTTAACACTGCAAGGACCCTTTCTGGACTCAAAGTTGTTTCTCGGGCATTTTTTCATACTCCAACATAAAGATATTGAGGAAATAATGCATTTATTTTTCACGTAATTCATATCAGGTGGATTGAAGCTAAAGGCCCTGTTCCACTGGCCGACGGACACAAAATGTATGCATAAAGGACACAGCGGATGAGCAAAATTTTGGGGGTGCCTCCAACCATTGACATCCGCTCCAAAAAGTGGCAAAAATTTGCATAAACAGAACAGAAAAGAACGGACGTGGGTAGGATGTTAAACGGATGTTCATAGGAAGCCTAGCGGATGTATATTGGATGCAAACCGTTCACTGCACATCCTTTCTATTTCTGTGCTACTAACGCTGTGTAGACGTTCCGTGTACCTTTTGTTTCCTTCCTCTTTCCGTTTTCAGCTGCAACAGATGTGAGTTGCGAGGATGCCCAGAGGATGCAGAGAGGATACAGCGGATGTCTAACGGATGATAAACGGACATAGAACGTTTGTTGCTCGGATGTCATGGATTTACATTGTACACAGCAGAAAGTTCATCTGTTCACAAAGTTTTGTGCAGCTCAAAACTTCTTGGGCGGATGAAATCTCAGTGGACGGATGCTGGAGGGATAGAGCATATGAAACACGTATGCAGTGAGTACACAACGGATGCATCGCGTTTTCCAATGGATGGCAAGCTTTTTTTAACGTTTTACATCCTCTTTGCATCCGTTGGTGCAGTGGGACAGGGGCTTAACATGCAAAGTAGGAAAATTTACCATTCAAAATACAATTTTACTGCTCAAAAATATTTTAGGTTGATATTATTCACAAGAGCATTGGCTTAGAATACATTTAAAATGTGTGGCTGCTTGGAATTATCCTTTCATTTGGTAACCATGCATTACAAACCAGAAACATTCTTTGAGGTGATTCAAGAAGAGGTGAGGGAGTAAAAAGAAGTAAATGCCTGCAGTCCTGACTTAAAATTATTATGGAGAATTTCAACTTCTATTCTCTCTTCTAACTGCATGATATCAGCAGCTAGTATATTGGTATTAGCTCTTGAATGAAATAATTTGATTCTTCTGAGAATTCAAGAGCCACTTCTAATGTCAAGTCTTGATACTTATGTTTTTCAAAAGAATGTGGGGGAACCAGCTAGAAAGTACTATCATATTTAAAACAGTTGTGGCATAACAATTGCAAAGTCTGATTACAAACTGGGAATATTCTTCTTTGAGGCGATTCTGGAAGTGGTGAAGGATTAAAAACCTGAACCATTCTGGAAAAGTTTTCACAGAATAAAGAAGGTTTCTCCCCCTAGTCATTTATCACTTGATCTTGTATAATTTAAAAAAATGAAACTTTTAAATCTCCCCTTGAGCAGGTTAGGGCAATGACTGTTTCGTACTCAACTTGATTATGCAGTGAAGGTAAAGAACAGATTTTATGGACTACATATGAGAAGTTGAAGAACTCTTAACTGAATTTCATGGAATTATTAAAAGAAACATTCCTGATGTCATTATAGATGTAACTATAGTACTTGGAACACTAACAAATCCTCTAATAATGCATATATCCACATTTAAGAATTATTACAAAATAGATGGAGGGGATTTGATTTGATAAATAGTGCAGGGTACAGGTATTCTCAAGTTACAACAATTCATTTAGTGACCATTTAAAGTTACAATGGTACTGGAAAAAGTGACTTATGACCATTTTTCAGTTAAAACCTTTGCAGCTTCCCCATGATCATGTCATTAAAATTCAGATGCTTGGCAACTGGTTCATACTTATGACCTTTGCTGTGTCCCAAGGTCATGTGATCGTCTTTTGCAACCTTCTGACAAGCAAAGTCAATGAGGAAGCGAAATTCACTTAACAACTGGGTTTTCTAACTTATCAGTTGCAATGATTCGCTTAACAACTGTGGCAGGAAAGATTGTAAAAGAGGGCAAAACTCACTTAACAAATGTGCTCTAAGTTGAGGACTACCTAGACTCTGACCTGAAATTTATGACATCTTATTAAAGAGAAAATAAACAAAAAAAAGAAAAACCTTCCCAAAGTGCAAAAAAACAAAAGATGGCCAAGTGACTGTTAACAGATACATTAAAAGTAGAAGAAAAGTTGAAACGGAAAAGTAACAGAGAAAATTTGTCAAGCTAGATATGGATTTCGGGTGAAGAGCAAAAAGAGGTGATGAATTGTATCTAAATAAGATACTCAGAGAAGCAATCAGATGGGAAGGACAGGATGTTTATTTAAGAAAATTACTAAAATCAAAGGAATTTTTAATGCAAAGATGGGAACATAAAAGAAAGCAAAGTTCTGTTGAAGAAAGAAGATATAAAAGAGCAATAGTGTGATTATATGGAAGAACTGTGCAAAAACAGTCCCAAAATCTATGATACACACCAAGACTTGATCACTGAACTAGAACCAGACATTCTGGAAAGCGAAGTTAAATGGGCCCTAAAAAATATTGTTAACAATAAAGCTGCAGGAGCTGATGAAATACTAGCAGAATGGTTTGAAAACTTAGGCAGTTAACATGCTACTTGTCTGCAAGGAAGGGAAGAAAACACAGCAGTGGCCAAGAGACTGGAAATGATCAATTTATATTCCAATATAAAAAAGAAAGTTCACACGACCAAACAATTATATTTATTTTACAAGCTAGTAAGAAAATTAATCCATCAAAAATGGGAAATGACAGATGTACAAACTTGATTCAGAAGAGGCAATTGTACCTAACAGTGCATTTGATGGATTAATGGAATATCTGATGGATAATGGAAAAGATAACAAAATTCCTAAAAGATATGTATTTTTGCTTTTCCAATTATATGAAATCTCTATGCAGTAGGGATCAGATACAGATTTCTGATTCCAACATGTAGCAATCAGGGTATTTTAGATGACAGGAACGATTAAATGTTTAGTATCATTATTGCACATTATGATTTATGTTTATATCCTTGTATTTCATTGAGGCATTTCTCACTGTGCAAGGAGGTTGATATTCCTGTGGTTCTTACCCAAAGACTGGAGTTTGGATGATTGGGAGAATGTGTTTCAATTAAATCTGGCAAGACCAATGGAAGTGCATGTGTGGACTTTTTTTTTCCATGTTTGACTCTGAATGGGGTTACACTCCCCAAGACACAAGTAATGCAAAACCTGTGGGTTTTCCTATGTTCATAACTCTTGTTCAAAGAATAGGTAGCAGCTATGACTGGGAGCCCCTAAACACAAGGGCCAATTGTACCCCTTTCTGAATTGGAAAGCTTTATGGTAACCAACATCTTTATCACCTCCCCTTTAATATGCTGTAATGGGGCTACCCTTGATGAACATTTGAAAATAGAAACTGCTCCAGAATATATAGCAGCCTTGGGAACATTTGTGGTACACTTCTGTAAAACTGTACTTCTTCAAGCTTTATTGGCTTCAAGTGAGCTTCCAGGTTCAATTTAAATTGCTCATTATTACCTATAAAACCCTACATAGCACAGGCCAGCCTACTTGTGAGATTACCCATCTCCTATTGTTTCTGCTCACCCCACCAAAGCCAACAGACTGGGCAAGTTTCCAGTCCCTGCTATCAAGCAGTATAATGTTGGTGGATCCAAGAGTCATGCTTTCTCTGTCACAGTGTCTGCTCTATGGAACATAGATGACCCTAAACACACCAGTCTTTTGCAAGGCTCTAAAAACCTGATTGGTCCCTAAGACATTTGGGCCAGGAAGTTAAGTGGGCTCTGCTGATTGATTGGCTTTACTGCTTGGGTTTGTTGTTTTTTTCCTGTTTATAAATTGGGAATCAGTCTTTTCTCAACTTCCTATGTTACATGGATCGTAGGCTGTGTTAATTCTATTTGGGGGAGATGGGTTAATTCATTGTATGCTACCCAGAATCACTGCTGTGAGGTGGGTAGCCATATAAATTGTTTAAATAAACAAATACAACAATGTTTATATTAAGTTTAATTAAAACCCTGGTGAAAGACATGCCTGTTGGCTCCTATTCTACAGGCAGCTCATTCTATAGCTTGGAACAAAGCAAATGCCTTTTTACCATGTGTTTAATTAATAAGCCTCTGACAGTGGCAGCGTCTTCAGAAGGCTGTCTCTCTCTTACAAATCTTAACACTCAGACATGTTTGTAATACATGAGGTGGGCCTTCAAACAGATGTCTTAAAACATGTAAGCTTTAAAGATTAAAATCAGTAACTTAAATTAGACCTTATAGAGGTAGACCAAATAAAGTGGCAATCAGTGCAGATAGTTCAGGAACCATACTGCATTATTTGAACTGACTAGTACTTTGCTACTGCATTTCATGCTACTTTTCAGTTGCCTTTTAAAGTTTAACTATGTGTTTCTCTCAATATATGCATAAGTACTTTTCCCCAATATGTTGCCTTTTTGTATATATGTTCGTATATAGAAGCATTTCTAGGTACCAATATGTAGATGATTGCACACGCACTTTTATTAGAAACCCATTAGAAAATCGGAGAAATCATATTTTAATTCAGATATTGGTCTGAAAGTTTGAAATTTGCTAAGATCATATTAAAATGTGAGTTAAACTACTGACTCCAACATACTGTATCAGAACTATGTCTATCAACACAATTAAAAACATTGAAATTAGGAGGAAAGGTCTAGAAAGGCTAATAATATTCTGAAACCTTTTAATATTTATTGGAAGAAAAATGGAAAGAATGTCCTCTTGTGGATAGGAATATGAATAAAATGAAACAGAAAAAGTAATAATTTTAAGTGCGGACTATTAAAAACATACATAATAGTTGTGCTTTTAAAATTAAGCAAGTTTGTGTCTTGACACCTGACTAAATATTGCAAATAGAACTGATAACTGAAACTGTACATTACTATATTAAAGTTAGTAAATAATCCATTTAGCTCCTGCCTAAAATATTGTTCCTGTTTTCTGCTTCTTGACATGTTTTCCCCCATTTTGTGACCACCAATACGCTACAAAAGATATCTCAGCCACTAGTAATTCACATTTATTGAGGTGAAAAAAGAATAGCTGTTGCCATTTGATTGGTTGTAGTAGGAACTTCCAGTATACAGCTCCAAATCTACTGACTGTAGATTTTATTATTCAAAAGACTTTTTCCAATAGATTTTAACAAGAATTAATAAGAAAAAAATGTGAAGATACTTTCAACAAATATTAACTCACTGATACGTTTTTGAATCTATTTAATGCTGTTTAATTTTTTTCTCTCTTCTTATGGCTATTTGTCTTTAGATGAGGACTTCAGATAGGAGTCTCTGGCCTGTTAGGTAGCAGCAACAGCAGCAGTTTTTTGTGACCTCAAAAAGCTAAGCAGAAACACATCTAGTTAGTACTTGGATAGAGGACCCCCATGAAGTAGCAGGTATGTAGGCTAGAATAGAAAGTCAGGACAACCCAGAAGGAATCACAAGCCATTTCTATATTCTGTGCCAAGAAAATAGATGACATGCATATGTTATCAGGAGTTAAACATGATTCAAAGGAGGAGCTTGGTGCTAAACAGGTTATGGTAATAGTAATTAATGCAAGGTATAAGAGTGAGTTAAAATTCGCCTCTTCTCCAGGTCATAATCAGATAAGTCTACCCAGTGGTTCCCAAAGTGGGCGGTACTTGGTATTTGGTTTGCCAGTCACATGACCACCTGGCCACGCCTACCCAGTCACATGACCACCAAACCTTACCTATCCGATCACGTGACCACCCAGCCAGCAAGCCATGTTCACCCAGTCACATGACCACCAAGCCACAGCCACAAATTAGGCCACACCCACAGAACCAGTTGTTAAGAAATTTGAAACCCACTCCTGGGTGTGGGACACTAAGGATGAGTTTGTAGCACCAAGGGGGCGGTGGACTGAAAAAGTTTGGGAACCACTGCTCTAACCTTTGCAATTAACCTTCTTACAAATGATCTGTTAGAAAATTTGACTTGGGAGTTACCAAATTCACTACATGCAAAATAATTTTCCCTTTTCGGCAAGCTACTGCCTGATGTAACATTTTTAGCCACGCCGTAATATGTATCCAGGAAGCTCTTCCCCATACCTAAAGACAAATTCAGATCTATTGTATAACTAGGTCTCTTTGAACAACAGATTATTTGCAGCTGAAGACTCAACCACGGCTCCTGAATTTTCAGACACAGAGGCTGTACTTCTAATCCCATGTTTAAGTGACAAATGGGGAAGGCCAAGCCTTGATGTCCTGCTTTGGAGCTTCTCCAGGCATATAGCTGGCCACTTCTTTCCAATTCATTTCTGCCCCTCCAATTCATTTATTCCATATAATTAATTGCCTCCTCTATTTTCCATCCCCCATAATTGTGAGCAGACAATTGAAAGTTTCCCACCCAGCAGCTCTCTCTCTCCTTGTTCCCCTCACTTACCTTTTTCACCTTCTTCTCACTTAGCGCACAGTCAGTTCTTTGGTAGGAAAATAAAGATTTACGCAAGTTTAAATTGGAAACTGCTGACCAATTAGTAGTACTTTTTTCCTGCTCTGCAAGGTCTTGTGCCTTCAAGCACCCTGTTTTCAGTTCTTCTAATACTGCTCTGCATAGTATTCAGTCTTAATCTATAGAAGAAATAGAATCTGAACTCTGTAATTTGAGAGGAGGAGAGTTGTTCTTCCCCATTCTGCTCTCAAGCCCAGTTTATCAAGACTTGTGCCAAGGCAGCTTACTTTCCCTACTGGTGCTGGTATGGAATTTTAAAATTGAGATTGTTCTGCATTTTATCGATGCCACAGTTTGAATACATATTTGTGTAAGATTAATTATATTGTGTCTGTCCCCTTGTAGCTGTTATTCCTTTGGCAAAACACAACACAAATATTTGATTTTGTAAAAAAAATAATAATAAATTCATGCTGCTTATACACATATAGATTGTTTCTTTTTCAGGATTTCCTCAACAAGATCGCCGTTGGCACATGTAATGAAAATGAAAAGGGCCTACAGCTTTTCCCTACCATGACAGACAAAAAAGTAAAAAAAATAAAAATATCAAGGTCAGAATAATTCAAGATGATATCCATTAATATTCATGTTTCACTAGCTGCAGAAACTGTTTCAAGGAAATCAATGCACTTTAGTCTCCTTGGAGTGTCCCAATGCATCTGGCACCATCAAGTGGGGAAAGCCAACACAGATTTGGTGAGGTCGAGCAACCATAGCTATCAATCCGAAAAGACAATCACGCCCTGCTCTTCTTTCTCCAAGGGTTTCGGGGGGGCTTATCGTGATAGCTGGATCACAACACCCAGCCAGTCCCTGCAGCTCTCCCCAATGGAAGGGGTGAAGGAACTTCTCCGGTGGACTTTGTCGAATGGCCAACCTGCAGCTGCTCTTCTCAGGGCTCCGCTGGGAAAAGGCAAGGCGCCGAGAGCCCGCCGAGCAGAAAAGGGAAGGAACTTCGTCACCTCGCCCGCCCGGCATTTAGACAAAAGAGGCGCCTCGGAAACCGGAACAGTCCTTGAAAACCCAAACTCTGAGAAGGGAACGGAGCCCAGCGACGGCAGAGGAGCAGCAACGGCCGCCAAGGGGGTCGACGCTTTGGGCGCCAGTCGCGCCGACGCGAAGAAGGAATCCAGCGACTCCGCCTAAGCCAGCTTGGACCGAGGCCTGCTTGGTGGGCCATGGCTGAGGGGTCAGGCTGCGAGGCGCCCAAAACGTGCTTGGCCAAGATAGTGATGGTGGGTGACTCCTTCGTGGGGAAAACCTCTATCCTCAGGCGATACACCGACTTTTGCACCACCGGCCGCGCGCCGCCGTCTTCCTATCTCACCACCGTCGGTGAGTAGTAAACGCGCCCCGACGGCGCCCGTTTCCTGTGCCTGGTGGGCTCCTGACGCTCGGCGAAATTACACCGGCCCAGCTGAAGTCCCGCATTTCCTTTGAGTCGGAGGACCTGAGTTCATTTAGCCAGCGAAAGAGAAAGGCGTTCCTGCCCTGCCCCGCCCGCTTTATTTCATGGTAATCATACCCCAAAACACCCCCCCTCAAAGTTTATGGAAAGGCTCAGCCATCCAGGTCAAGGTTGTCCTAAAGGTACTTTTTTTTTTTTTTTTTTCCTCTCCCCAAGAGGACAACTGGACTTTCTGGTTTTTCTTTTAAAGACGTTTTTTCTTCTCAGCCAAGAAGCTTCTTCAGCTCTTGAGTGAGAAGGAAAGTTCTTCAAAAAAAAAAAAAACAAAACCCAAAAACCTAGAAAGTCCAGTTGCCTCTGGAAAAAAAGCACCTTTGGGATACACCCTAAAAGACGGTAGTTGCTGAGATTTTATTGGGTGAGGTGGGACTGTAGTCTGTCAGTGGCTGCAAAGTGTGAAATTGAACAAATTTTGCACTTGCAATCTTTGCAGCTCACACACATGACACTAAACTGTACTGTGGTTTATGTATCTAACTAGATATACTGCTAGTCTGGGTTTGGGTTAATGTATGAACCCGGACCCTGTGTCTTGTAAATCATGAATTATGACTTAGCTCTGGACATTAAGGAAACCATGACTTTGCTTGTGGGGCATTTTCCCACTATGACTTAGAATATCTTGTAGCATCACCCAGCCTCCAGGCAAATACAAAGAGTATTCCCATTACTGCTATATTGTCTCAACAATATCATAGAAACCCTCCTGTATTGGGAAGGTACCCCTGGGTGAATCCTTTCACCACTATGTATACGTCATAAGCAAAAACATTAAAATCCCTCCTCTGTTGCCTTGGATGTAACTTTGTGTCTCTGCATCCTTGTAACTTTATGTGGAAGTGAATTGCAATCGGGTACACATCTACACTGGGAAGAAAGAACCAAAGTCTGAGTAAGAATACCTCTTCCTAACCAGTAATCTATGACTTTGTGTATAAAACTCCAAGTCAGAATATGATCTTTTGGGCTGAGTTATACAAATTTAGCCAAATGTGTTATGCAAACCATAAAAAAAAATGCATCCTGTGGACATAGCTCACAAATTTTTCCTCAGGTAACAGCTGAAAGCCTAGGATCAGCTGCTTTTGTTGTGTACAATATAACATATGGACCATGTTTTCAGGATGCATTAAGCTATAAATGTCTGTTAACAAGCACAGACTACAATTACACACAACCTAGCTTTTTAAGTGAAGTCTCCAATGTATATCATCCGTAGTGAAATGGATAGTTCCAAACACTAGACTTTGTCCCTAGGCTTTATCCTAGGTTACAAATTCCATTTCAGGTCTCCTCAAAAATAGGGATGCCACATCCCTACTGGGGAATAGGTAATATGGGAATAGATAACATGGGTGTAGAGGGGACTTAGCAGGGGTAGGATTCTACCGGTTTATACCAGTTTGGGTGAACCCCTTGCTGCAAAGATCCGCTGGCAGGGAACTGGTTTGCTGCGACGAGTGTGTGGGCCTGCTCGCCCCTGCTCTTTCCTGTGCTTTATTTCCTTTTGTTAGAGCACAGCTGATTCATGCGGCAGAGCGGTTTGCCACACCTCAGCTGTTTTATTCACAGGGACACGGAGTGCATGTTTGGCGTGTGTGCGTGCAATCACCGAACTAGTTGTTATACCAGTGGAATCCCACCCCTGGGGCTTAGTTGTATGATATTCCATTAACTGAATTTTATAACTTATCATTTCATGCAAATACAGTCTTAGTTATGTTTGAAGCTGTATTGTGAGGCAAGCCCATTTTCTCCTTTCTGTTTCTTATGTTGAAACTGAAAATCTAAATTATTAAAGCAGGGCAAAGTATGATCAGTCTATTTTCTATATATGTTATGTAGCCATATGTTGGTGAATTGTTCTAAACTGGGAAATTGCATAATATTTTAGAAGAGTTTCATCAGCAAAAAAAAAACAACCCATATCTTTGAAGATAATACTCAACATTTTGATCATGATATCTGAAGAAAGATAGTTGATAAACACTGGTAAGTGCAATTAGACATACTTACAGATAGGATTATAATTGACAAGGGAAATCTCTTGCCAATCTTAATAGTATGAGAGAGTTAATTCTATCTATTGATCATAATCCAACCATGAATTGGTTATGCTTGTTAAATTGATTATGCAAGTCTAATTCTGTGCTTCATTGTGACCGTGAAGTTTAAAAATTCTTTATGCATGTTTATATGAAACATATGTGGAATCCTGAATATGAAATTTGATTTCTTTAATGACATGGACATATACTAAAATGATTCACTCACATATAAATTATGCTATTCCTCTAACCATTCTTCAGTCTCATTGATTTCCACTTGGTCGTCAAATTGAATAAAAGCTTCAGCATCTTTATGAGAGAAAGATGAATTGATGCTAGATTCTGTCAATCTAATGTAAATATGCTACTGAAGATTTGCTCATGATATTCAACCCCATCTGGAAGTTTACTGTTTAAAGCAGCTATCACCAGATCATTGATTCTAGAAAGGAAAGTGTCTGGGGGACGAGGGGAAATAGACTTACCCTCTGTTTAAAAAAAAAAAGGCAACAGGAACTGACTGGCAGTTGGTTCTGTGAAAGAGGAAGAGATTTATTGAAAACTAGGCTGTACATTTGTAGAGATATCAGTATAGTTATCCTGGCAGAAAAAAATAAACTGATGTAGTTTAAATGGCTTGTGTATTTGACTTGAATTTCAGAAAATGTATATTATATACCACTAGGTAAAAGATAATAGGTGGGCGAATTAGACGCAGGCTATAGTTTTAGATGCCACTCCATCCATACTGGAAGGTTTACAACACAACAATCATACTTTCTCAAAGTACGATTTGGAAAATTGATTTGTATTGAACTAGACAACGTTTTAAAAATCATACAATGTTTTAAAAATCAATACAATGTTTTAAAAATCATTTATAGAAAATGGTTGTACATACATTTATTTGAGACTCATACACATAACAATTTAGCATTTCATGTTCTTGGAAAAATATTTTATTGATATTTTTAAGAGAATAACAAATATGCCAATATTGTAGCTGGAAGCTAGAAGAATATCAGTTTTGGATTCTAAGATGGTGGGATGCCTCTGCCACAGGAGAGGATAATGTTGATCCTGTTTTCGGACAGAACACTGTAGTTAGTTAGATAAAGTGCTAGAGCCACACTAAGTTAGGACAAAAGTATTTTAAATTTATTTTAGATGTAATTAAAATAACACTACCACAAATATTTCAAATTCTCTGTGCCCATTCTGTATCAAAGCAATGTTATTACTATTTCCAGGATTCAATTTTTCAATAGAGATAGGGCAAAACATAATCTTTTGAGATCAGAATGTTTTGAATACAAAAATCCTTTTGCGTGTTTCTATTTTGAGAAAGATAAAGAATGTATCAAAATGGAGGGAAATACATCAAAGAAGAAAGATTTCAACAAAACATTCACAGTAGGAGAATTAAAAAAAAAATGAAATTAAATTAATTTTTTCCTATTTTCTTTTCCATAATGTCTAGTCTTGAATTATCAGATCTGAAAGTTCTTCAAACCGATTCTCAATTTGAATAATCTTTGGACTTGTAAAGCAAGGTTCTCAACACAAAATACTAGTTTGTATGTACCAAAATAAAGCTATCAAATTAATATTCTAGCTTTGAGGAAAAACTAATTGTGCCAATGACATTTTTCAAGAGAAGGATCATATGACAGTTCACAAACATTTGCAGTGGCATGATAATTTGCAATCTGTATGCATGATAACATCTAACTATAATACTTTAGCAAGTTCACATGCAGTCTGGGTTGAACAAATTTCAGTTATTAACTAAAAGCCAATTTGCTTGATTGCAGAAAAGTATCATGCATAGTAAAAAATCTTTGATGACTACTTGCTAAAAAATTTAATGCTAAATGAAGGAATATAAAATTAAGGAAAGAAATAAAGGGACTGATTAATATAACAGAATAGAACATTATGTGCTATTGAAACACCTTTTTAATCATAATTTTACTAAAAATTATAATTACAACAAAAACTAATACAAACTAAAAATGAATACAAAGAACAATAGAAGATGCAGAAAATGAAAAAGAAAAAAGGAGAAAAGAATGTAATAAAGAAAATAAATATATAAAGATATATATTTTTATATTTCTTTATATATTTCCCCTTCATCACAATATATTCAATTTTAGTAAATTTAGTAAATTTAAGTAACTTTAGTAACTTATCTTATAATGCAACTAGTGATCTCTTCTTGCATATTCTATCTCTTATCTATAAAATCCAAAAAGCCTCATCCTTTCAATCCTAATGTCAGCAGAAGTCCTTTAAGGGTTACGACATAAAACAATATATTTATTTTAACCTTGATCAGATAGACCAACTTTATATTCCTTCCTTTACTTTAAGTTTCTTGATCTTTATTCCCTTCAAGTAATTTCCTACAAATTAATTTATTTTTATTTTTTCTTCATCTCTTCTCACAAAATTCTTCAAAGCTTTAAGAAACCTATTTTTGTAAGTCCAATTAGAAAACTATTCAGGTCACACTATCAGTTTGCTATTTGAAGATCTTTTTTAATTATTGTGACATCAGTCAGTTTCTTTTGTATTCCCAGTGTAATATTTTTTCCATATATTTCTGCCTTTCAATTTTAAATCCATTTTCAAATCAGTCTCAATCTTGTCACGTAAAACTTCTATATCATATTTTAAACAGAGTCTATCTATAAGGCAGAAAGTCTTAAAATTAAATTCTGGGTCCATTGTTCAAAACTCTTTTTAGTGTGTCCAATGTTAAAATATTTTGCTTCATTTTGTATTTGTATGTTGAGTCTGAATTTTCTCCTTAAATTGTAATCTGTAGTTTCTTCTAGTGTCAACTTTTTAAAGTTTCATTATGTTTTTAAAATAATTACAACAAAAGTATTTTCCCATGGAAAGGATTCATTTTAATTAATTCCAAAATCTTAATTCAAATTTATCTGGTCTCTCAGTCCATTTGTAACTTTGTAAAATCAAAGTTCTTATCAAAGTTCTTTTGCTGTTTTTTTTAAATAACTCTATAAGATTGTGTTTAAAACTTGTTTTTTATAAGGATTGACGGGAACTCACCAGATGTTATGCTGTAAAACATATCAGCCCAAAGGTTTCTAACAGCTGAAAGATAGTTAATAAGCAATTTCCAAAAATGATAAGAAATTGAAGTATGAGAACCCAATGTTTTTTCAAAGGGACTGACCAGCAACTGGAGCACTTCTGGGCAATCTCAAGTCCTGTCCTTGTCCCAAGAAGAAATATCAAAGAGCTGGTATACTCACTGGCTCTTCATCACAACACATTCATTGCTCTGCTTTAAGCCCCTGTCACACTGCACCAACGGATGGAAAGAGGATGTAAAACGGAGAAAAACACTTGCCATCCGTTGGTTAACGCGATGCTTCCGTTTTGTACTCACTGCGTCTGTTTTTCTTCCTCTCTATCCATCCAGCATCCGTCGACTGACATTTCATCCGCTCAAAAAGTTTTGAGCTGCCCAAAACTTTCTGAGCGGAAAATGTATCCAATGCGTCCGTTCTGCATCCGCTAGGCATACGGGAAACATCCGTTCTGCATCCATCGGCATCCGTTACGCATCCGCTATGTCTGCTAGGCATCCGCTGCGCATCCGCGCAACTCAAATCCACTCCAGCAGAAAGCGGACACAGGGAGGAAGCAGAACAGACGTGGAACGGATGCGCAGCATTAGTAGCACGGACGGAGAAAGGATGAAAGTGGATGCAGCTTGCAAAGAAAGCATTTTAAATGGAAAAAACGTTCGCAGAGGGGACCTATCTCGGATATTAAGGATGTCTAGAGGATACCTAGAGGATGCAAAAGGACACATAGGGGAAAACCTATATTGCCTATAAAAAGGGGGAGCAACTCACCTGGATCTCACTTTCAGTCCAGCAGCCCAGCTGTGCAGACCTCTGCAGCCTTCATCTGCCTCTTGCTCTTCCACAGCATCCAGTTATGTCCACCATGGATCGTAACAAACTCCTTTTGGTAGCCACCATCATTCTGCAACAGTGCGAAGCCATCTACAGGCTCTTTCAACTCTACTATGGGAAGAAAAGGAGGTGGCCAAGAAGCGTCTGGGTCCGAAGATGGATCAGGAGAACAGCAGAGTACGGACTGTACAACAAGCTGATGGTGGAGCTGAGGAACGAAGACCCTTGTGCATTCCAGAACTTTATGAGGATGCCTCCAGCCATGTTTGACAAAGTTGTGGAGCGGCTGACACCCAGGTTGACCAAGCAAAGCACCAACTTCTGACCCAGGCTGGACCCTGGGCTCAAGGTGGCACTCACTCTGCACCACCTGGCCTCAGGGACCACCTACAGGAGCATGGAGTACGGCTGGAGGGTGCCACACAACACCATCAGCATTGTGGTCAGAGAAGTGGTGCAGGCTATCATCGAAGAATACCTGGAGGAGCTCCTCCAGTGCCCCTCCATTGAAGAAGGATGGAAGAATGTTGCAGAGCAGTGGTATCAGAGGTGGAACGTCCCCCCCACCGTTGGAGCCATAGATGGCAAGCACGTGGCCTGCAAAGCTCCAGCCAAGTCGGGGTCCACTTATTTCAACTACAAGGGCTTCTTCAGCATCGTCCTCTTCGCCATGGTCGATGCTGACTACAAGTTCATGTACATTGATGCTTCAGGCAACAGCTCAGCTTCAGATGCCCAGGTATACAATGCCAGTGACCACAAGGAGGGGCTGGAACGCAACCTCATCATGGGCTTCCCAGATCCAGACCCGCTGCCCAACGACTCACAAGATGTGCCCTACTTCATCGTGGGGGATGACGCCTTCTCCCTCAGAACCTACCTCATGAAGCCCTACACTTCCAGATGCCTCACCCGTGAAGAGAGGATCTTCAACTACAGGCTTCCAGGGCAAGGCGGGTGGTGGAGAACGCCTTTGGCATCCTGGCCAACAGGTTCCAGGTACTTCTCACCACCATGCAGCATCGCCCAGAGACCGTGAGGAGGATCGTGGAAGCTTGCTGCATCCTGCACAATCTCATATGCACCCGCTACCCAGTCTTGCAGAACAGGCTTGTGGACCTCCAACAAGGCAATGGGGACATGGAGCCTGGGGAATGGAGGCAAGGGCAAAACCTGATAGACACTCAGGATGTTCAAGGCCCCAACAGAGCCTCACATGAAGGGAAGAAGCAGCGCAACCTCCTGAAACATTGGTGCAACTCCCCAGCTGGAGCAGTGGAGTGGCAAGACAGGATGATAGATGATTAATGGATGCTTCCTTCAGCCTGTCTTATCACACTGATGAGATTGGGCTATGTATGTTGAGTGGCCCTACAATGAACAGGGCATTTAATAAAGAGTTGTGTTTATGTTGACATGTGTGGATGATTGATTACATTATTATTGATAATAAAGGGCCATAGGTGTGGCACCTGGGAGGGTGGACCATACAATTCCACTATGCTTGCACTGGAGGTTTATCTATCCCCACAGCTATCTCAACCCATCCCACAGCTATCTTAACCCATCCCAAAGGTATCCCTGCCCATCCCACAGTTATCTTAATCCATCCCACAGATATCTCAACCCATCCCAAAGGTATCCCTGCCCATCCCACAGCTATTACCCATCCCAAAGGTATCCCTGCCCACCCCACTGCTATCCTTACCCATCCCACAAGCATGCAAAGGCTTAAACCATTTCTAAAAGTTTCCACCAAGTGTTTATTGACAAAATAAAGTGGAACCGGTGGCAACGGTGGCGTCCGATGAGTTTGTGCCTGGACTGGGAAGGGCTGCTGCCTGTGCTGCTGGACCTCCTGGTAGCTGTAGCCCTGGTAGGTGAGGGCCTGTGGAAAGCCTTGGAATGGGAGGGACATCACCTGGGGTGGAAGAGCAGACCTTGAATGGGTGGGAGCAGGTTCATCTGGATCTGGAGGGTTGTGAAGCAGATCGGTAATCTGTCCTTCACCACCTGGTACTGGGGTTCTGCCATGTCCAAGAGGGTCTGGTTGACATCGGTGAGGAAGGGCTTGCGATTGGAGGATGAGGAGTCAGTGTGGACCAGCTGAGAGAGGATATCTATGCTGCTCCTGATGGTGTCTCTTATCTCCAGCAGGACAGTGTGGCTCTGCCCCTCCTGTCTGGCTCTCTGCCTTTCTGTGGAGGTGGAGCTGGGGGTGGATGCGGGTAGGACTGTGGTGGAAGTGCCATCTCCTTTCTTCCACTGCGCCAGGGAGTCCTCCACGCACTCCGCTACGGTTAATACAGCTGTGGGGAGGTTCTCCATCGTGGCACGCTCCACAGACACCTGCCTGGAGACAGGAGCTGACTCT
>BLBF01000002.1:52548225-52564150 GCA_015471245.1 Laticauda colubrina
CTCTCCGCCTTCTCTCTCCAAGCAGCCTGCTTCCTTTTGGTGTCCCTTTAGAGCCTGTGTCCCTTCCGCCATAGATACTCATTCTTTCTCAGCCACTCCAGCACCTCATCCTCATGTTCCTCCTCGATGTTGTATTGCCTCCTCTCCCGTTCTCGCGTCTGCCTCTTCCTCCCTTTGGCAGGACCACAGGGACCCTCATCAGAGGGGCTTCCAGGTTGTAGGGGATGCTCCTCCACACCAGCAGCAGCAGCAGCACCAGCAGGATCATCATCATCAGCAGCAGCAGCAGTAGCAGGATCTTCATCATTATCAGCAGCAGCAACAGCAGGACCAGAATCAGCAGCAGCAGAGTAAGCACCAGCAGGACCAGCAGGACCAGCAGGATGAGGAGCAGCTTCAGCAGAGTAAGCACCAACAGAAGCACCACCGCCATAAGCAGCATCAGCAGCTCCTCCAGAAGCAGCATCAGCAGAAGCACCACCGCCAGAAGCATCATCAGCAGAGTAAGCACCAACAGAAGCACCACCGCCAGAAGCAGCATCAGCAGAGTAAGCACCAGCAGGACCAGCAGGATGAGGAGCAGCTTCAGCAGAGTAAGCACCAGCAGAAGCACCACCACCATAAGCAGCATCATCAGCTCCTCCAGAAGCAGCAGAAGCCCCAGCCGCAGAAGCCCGTGCTACAGAAACCCCAGCAGAAGCAGAGTGAGGCCAGGAGGTGGGAGGGTGGCCCAGTCCCTCTTGCCAGGGCTGGCAGCAGATGGCTGAGGCTTCCTCTTCTTCCCCATGGTTGTGGGGTTGCTGGCTGGCAGCAAGGCTGGCAGGAAGGCAGGCAGCAAGGCAGGCAGGCTGGCAGGAAGGTAGGCACCAAGGCTGGCAGGCTGGCAGGCAGGCTGGCAGCAAGGTTGGCAGGAAGGCTGGAAGGCAGGCTGGCAGCAAGGCTGGTAGGCAGGCATACAGCAAGGCTGGTAGGCAGGCAGACAGCAAGGCTGGCAGGGAGGCTGGAAGGCAGGCTGGCAGCGAGGCTGGCAGGCAGGCAGACAGCAAGGCAGGCAGCAAGCCTGGCAGGTAGCAAGCCTGGCAGGCATGCAGGCAGGCAAGGCAGGCAAGGCAGGCAGGCTGGCAAGGCTGGCAGGCAGTCGATGTGTCTGGAAGCAGGTCTTTCCTCTGAATGGTGACCTGCTTGGGAGCTGCCTCCCTTTATATCCGTGGGGCTGACGCAATGCATCCTCCCCGCATGCGCAGTGAACGCTAGGCATCTGCTAGGCTTCCGCTAGGCATCTGCTAGGCTTCCGCTGTGCATCCGCTTCATCCGCTAGGCTTCCGCTGTGCATCCGCTTCGTCCGCTCGGCGTCCACTCTGCATCCGCTCTTTCCATTCCGCGACCACTTTGCTGCGGTCCCCCGGAAGCCTTGCGGATGTGCCATTCGCTCTCATCCGCTTCCATCCATGAGGCTTCCGTGGAGCATCTGCTTTCCATCCGCCCTGCATCCTCCCCCCGTCCGTTCCTTTCTGTGTTATCCGCTCTGGTTATGCAAATTTTTGCCCCTTTTGAGAGCGGATAACAATGGATGGAACATTTTTCTCGTCCGCTGTGTCCTTTTTACAAACATTTTGCATCCGTCGGCCAGTGTGACAGGCCCTTTACATGGAGTCATCTTCACTCTGTCATTTTTCCCCAGAACCCGAGCTCTTCCCTATTCTGTGAGTTAGATCCATTCTTTGAATATTATACCCAGTTCTTGGTACTTTAGGAAAAACATTGACAATCTGGAGCATGTCCACTGACCAACTGATATATTAAGAATCCCAGAAGGAAAAATATGAGGAACAGGCAGTAGGCTTAAATGACAATGAAGTAGATTTTGATTGGTTGTCAGGAAAACTGTCTTAGTGGTAAGTTTTCAACCATAGAACAATTTCCTCAGGATATTGTGAACTCTTCCTCATTGTATGTTTTTAAATAGAGGATGGATGGCCATTTGTCAGGGGAGCTATAACTGCCAACGAGTACTGAGGCACTGTGATGCTTTTTTTTCCTTTCTAGCTTTTTTTTCTGCAAGTACAATTTTCAAATTTTCATTTGGATCAACCAAGTATTGACCCATTTGTTGCATGCAACAGGAATTGACTGACTGGCTTGTTGCCCAAGCCTGATCATCATAGGCTGAGAGACCATGACTAGCCTAAAGACATCTAGCTAGGCTCCATAGCTAAGGTAGGACTAGAATTTCCACATAGCCACTGGAGTCCCATTTCTGAATCTCTTTAGTTGATCTGCACTGCCACATAAGTGCTGAATGGTCTCCCAAGCATTGGAGCGATGAAAAGTCCACTGTTATGATGAAAATATCTCACCCATTGTCTGCTACTCACTACCCCTTGTTTTTTCTTGGCTTTGTTTCCTTGTGAGTATAACTTGACCTGGGATGATGGCAGGGGAAATATTATTCTGCCTTGGCTGCAGAAAAAGAAAGAAATCTTGGGAGTTAGGACAAGGCTAGAATGCCCGTTAATATGAAATAACCCGCATTATATGCAGAACAAATATAGTTTTTTTGCAGAATCACCTCTAGAGTAGCAATTGAGCTAAAAGTTAATCAGCTCAACTTCCAAAGATATCTGGATGTATCTTAGCATTATGGAGACATAGGTGCATCGTGAGTCTCAAATCAATGCAGGACGTGTGAAAGGGAACACAGTTTAATTAGATGTAATGGGCGTTATTCTGACAGAGAGGTTGTTCAGAACCTGTGAATCAAAGGATCTCAGCAAGATAGAGAAGTAGTGGTATCCAAATTGAATATTCTCACAGCACATGAGAGTTGGCCTTCAAGTTTTAATTGTCCTTCATTTGGCATATAGGAACAGCAAACTGCTCAGTATAAATAGAAAGTCATTACTGCAGTTGAAATGGAAAAGACAAAATCACTTCTTTCCAACCATGTTTTTGCCTTGGGCAAACATTTCTGTCACAGCTAAACTCTTCAAAATATTCATATGGCATATCTTGTAGTTTGCCGAGGGCAATAAATGCACTTATATTTAATTTCAAAATCCAGCCAAGGTATTAAGGATCAATCATTCATGGGCCATTCTGAGCAGAAGGAGCTATTCTCTTCTTATAGCACCTGAAGTAGTATTGGATAAGCTGGTATGAGAAGAATTGTCCTATGACACAGCAAAGAGAAGTCTATGATCTTGGAATGTTGAGTTATTTTGTTGAGTATGACCTTGACTTTTTCCTCTCCAAATCTTGCCTCAACAACACACTGATTCGACTTATCTGTTTGTCTCTATTGCTTTATTTCTTTTGGTTGCTTAGTTTTCAAGGTTCTTTTGATGCATGACAAAAACAATTACCTGTGAAATAGATATAGATATACAAAATACAATAAAATGAGTTACCTTTAGATTTGTAATAAAGGGACATAAACAAGCAGAACTTTCATTTAATATGACTGAGATGTTTATGCCTGAGTAATCATTTCAGTGTTAAAATCTATAAGATCCATAATATTTTATACTATAAATCAATCATGTGCAGTATCATCTAAAGCTAATTCTTGAAGGTTTTAGATACAGCAGCTTTGTGCATGCTGTGGATTGATCCTTTCAGCTAGATTTGATGTTTAAAACTAGTATGTGACTAGTTATAAAATCCTCTTTTAAAAATTGTTTTCTAGCTAAGGCATAGCTAAAACCAAGTGTGCATAGGTGAAAATCTGCAGACCGGTTGCTTACATTGGCTACACAGTAATGCACAATCTGCATTATGTACATCTGTTGTATGTCGGCTATAGAGCAATGCACAACCAAGTTGTAGAATGTACTGTACATAGTGGAACAGTTGCTGATGTGATTGCTGTGCTCACATCAGCATGGTGCCAGGATCCATGTCAGAGCTGGATTGTGGTTTTAAAAGTGTGTATTATTGTGACTTTTGTCTAATTTCTGTCTTTTGAAAGAATGAAAAAAATTACTGAGACAGTTTGCAGTTCAAGCTATGATTCTTTTACCAGGAAATATGGTTTATGCTTATTATCTCTCATTCTCTGTTCTCTCCCACCTTGATATAATATTATAGGTAATAAGGTGTAGTCATGCCTTGCTCTTTTGCTCCCTAACTGAAAAATGGGCAGTGGCTACCAATCTTAGGACTCTCCTGCACAGCAGCCTTAGTTACTGACCCCATGGTAAAATTGGCTGGAAATAACCTGGATTAAAAAGTAGTTGTCCAAGTTTCAACTCATTCTTCAGCTTTGACAGTGATGTTGTACTAAAGGTGCTTGTGCAGTATATCCAACTGGTGTTATTTCCCTGCTTCTTTAGTCATCTTTCCTATCCATGCTAAGAGAGCAAGTGCCATAGTGAAGGCAAGTGCTTTCCATTGTTAGAACTTTTATATTAACCCTTCTCGACTCCCTAGTACTTGACATCTTCTGGTTTGGTGCATCCATCTGTGGAACACACACTGCCTTACTACTCTTACCATGATTGGGTTAGAAGTAAAAATCTTGTCAGTTTTTCCCTTTTTAAAAAATAAGAGAAAGCCCTCCATTTTAGTGGCCCACCAGTGAAGCTGTCTAATGGGATAGGAGCAAGGGAGAGTCAGAAGAGTCAATGACTCTATTGCTGCTCCTCAAATGTTGCAACGATGATTAAACATCATTGAACTCAACTTATTAGAGATACAGAAGAAACCCACATTATGCCTGAGGGAGAAGCATAGTGGGATTCAGGTTTTAAGCTGTAATGTTCAGTTTCTTAGGTGGATTCTGCAAATATAATACCACACAACTTGTAGCAAGAGCTCAGTGTCAATTTTTTAAAAAGTAATTATGTAAACGTCAGATCAGATCTCAATTGGAGGCATCAATTATTTTTATTTCAAAGTCCTCTCTCATCTCTCCCTACAATTTCCTCTGAAAGAAATGGGAGTTCCTCCACTTTGCTTAGAGACAAAGGAATACAGTGAGTAAGATAATATGATAAAATGTCATTTCTTGGTACTTAAATGCTTGTTTCTCATAGTTTGGGGCACTTCAACTCCTGCTCACAATTCCAGTGTTATAATTGCATGTTGCTAATTTGCTAGCAATTTTGTAGGGTTGCAGCTGTGGGTAGTAGCATTTAGTTGTTCAAGATTTGCTTTCCTTAAAAAAACAAAAAAGCATTCACAGTAAATTTTCATTGAAAGCACTTTATTCAGCACTTAAACTCTCAGGGATGGTTGCCCTTCTTCCTCTTCAATTATGCAGTTTTTGTGAATTATAAGCAGCTATAGTTTTCTAATTAAACTTATACGGATCATAAGGCAGACTCATCACATTGAGAATAGCAGACTATAAAGAATAACTGTTTTTTGTTTAAACAATGGCACCTCATTGAACACCAGGGAAAAAGTTTATGGGAAGAAAGATTTGCATGTCCAAGTGAACAAGGAGATGCTTCGCCAAATAAATTTTTGAAATATTCTGTGACATATTTTCTTGCAATGAATATTGTATTAGCACAATGAGAAGTATACACAGGAAATTACTGAGTTTTTAGAACTCTTAAGAAGCAAAACTTATTTTCTACAGAGGAATTATGCGCCAACAGAATCCTTTCTTTCATCATTGCTCTCTAAGTAGAGGCAATTTTTTTTACCTAGTGGTAGAATCCTTGCTAACATAAAAAGCCAAGAGTTCAATTCTGCATTTCTTCCTTGCATACTCCCCATATACAGATACATAAACAGCCACACATATATTACACAGTCTCCCATCCAGATACTGGCCAAATATGCTGGTTGCATCATGTATTTTCATCTGTTTTTGTGAACATTCTCTCAAATTGCTTTGTGGCAATACTGAAATGCTTTCATGCCTTCTTTTTTCCTCCTAGAATTTTCAGATAATTACATTCTTATTTATACCGTCCCAAATGTCCTTTTGTCAGCCCACCCAGGCAAACCAGACAGGAAACATGAAAAGATGAACTAATTTTATTTTATTGTAAGGCTACATTAATAGAATCTTGCAAGTGAAAGCATAAACTTCCTGCCACTATTTTTAACCACTTGATGCATTAGGGCAGGTTCTTCCTGATTTTTTTTTCTCTGACGATTAAGCCACCAGGGACTCTTGCCTCTCGTCTGATTGTTTCCTAGGCAGCGTTTCTTCCCCTCTTTCCCCAAGTTCATTCCTACATTCTATTACATCTTTTCATCTACTCAGAGATGAAAATACATTTAAACGTCACATGTAATTGAGAAATTTATAACTGTTTGGTCTTCCAAGGGCAACAATGGCAGATTAGTGAAAATGAAACCCAGTGAATGTTTCAGCTCCTCAAAATTCCTCTCTGGATCAAGAAGAGGACAAGGGCCAACCACAAGTTTGCTCCATACAGAATCTCCTGCAAAGAGATTGTAAAATAGTGGTTTCCAGCAGGTTTGAGCGCTTTGGGAGCCATGTTAAAAAATCATCTTGCCTAACGTTCAAAGAGACACTGGGTTCCCCCACTTCCTCTCTTAATTACTTTAGGAAGCTGCTTATTATTGACTTCTTAGAAGTTAAGAATCTTCCAAATATCCAGTTCTATTACACTGTCAGGAAAATCTTCTACCCTTAAAGAAATTTCATGTAGGTTTAAGGATTAAAAAGAAAAGTTGTACTTTTTGGAAAACAGCAAAAGGCAGCTTGAATATGGATTTTGGAAAGTTCAAGGGCTAGATGGATTAATATCATTTTCCTTTCTTGGACATCATAAGAATTGCTTTTTTATTTGCATATAACTAAGTAGAGCAGGAAGTAGATATACTGTTGTTTGAACACTAGCCAGATTTTTAACAAGAGAGAGATGCATTAACTTTGTATTGCAGAAAGTATACCCTAGTATAGAATACAGTAATTGTTGTAACAATAGTATGTTATCTCCTTCTTTCCAATGGAAGAATAAAAGAGATGCATCAATATGATTGGAAAAACCCAAGCTGTATAGAAAAGTGTGTAACTTTACCAACACATATGAGAAAACCTCATCTTTTTGCATGGTAGCATGCAGGTTAGTCTTGACTGAGTTAGCTTAGAAAGTGTCCAGCAAAAATGTGGAGATGGATTAAACACCCCTCTTAAATTTTCTGCAGTTTCATCTCCAGTTAGTTGCTACCCAGGAAAGGAACTTTTGTTTAGGAACTGAATATATACAGTGTGTCACTTATTATTCTTTTTCAAGGTCTCAATCGTACTTGATAATTCAGTGTTTTTCAACCTTGGAAATTGGCAGATTCCCAGAGTTGAAGTCCACCCATTTTCAAGTTGTTGAGGTTGAGGGATCCTGTAGTAAAGAATAAGATGTTGAAGGCTAAGTGTCTCCTTTACTTCCTCATTTACCACTTCAAGTGTTGAAGGTGTCTAGGTGTACCTCTTAGAATTAGATTTGGATTGTTGTGTATCAGATTTATATTAAAAAGGCAGGATCAAATTAGAGAAGATACAATTTGATGGGTTTAATGTTTTTATATCCATGCAACTGTACTGCTGAGTACTATTGGTGATGGAACTCATGCTCTTATTTCTTTTTCTCTTTCCCTATTTCAACCTTGTCCTTTTGTGAAATTTGTTTAAAATTTTATATAAAGCTATGAATAACTCATGCATGCAATGCTTATTGACTTCTGTTTTTCACTAACATTCATTGACCCTAAGGTCAATAAATGTAAAGTTGATTTAAGCAGTCAATATGCCTTATTTTAATTTAGATTAAGTTTTGGTCTGATTCAGCACTTTAGCTGTCTTTTTATAAATAAAAACCTCATGTCAATTTATTATTAAAATTTATGTCAAATATAAAATGTTTTCTGTAGGACTGGAAATCCCCTGTTGACTTATTATTTTTTGAGCATTTCCAACCCAGTATTTTGAAAGTGACCTTCCTCTTTTTATTGTGCCCTTTTAGATGCTGCCTCAGCTATTGCTCAAAAGGAATTCAACCATTAATTTGTACAGCTGGCTCCCTACAATAAGGGCACACTTTATTCTTATTTTATAGATCTTACAGTTCAGAAATATCAATGTATTGGACTTAGATAATAATTTTCATTTTTATGTTGTCTTTCTGGAATTGAACTGTTAATAAAATGATCACTTGTTGAACTTAAACTAAACCAGACTTCTAAATATGCATTAAATGCAAAAAGATAATTTAATTTGGTTAGAGTGTACTGCAGAATGTTTCTGATGATGAGATGATTTCTCAATGGGAAAATATAGCCGTGGAGTTTCCATTTATGTGAAAATTGCTCTTTTACTGTGTACTTCCCTTGAACAGATGATATTTTTTCTTTGTCATTTGATTTGCTTTCTTATTTAGAGTTACATTCATAAGTTTCCATTTTTCTTCTTAGGCATTGATTTTAAAGTGAAAACAATTTCATGTGATAACACAACTATGAAACTTCAAATATGGTAAGTTTTATAAGGAATATAATTACTTTTGGTCTTCTAATAGCCTTCTTTAGCAGAGTAAAAAGCATAATGAATATACTGTTGTTTTCAAATGCACACTAACCAGTGGATTAAAGTTGTTAATGTTCCAGTAGATACTAAATGTGCTTGTGAATGCCTCCATTGTCTTCTAGATCTACCAGCACATCTGAATTCTTTGGCATCATTTTACATCTAAAAATATTTTTGGGCTTCACATGTAAAGGCTGTAGATGATGAGATCTGCAGATATGTATGATTTATGGCAGGGGTGGGATTCAATTTTTTTAACAACCAGTTCTGTGGGCATGGCTTAATTGGTGGGCATGGCTTGGTGGTCATGTTATTGGCTGGGCATGGCCAACTCAATATCATTCACATCGAGGCACGCATCTCCTTGCCTGGCCTCTCAAGACTGTGGGGATGCTGCAACAGTTGTAAATGTGAAAAATGGTCATAAGTCACTTTTTCAGTGCCTCTGTAACTTTGAATGGTCACTCCACACGAGCAAAGTGCCAGCAAAGGAGGGGAAAAACTCTTGAGAAGTTCCAGAGACAGAAAGTCTGGTCCTGCAAAGAATGTAATAAGGGTTTACGGAGAGGCAGTTTCTGTAAGCAACACCAGAATGTTTCCTTCCTGTCTTCCTTACAGGATTAGGCCAGTAATTTTTTCTAACAACTGGTTGTCCGAACTGCTTAGAATGTTAACAACCGATTCTAGTGAATAGGTGTGAACTGGTAGAATTCCACCCGATTTAAGGTCAAACCAAGCAAAAGATTATAAAAACAATTCAGGCAGCACCTTCTTCCCCATACTACTGCTAACTATCATTTTAAAAAAGGCAGTTTTATGTCTATACAATATCAATTCCTTTGTTTGGTCTATCTTATAGGGTGGATATTTCCCCATAATAACCATTTACATTACCTCCATGTCATCCCTGAAGATATATAGATTCTTAATGTATACATCAGGATATATATATTTACAAACCTAATATGTATGTGCACATGGACTGACTATACCTGTCAGTCAGTTTTTGACTCCTGGTGATGCCCTGCAGTTTTCTTAGCAAGATTTGGGAGTGATTTGCCATTGTCTTCTTCCTAGGCTGAGAGTAACTGATCCAAGGTCACCCAGATGGCTTTATGCCTCAGAGTGGGATAAGATCTCATGATCTCCCAGATTATAATCTGGTACCTTAACTGCAGCACCAGACTGGTTCTGGTGTATTCAGAATAGGCCATAAACTAGATGAAAAGAAACTTTTTTTTCATAGGGCAAAAGTCTTCAGATTAAGAATATTTTCTATAGCCATAGTTCCAGTTTTGCAAAGCATCTGCTCTGGATCAACTCTCTTGTGTAGAAGGAGAAAGCTAAAATACCTAAATAACTCAGCTCTGCTTCTACTTTTAATTCATAGATACTCTAATTGCACTGAGTGCATATGGCTCTTTGTCTACATTTCTGCAGTGAAAACTAGTGCTAAATTATCTATTATAATGTATTTTAGGGACACAGCTGGCCAGGAAAGATTTCATACATTTACTACTAGTTTTTTCCGAGGAGCACATGGATTTGTTCTTGTTTATGATATCACAGATGGAAAAAGCTTTCAAGGAATTTCACACTGGATGAAAGATATATATGAGGTAAGCTTCTTCTCTTCTGGCTTCTTTTGACCCCTCCCTCGAATCTAGCTGGCGATTCCATCACAAAGATTAAATCCACAATCCAAAAATCGCACATACAGCACAGGAAATCAAAAGGAGCATAACAGCTATTTTGATTTTTTTTCTCTTTATGAAGAATGGAGGTGGGGGAATTAGTATTTTTATAAATAAAAATTAAATTGTTGTAAACAAAATCAGCATCCCAACTTTTGCATGGTGCTCATTTATCTCCTATTTCAATTATGGAATCCTTACAGATAAAATTCCATGACAGAATTTTACAGCTCTCCAGAGGTATAGCAGATGATCGGGATGTAGAAAGTTGAAACTAGAGGTTGGATACCAATTGCCAATTATTGGCTGCAAATAATTCTTCCCAGATATAAAATAAAAATAATTAAGTCAAAATATTTTCCCCAATTGGCTTCTGTAACTGTCTATATATCTTAATAAATTCTAATCTAGTTAAAAACAGTGTATAGTTTTAAAATTCTGCTTCCTTGGATTTTCTCCTGAATATTTACTTTCCTTGTGTTATAAATAAGCAGTAATTGCTCCAAAACAACATATTAAAGATGTAAAGCTTCAACAAGAAATTAGATCTTAAATTGGTGGAATCGGAGAGTGGCTCATCCATCTTTCCAGCTGGATGGCTTATTCTTTTTTGCTTATTCCCTAAATATAAAGGCCCTGTCCCACTGCACTTACGGATGCAAAGAGGATGTAAAACATTCAAAAAACCTTGCAATCTGTTGGAAAATGCTATGCATCCGTTGTGTACTCATTGCATATGTGTTTCATACGCTCTATCCATCAAGCATCCGTCCACTGCGATTTCATCCGCGCAGGAAGTTTTGAGCTTCACAAAACTTTGTGAACAGATGAACTTTCCGCTGTGTACGATGTAAATCCGCGACATACGAGCAACAAACGTTCTATGTTCATTTATCATCCGTTAAACGTCCGCTGTATCCTCTCTGTATCCTCTGGGCATCCTCTCAACTCACATCTGCTGCAGCTGAAAATGGAAAGAGGGAGGAAAGAAAGGGTACATGGAATGTCTATACATCGTTAGTAGCACAGAAATAGAAAGGATGCATTTGCATCCGATATACATCTGCGTGGCATCCCCTTTCTTTCCTTTAGGCGTACGTGATGCATCCGCTTCATCCGCTATGCGTCCACTTCAAAATTCTCCCCCGGAACCCCTTTGGAGGTGTCATCTGCTGTCATCGCTAGGCTTCCTATGAACATCGTTTAACATCCCCGCTACATACTACCCACGTCTGTTCTTTTCCGTTCTGTTTATGCAAATTTTTGCCACTTTTTGAAGCGGATTACAACAGATGGAGCCACCCCCAAAATTTTTCTCGTCCGCTGTGTCCTTTATGCATACGTTTTGCGTCCGTTGGCCAGTGGGACCTAGCCTTAAGGGAGAGTTTTCTAAATCAATATTTCACTTGCTAGTTTGGTAGTTTTACAGGTTAAATTTAGTAACATTGTACTTAAGAAACATACATACTCTTATGGATCAAAAACAATAGCAAATATTTTTTTTCTTGTGGAATATGCTAATTCTTATAGAGATAGCGATTTTGTTGACTTCCCAGATAATACAGATTTATTTTTTATTTCCATAAATTTAACAGTTGAAGATAATATACCAGGGGTGGGATTCTACCTGGTTGGATCGGTTCTATTGAACTGGTTGTTATGATCTGCCCAGTTCGGAAAACTGGCAAGTTGCACAACTGGTTGACCCCTCCCCTCCCTGCCCACTCACTCCTTACCTGGCATGTGTGCCATCAAACTTGCCTGCTAAGTTGCTATTTTTCCTTTTTTCACCCTGACCACCAGTTGTTCTGCTGTGCCAATTTATATAAAGTTTATAAAATTTTACCTTAAAAAAAAACAAATTCTATATACATTTTTGCAGTTATTTGTGACATCAGTTATGCCATTCTCCTAGACATACATACATACATACATACATACATACATACATATACATTACTTACAATTACACTTTAAAGTTTCTCCTTTTGCATTATATTTTCTTTCTTTTTTCACATAGAATTCTTTATCTTTCCTCTTCCGCAATTCCATTGTGAATTTGTTCATTTCTGTGGAATCCATTACTTTTATTTTTATAATCTTGTCATCTGTGGGTGTACTGTCTAATTTCCAAATTTGAGCATATGGTATCCTAGCCGCTGTTAAGATATGTATCATTAGACATTCATTCTCTTTTGTATATTTTTCTTTGGTTATCCCTAATAAAAACATTTCAGGTTTGGGTACTATCTTTAGACTTGTTATTTCATGTAGCCAGTTCTATATCTTATTCCAGAATTATTTTGCTTTTGGGCAAGTCCACAACATGTGAAAGAATATACCAGGTTTCTTTTTGCATTTCCAACACTCGGATTTTAATTTTGGATAAATTTTAGCCAAACTCATCGGTGCTAGATGCCAACAATAGAACATTTTGTATAAATTTTCTTTATATGAGTTTGCCAATGTTAATTTATAATTTTTAGTCCATAATCTTTCCAAATCTTCTAATTGTCTGCTATATCCAAAATTTTTCATCCAGGTTATCATGATTGGTTTCACTACCTCCTCTTTTCTGTCAAAATTTGAAAGATAATTATACATTTTAGTTATAAATTTTTCCTCTGATCCTAATAATATTTTGTCTAGTTGTTGTATTTTATCGATACCAAATTCTTCTACATCTTTTTTATATTTTGTTTGCAATTGTAGGTAGGGCCACCAATCTATCACTATGCCGCCTTCTTTCAATTTTTGATTTGGTTTCAATATGCCTTGATCATCTAATAATTGTATTGATTGTATCTCATCATTTTATTTGTATCTAGATTATTTGGGTATATCATGGCTTCCATACTAGAAAACCAATTTGCTGTGCCAATTTAGATTAGTTAGAAAGCAGGAAATCATTAGATTTCTTGCTTTCTAGGTAATCTAAAAAAAGAACCTTCCTTAGGACTGAAACTTCTATTTTTCAGTGCAGACTCAGGTAGCAGATGGCAGATAGATAGATCTCTAAGTGAATCTGCGATTCTGTGAGCAACTCAATTTGCCTGCCTGCTTTGCCTGATTTTGGGTAAAAGTTGCTTTTTAACTAAAAAATTAAATATTTACATAAACATTTACAATATTTACATACAAACCATGCTTAGCCAGTCATGTGACCACCAAGCCACACCCAGTCAGCAAGCCACACCCATCCAGTTACATGACCACCAAGTCACACCCACAAATTAGGCCACACCGACAGAACCGGTTGTCAAGAAATTTGAATCCCACCCCTGTAATATACCATGCTACAATAAAGGACAATTTGATTCTTATCTGGAAAGTATTGATTGATATGCTGAAAAGCCAAGAACATATTATCTTTATACAATATTTTATTATTTCTAAATGTTTGTTTGTGTTGGCCTTTAGTTGTAAAGAATACTTATCTACTACATGCTAACTTAATCATATTTACTAGTTTGATAGGCTTGTTTGCAAAAGTATAAGAAAAATTCTATTGCAATTATACTAAAGTCATTTAATCCATTCTTTATCATAAGAGTTAATTGGATATGTCCAAAAAACCCACAATTAGGTATGATAGTAATATTTTTCATATGCTGTTGCTACTTTGTTATTGTTCTCACTGAAATGTTCCTATAACAGTTAAAGTTCCTTTTAGCCAGCTTTGCTAATAGCTTGATAGCTATTTTTCCATGCTATTGTCTTTTATGTTATCTATTATTTTATAAAGCTACTAAACCCAGCAATTCTTATTTTGTAGTGTTGAAATCCATGTATTAATCATTATGAAATTAGAAGCACTTCCCCCAATTGTTTCAAATTTACAATTTCATTGGGTGAACATACATTTTAGATTTAAAAAAAAATTAAAGTATTTCCCTTAATATTCTGCTCTAGCACTTAACCTGAGCTAAATATTAGGCCTCTTAGATGAGTGACTATAACCTGTCGAACTGCATGCTAATCTAACTGAAACAAATGATGTATTTACAAAACTGCAATCTTCATGTTGGTAGCTTATGGCTTATGAAGCACTTTATGCATCTTAGGGAGCCCTCTTAAGGACATTTCAATTTCTTGCTATTACTTTTTAATAGCAAGGATTAATCTCTCCTTCAAGCAATTAAAATGTATTTTGTAGTACAAAGTATTTACATATGTTCCTGTTCTATGCATGAAGTATACAGAATTGCTGTTGTGTCTTTTTTTTTTCATTATGTGTATTGTACAGATGTTTGGGAGTGAAGGATACTTGTAGTTATTTAGTGGGCAAAATATGTTTTTCTCGTGCTCTTTGCTCCTAAGCAAAATTAATTTCTCATCTCCCAATTAAGTGGTTGTGTGCAAACTTTAATCCACCAGGTGATTAACAATTAAGGAATAAAACTTTTATTTCAAAATTAGGAAACAGATGAGGTTAAAAAGAAGATAAGACACTAAAACCATGGTTCCTTTAGTTCCATTATCGGTGAAAATTCTAATAATTCAAGAAGCTGCTCATCTTTGTGTCAAATCACATCTCATTGCATGTTAATTGCAAAGATATGTTAAATAGCAGATCTGCTAAGATCCCAAATTTTCAGATAATCCAGAACAAGGCTGCCCTTGCATTGTCTTTATGTAACCATTTACTTTTATATACTAATATGGCAAACTACTATTGAACTACTCCTCCTAGTGGCTGATAAAAAGCATAATGCTGCTCATAGGGAATCCAGAAGGTGAAGCTGAAAAATCAGTCTAGAATTCTCCTATCTGCCCTTGGTTTAAAGAATAACTGGGAAAAGAAACCAAATTAAATTCTGGATTTCTCAAAGCAATGCTGATTTATTTGAATTGTGCAAATAGCACCACACAATGAAGGAATTGGTGTTAAGATTTTAATTTAAAGTAATATGTGAATGTATTTTTCTGCAAAAAATAACTATGTATTTTCTGATATGACTGCATTAAATCAACATTGAATAAAGCTATATATATCTGAAAAGCAGAAAATAATTTCACTGTTCATTTTTCAAATGTAAGAATTTGTCAGTTTTTAGAAAGCAAATTAAATACCTTTTCTAATTATTACAAATTTTTATATGATATACTTACCTGTTCACAATTCTGTGTTTTAGGAATATAATTTAATGTAGGGGAGCCATTGACTTTAATGAGTAAAGCTCCAATGCCTACTGAAAAAAATATCAACATTTTGGTCTACCACAGGTTAGAATGATTCATTATTTTAAGCCTGTACTCTGATAATGAGGTTATTTCATTTTAGAAACTGCATTATCTTGAACATCAGCTGCATTTATGAAATGAGATTAGTTGAGTAAATTAGAAAAGATGGAATGGCAGACCTTAATAAATCTTGTCTAGTGCTCTGCTGTTAAAACTGAGCAATACAGTTATGATGAGTAGGTATACAGGATACTAATAACTCTATTGACTGTCATGAATAATAATATTGTTCCTTGGCATCTTTTCTGCATGTTGGGGCGACATTTCTGTTTTACGTTAAAATATGAGGTCACTCACTAATGAAAATGTACTCACATAACTGAACAGATGCAAAGCAAGCGGTCTTATTTTGTTCTATTTACATGTCTTTCTTTGCTAAGAGTTAATTATGTCAACTTTCCTGGCTTTAGGCTTGAGCAACATCATAATTCCATTTAAGTCTTATAGGGTAAGAGCATGATTTCTATAGACTTTTTAAATTTAG
>BLBF01000002.1:52568788-52590117 GCA_015471245.1 Laticauda colubrina
TATTATTATTATTATTATTATTATTATTATTATTATTATTATTATTATTATTATTCCAAACAATCACATAGAACCTAGAGGAAGTAATAATTACAGGTGCTCAAAATAGCTATAAATTCTCTGTTTCCCTCATAAAGATATTTGCCATGGAGCTATACTGAATTCAGGTGACACAATGATATGTGCTACTCAAAAAAAGCAGTCTTTTTTCCCCAACTCGAATTATTTATTTTTTCTTTCCTATTTTTTCCAAAGTGTCTCCTATAGAAGTTGCGTTTGAAATTTAGTGGTTCTCAAATGGTGGCTTGTAGAATAAACATCTGAAATCATGTTTAGTTATTTTTGCCAACTCATGGCTGGTGGGGGGGTGGTTATGTACATAGAGGCATCAACTGGGATTATGAGAACTATCTATAGGATTACTATCATCCAAAAACATAATTCTAAAGCTTTACACATCTTGGAACGTAGTATAATTTATTTTAAAAAATATTAAGTCTCTAGTACAGCTATTACAACCAAATCTTGGGCAAAAATTCTTGATCTTAATTATAATTGCTTTGCATATTTAATTCAAAAAGAGATGATATGCTTGGAACAAGACATTACATTTTCTGAAAATTATTATATAAGTATTTAAAAGATTGTTTTAATGTAACTATTTTACAATAAATATTTGAAAATGCATAAGTAATTGCGTATTAAATCAAATACATTTGAGTTTTCAACTTCTTAGCAACTGTAAGGTTGTCGGGGATAAGATCAGATAAATACGTTGGACAGATACTTTTTAAATGTGAAACTGAAACAAAATTTTTCAATTTTGTAGATTTTGTTCAGTTCAATCTGGCAAAGATCCTTCACATCATTTACTATCTGATCCTTTTACTGGATATCTTAACAACTAAACATGATTATGCTTGCACTGAAAACATATGCTGCACCATATGCTCTACAATGATGTCTATTTTAATCATTTTTAATGTAAAGTATCTGCTGGTTATAAGCAACAAATGTACCAATCTTCAAGAATATAAACCTTTGTGTACTACAGATTTGAACCTAGTTAATAAAGGAAGTATCAGCCATAGGTTCAAGAAAGCTAGATAAACTGATAGTGAATAAACATCCTTTCAATCATTATTTAACTATCCCATTATAAGTTTTAGTTTAAAATGTTAATTCAGTAAATAAAGGAACAAATATGTATAGTCAGATGATCCTCGACTTCACTATGGGAATTAGTTTATATTCACAGTGTATGAGCTATCGTTTGAGTTAATTTTTCTAAGAATTATATTTTAAAGCAAAGTATTCCCTTATTTCCTTTCTTTTGCATTCCAGCTTGCTTGGGAATATGGAATACCTTTCTTTGAGACCAGTGCAAAGGATAATATAAATATTGAAAAAGCATTTTCAGTTCTAGCCAAAGAAATATTGAACAAGGTAAGCTAATCGAAAGAAACTTCCTTTTTTCTTATACCATTTCATATGAATTAAAAGACTGTCCAAGGTAAGAGATCTGTTTACGATGTTCTTTATTTTATTCTTTATCATAATAAGCAAAAAGCTTCAAAGAAAGAAAATATGAACCAGAAAGGCTCAACTTTCAAAAGGTTTATGTATATTGACTGTATAGCTCTGCCTATCTGTAATACTGACTATACCACTCTCAATTATTATTATACTAAGATACTGAAACCAGTTCCTTCCAATTCAGTAGCCTGAACACTCAACCTGTGAGATGTTAATATTGATCTATTTATTTACCTTATAGGTAGTCCTGGACTTATTAAAACTTTTATTAAAAAGTCCCGCTTAAGTCATGAAAGCCAGCTGGGTGACTTTGGACTAGTCACACACTCTCAACCCAACTCACCTCATTGGGGGGAGGGGTAATGTGGGGAAAATAAAAGGGGGGAGGTGTGCTTAATATGTTTTTCATTATTTTTACAAATAACAAAGGCAGGTTACAAATAAATAAAAACAGTAAAAAAAAATCATGTACATTTCAAATCAAATTAAAAAACAGCATTAACCAATATCCATATCCCATAAACTTAATATCTTTCCGGAATTTCAATATAGATAATTCTTAGATTATGACCACCTGTTCAGTGACTGTTCAAAGTTACAATGATACTCAATGAGGAGGACTTGTGATTCTCAGATTTGTGGCTATTGCAGCTTCTGGCTTCCCACAAAGTCAATGAGGAAGCCAACAGGAAGTCTGAAGTTGCTCCCACGGCACCACCTCCCACAGCACTCTGCATCTGCCCATGCTCCTTAGTACCTGCCAGTGGCCCTGTAGCTCTACGGCACCCACCTATACTCCCTAGTGCTGGTCTGCAGCACCTCAATGCCCCTTATGGTAACCATGCTCTGGTGTGCCTGCTTACAACATCCCCTGCCTGCACAACATCCGCTGCCTCCTCTCACTTCAGCTCTCACCTGTGAGCTTGCTTGCTTGAAACTCCCACCTTCTCCTGCTTAATGACCCACGGGGTCCCAGAGTTATGATTCAACCAGAACTGCTGTTGCTAAGCAATGCAGTCACATGACATCACTTTACAACTGCATCACTTAGTGGGATGCATTTTGCATCCCTCAAGTCATTACTACAACAGGATGCTATTTGAATTTCTTTTCTCCACTAACAGTAATTTTATTTTAAACAATTTTATTTCAAATACTAAATAAAAAAATATTTCTTTATTTTACCAGCTGAACACAATTCTATGGTTTTTCCTCCCTCAGAATTCCTGTGTATTACTCAACTTAGATGTGGTGGACCTCAATGAAAAACTACAAACAAGATCTTGCTGCAAACTGTGACTCTACAAAGAAAGAGAATGCTACTAATATTAGTAACTTGTATATATCAAAGCCTTGAATTCGTAACATAAATTACTCAGTTAAAGCACTGATAGAATGGATTATTTATCCACTGACATTTAGTTGCTGTTACAAGCCAAACCATTTTACATCATGATTGTAAAAGTTATTCAGAATGGAAGAGTAAAAAAAATACCAACTATCTTTGAATGTTGGTCATCATAGATTATTTATACAATAAACCTAAAAGGTAAACATGACATCTTTGTGAAGATTTGAATTCATATTTACTAGTGAACACGTTAAAACACTTTATAAAATGAAAAAAGGAAGAGATAACTGGAGTGAACTCAGAAATGGTCACTTCAAAGCTCCCAAAAGCAACCCAAAATCACAGACTAACACCCAAGAATGACCTGCAAATAGAGACTTGAGCAACAAGTTATTTCTCCATCTCTCTCCAAGATTCCCAAAATGCTTTTACAATATATACTTCATCTTCTAAGGCTTCTACCAGTTCTCCAACACTTCTAGCTGGAGGGACAGAATCTTACAAATGAGAATGCGCCTCAGACTTTATATGCTTTTTAACAGTAATTGGAGACAGTCGTTTCTATTTTTGAGGATTTACCAATAAACAACAATTTAGATTCTTTTAAAAAAGCCTTTTAGCAGAAACAACTAAAGAAACTAATCACTTACAGAAGCACAAACATTAAGGGAGACCAGCGTGGTCTTAACAGGAAGGGACATTTAAACTCCAGTAGGAGAGGGATTCTGAATTACTATATATAATGAAAAGAGGGAGAAAAAAAATTAAGAAAAATTGGTTCCCTCAGAATAACCAGGTCTCCCTACTTAAGAGCTTATAAGAGTTGTTGGGACACCAAAAGAGCTCATTTTATCTTCAAGCAAATTCCTCCAATGTTAAACTGCATTTGATAGACTTACATGCAGCCAAATGACAACCCAGTGAAATAGGATGTAAAAGAGATTTGTTGATATTCAAATGCCCTACAATCCATGTAGCTCAAAATGATGGATATGTTGGAATGCAAGTTGGAAATCTCTATACATACAAGGGATAAAAAGCTGCCCACTGCAAACAGCCTTGACAAAGAGAAATTCAGACACTTTTAGACAATTAACATAAACATTAGAGATGAAGCTGTAGAAGTATGGCTGATTCATTCTTTTATAACATTGTCAAGTTGTGTGAAGATGAAATATTGAGAAAATTAACAAATGTACAACAATCTGTTTAGCAGTAGAACTTCTGGTTTATATTTTGGGGCAATATTTTCTAAAGCAGATTGCAGCTATAATAATAACAAATAATATATATCTTGGATATATTTTGAATCAACTGCTGATGTAATGAAAAGAATATGTTAGCCTAATAGCTGAAAAGGGTTGAATTTACAACACCGTTTATGACTCCATCTCCCTGATGTAAGATCTAGTCTATGGTATACTAATCCCTTGCTTCTCTCTAAGGCTATAGTTGGCTCAAGTGGGCTACAAGTTATAGGGAACCCACAGAGTAATATTCAATATTTTGAATGAATTGGGAGTTTAGCAGTATCTTTGCCTGAGCAAACTAAATCAAATAATAGGGGGTATAAATCATTGGTGGGATTCAAAAAATTTTATGACTGGTTCTGTGGATGTGACTTGGTGGGTGTGGCAGGGGAAGGGTACTGCAAAATCCCATTCCCTCCCCACCCCACTAACCTGCTTTTACAACCAGGGCATCAAAAGAAGACCCAGTCAATCAGCTGGGACTTGGGAGGCAGAGAATACATGGGGATGGCCCATTCAGAGGTGGCATTTGCTGGTTCTCCGAACTACTCAAAATTTCCTCTACTGGTTGTCCAGAACTGGACAGAACCTGCTGAATACCATCTCTGGTCTAGATCCAAAAGACACAGTCCAAAATGGATGGCTCAAGCATCAATGAGGACACAGCAGGAATATGGATGGGGCAAAAGACTCAGAAGAGACATTCCTTAGTTTCTTGGTTTATAAGGGATTTCAGTTTTGTAAGGTTCTGTTGATGTAGCTCACAAGTAGATTTAGCTCATCTGGTAGTGTTCCCTGTCTAGTCTACCTCGTAAGGCTGACAGGGACCCACATAATGAAAGCACTGTAGCTTAAGCTCCAGATGGCCTGATTTGCCTTTGGCTGCTGAGGGTTTGCAGACTCCACCTGGCCTGATCACTCTTTGAACCTAAAGGATTCTGGTGACACCAAGGGCCAAGAAGTGGTGCACAAGGAGCCCTAGGAACTAGTTGTAGGCTTTGGAGATGTGCTGCTCAGGCAAAATGGAGTGCACACACTTTTCGTTGCTCACGTAAGTGGGGATAGGTGGGCAAGTGCATGCTCGCCCACCACTTTGGGCAGCCCGGTTCATGCAAATGGAGTTGCGGACATGAGCTTGCTTGCCTGCTGCTCACGCAAAACCAGCCCCTCTCCCCCACTGGTCCAGAAAGCCGGAAAGGTTGGGGAACTCTGAATTAAACCATCTCAAAGTTACCAGTCTATCTTGTCTAATATAGTGTTACCTCCAAATCTTCCTTATGGATCTTTTTTTTAAAAGCCCCTGCATATTGCTATTTACCTCCCCTTTTGAGAATTAACATTAGGATAGCTTTGATATCCTCACTCTTGCAGCTTTTGTGGGCTTAAAATTGTTAGATCTTTTGAAACAACCAGATAAAGCAAGTGAAAAGAATAGATGAAAATCTATTACTATTTCTTATCCCATTATCAAGGCAGCAAGAAACCTCAGGCTCCCACATGAATCATTGTTAAGTTCAAATGCTCAGGCAGCATTTATAACATAAGTCACTTTCAGTTCCACTTTGCTCAGGAATAATTTTATTACTACCTTGTATGAGGAAGGAGGTTATCATAGCTAGCATAAAAATGCTGCTGGCCAGTTAGGAAGGTAAATTTATTTCTATGTAAATAATGTCATTTATAAAACATTTTATACCAACCACCAGAAGTTGAGACCATTTGAGGATTTGAGTTGTATGCAGAAGCATTGGAAAACAATCATATCTTGATATCACACCAAAGTTTAGTAGCGGAGGCCAGTTCCATTGTATCATGCTTTACAAAAGAGTTAAATAGGTCAGGCATAATGTTGCATATTCCTTCATGGGAGAAGAGTGTCAGAAGGTTTGTGCTAGAAAATACCTGTTCCACTTCATGATTATCAGCTAAAAAGTGTTGTAAGGTTCCATCTTGTGCCCCAAGTTGTAATGAATCTGTACATACTGAGAAAAGTCAGTATGACAATCACATTTACCTTTCACTCCTTTCTACTTGCCTCACAGAGACTACAGAACTCTTGAAGGAGCATCACAAGACTTCCTGTCCTGAACAACAATGCTTAAGAGGTTTAGATCAGGTCTTTTGAATGGGGCTGTATGTTTGAAGGATTGTATTTTGAGGAACTTTTGCCATCTAGGGTTCTTGTGGCTTCAATGGCCCATTGAGGGCCAGCTATTTGTCCTAGCCAAGCTAAGCTATTATTATTGCTTCCAAGTCCAGTTCAAGGTATTGATGTGACCCCATAAATGGCATGAGGCCAGGCTACCTACAGAACCCTCTTTGTCCCATTATATCAGCCCATCCCACTGAATCAGGCAGGGAAAATATGTTGCAGATCCTGTCAATTAAAGAACTCTTGACTGGTGGAATCTAGGAAGACAGCTGTCTCTGTTGTTGCCCCTGTCCTGTCAAATTCTCCCCACTGAATTAAGGCAGGCCCCCAGTCTCCTGACCTTCTGAAAAGGAGCCCAAACATGGCTCTGTGGCCTTGTGTGGAGAATCCAGAGGAGCTGGCTGGTACTCTGAGAATCCTGCCTTCCACTTTTTAATTTTAACTGTATAATCATCCTTGCCTCCCTCTAAATCTGTAATTTTTACATACTATTTTTTATATTTTAACATTTTATTGTACACTGCTCAGAGTCCCCCTCTGAGGAAGATGGGCAATTCAAAAATGTAATAAACAAGCATTCTGTACAAAGCTGCATTTAAAGACTATCTGCAAACTTGAACTGGTGTTAGAATCTAAGTACCCAGGAGTTAGTAAGAACAAGAAGTCAGAACATATGATACCTGTAGAGCATTAACTATGATTTCCAAAGCTAATTAAAATTGTTGGTATTCTGGGAGCAAGTGATGTGAAGAATAGTTTTCACCTATATCAACATGTCAATACTTTTTTAAGACAGGAAGGGGGACTCATCACATTTACAAGTTGTTCTCCTGGTTTCCATAAGCTGTGGTATCCATATGGATTGCTGTCTCAGCCAATTCTGACATCTTTCATGAAAACCCTAGAGTCCTATCTGTTCCTTTAAAGTTCCCCATGACTGGCTCTCTTTTGAGATTTAGCTGCAATACAGTCTGTTTTCAATACCCTAGGGCAGTGTTTCTCAACTTCAGCAATGTGTGGACTTTCGCTCTCAGAATTCCCCAGCCAGCATGCTTTTTTATTCTTAAGGGCCTGAAATTACTTTAAGTATAGGCGGTACTCATTCAAAGCTGTATGACTCGTTATCAAAATCCATTTTTAAAAGATCTACCTAATATGCCTGACTTCTTCAATTCCTTTGGGAGACAGTGTTAGCAGGGCAAGCTTGAGATATGTTGTCACACTGAACAAGGTATATTTTCTGTCAGACATAACTTATTTTACTGAACAAAACAACATCTGTGACATTCCCATTGGTAACCAGTCACTTACCCTACCCTAACGCATGAGAGAGCACTAGAAGTGAATATCAGTTCCTCCTGGTGTCATTTTTTTCAAAGCAGTCACAGTACAGAAAGAGAGGATATATTTTATGTATTTTTCCATAGAGAATCTAATAATAAATGCACAAGACTAAAAAGTGGGAGATTGTGGCTGGGTGATTTTGGGCCAGTCACTCTCTGTCAGTCCAGCCCACCACAAAGAGTTATTGCTGTTGTGGGGAAAATAGTAAGGAGAAGGATTTTAGTTCATTGCCTTGAGTAATTTATAAGAATAAAAATGTGGGATAAAATCAAATATTGTTTTAAATATTGTATTATGTATTAATTATTCTAAAGATATATAAATTGTGTAACTCCAGGGGCTGTTGGCCAAGTATCCAATAGAAACAATACAGTGAACAATGGGTTAAAAAGCAATTACAGCTAGTTCTCACTTAACAATTAAGTCATTTTATTATTGAAGTTCCAATAGCCACAAAATGGATTTTTTAATGGCCTAATAACCACTCCTGGGCAGTCATAAATGATCACACTGCCTTCCCTCAGTCACTTGACTGCTTCTTGGAGGGGTCATCTTTACAACAGGCCATGGTATTCTATTCTCACAAGACTATGATTTTCAATTTTTTTTGCCAGTGTCAGGTACTTTTTATTGGTTACCAGCAAAAAAAGCCCATTCAAATGAATGGGTTCACTGAACAATTGTGGTGTTCATTTAAGGACCACCACAACAAAAAAAAATCTGGAAAATTACTTTGGATCACATGAGTGCTTTGATTTATAACCACAATGACTTACAACTGTAATTCCGGGCTGATTTATGACTGTAAACTGAGGACTGTCTGTAAAACCTTAAAGAAATATCAAATAATGATGGCCTACTTCAGTGGTGTCAAACTCAATTTCATTGAGGGCTGCATCAGGGTTGTGTTTGACCTTGGGGGCCCAGTAGTAGTGGTTATGGCCAGAGTGGGAGTGGTCAGCATGGCTGTGGCCAGTGTGGGATGGCCAGCTCAATGTCATTCAAGGCTCTGCTTTCGGCTGCAATGGCCTCCTGCAACCCTCTGCCAGTGAAAACGGAGCCCGAGTGGGCCATGCGTGGCCTCCCTGAGCTCTGTTTTTGCTGCAGAGGACTGTGGAAGGCCATCACAAAAATGGCTTTCCTGAGCTCCATTTTCACTTTCCATGGGCTGGTCCTTCACTGTTTCCAGGGAGGTCCCATGGGCCAGATCTAAGTGCCCCCAAGGGCTGAATCCGGGCTGTGTGTCTTGAGTTTGCCACCCCTGACCTAATTAGTCACTAAAATTGTAACTATTCTTTGGAGTGGGAAACTCTTTGTGCCTCAGAGTAGAATAAGGAAAGCAGCCACCAAAAACACCTCCCTACATGCACTCTCCAGTCATTCCTTTCGATAAAAAGGACCTTCAGGCAAGGACTCACTATTCACCTGGGTCAGTTGGGCAGAATTTACTTAGGGCAGCTAGTCTCCAAAAGAATTGTGTCCTGTAGCTTTATTGACAATAACCAGCATATTGAATTGTACTTGGAAAGAAGCACTAACTAGCCTAGCTCCCAAAACTGATGTTATTAGACAATACCATATTGCACAGTAAGCGCAAGGACTGTTGCATTATATATTAGCTGAAATTTCCGAGTTGTCTTCATGGATAACTCCCCCGCCCCAAGTTAATTGCAATAATCCAGGCATGAGATAAAGGTATGTGTAACCTATTGAGGGCATCCTGTTCTAATTAAAGCTGCAGCTGAAAATACCAGCTTAGCAAAGGGTCTCTTGGGCATGATTTAGATTTGGTCTGATTTGGCTAGCTTTTGGGATGTAGCACATCTTGAACTGAGTAAGAAACAACAGTATTTGCTGTTCTACCTTAGACTGAATGCAACAAACAAAGCACAAAACACCAAATTGCCAATACATAAAATAAGTACATCTTATTATGGCCATCTGCCACAATTATGGCCATCTGCCACAATTGCTACAAATGCTAACATTCTAGGATCATATCTCATTGCTTACCTGAAGCAGTACACACATTCCTCCAAAGCAATAGTTGTTTTTTTTAATAAAAGTTTTATTTGGGTTTTTACAAAACATAATACAAGTAAAATTTCTTTCTTTTTTTTTTAGAATAGCATGGTCCCAGGTTATCACTTCTCCATACAGACACAAATTCAATTTCATATTTATCTTGTGTTCTATTCCATATCTTATTACTATTTTCTCAATAATTTTCCCTTCCCTTAGTTTTCTCAATCTTACAGTGAATTGTCTCATTCCTTTCTAAATTCAATTATATATATTTTTTCTAAGTTTTAATACCTTTCTAATAATCATATTTATACTTTTGTCTGTCCTATTTCAATTTCATATTTTCTTTTCTCAATAAACAAAATTTTCCCTGTAGTTGCTAACTAGAGTATGACACCTTTGTATCTTTTAATTTTTATCCATTCAGCTCTTATTTAAACTTCAATGTATGCCTTTATAATTATAACATTCAATATAACACATAACTTCCAGTCGAATTCTGCTTGGTACATTCTTCAAATACGCACTAAGTTCTTAAAGAGAATATATATATATATAACAATAATAAATAAAATACTTGTTCTATTCCAATTCAGCTCTATCATTAATGTTAGTTATAATCTTGACATCTTGAACATTTCTTTTCAATAGGATATCATACTTCTAGGAACACTTATAATATTTCCATAATTTTTTCATGTTTCTTTCATATTCCTCTTCACTTAAATTTTTATAACACATTTATAATAATTAAAATGTTCCCCTCCTTTTACTAATTTCATTCTCTCATTCTCTTTATTTCATTTATTTATTAAACATTCCATTACATTACAATGAGTATTTTATCTCTCATTTTAATCACACTTGTTTCATATTTTCAAAGTTCATTTCTATTTCTAATATAACAATACTATCTTATGTACCCTTGCAGAATCCCCCTTTCAATTAAGTTTTCCCCATTATCTCTGTGTCTTCTAAATAGGCTTATACCATTAATCCTTGTACGTTTTCCCTGTTTTTCTATGTCCTGTTTCTGTCCTTTATGATTTCTTTTCCTTTCCCTCTTCCCCCTCTTCTTCTCCCTTCCCTTCTCTCTTTAATTCTGATTCTCTCTTCTGTAATTCTCTCTTTTGTTTCTTCCTAATGTTGTAATTACTTTTCAAACTATTCTGTTTTGCGGTTGTTTTTTCAAATCTTAAATTTTTCACTCTTTTCCCTTTCCTTTCTTTTCCCCACATAGAAATACTTGGTCATTGAAGATGACTTCTTATTTTTCCCGTCCTTCTTGTTCTACAGGCATTTCTTGTTATTTCTTATAGTTCAGGATCTCCATTTCTAAAAATTGAAACACAAAGCCAAAAGAACCTCTTCCTTCTTGTGCATCTTCCTTCTGTTTTTTAAATTCCATTCTCAATTCTTCCAAGAATGATACCATTCTAAAAACTTTTAAGCAATCACATGATTAATTTTAGTCCTTTAGATCCGATAGCCAAAAATCCAAAAAACACCAATTAATCCAAATAATCCAAAGCTGTTTCTTCTTGCTTCTTTTTTCCACTTTCTCTTCCTGGAGTTCTCTTATTTTGTTACAAAGTTTCAGTTAAAATGTATCTTTTAGGAATCTTGTTAAAGTTTCACTGTTAATTCCTTTCACTTCCAGGTGGTTTCCTCCATTTTTCCAGATCCCACACTTTTGTTTTTTTTTTCTTCTTTTAAAAATTTTTGAGAATCCAGAAATCTTTATGATCCCCTTGACATTTTATTTTCAGCTTAAATACGTGTTAATGTCAAAGTGGATTTTTGCCAGTTTCTTGCTTAAGTGTCAGGCGGAGCTCCATTCAAAATCCAGGAAAGAACTACTTAGACTCTTTAGTTTAGAGAAAAGACATCTTTTACTGAAAGTGAAGTGGTAGCAACCAAAGAATTCTGAATCTGAGAAATTAGGCGCACAATTCACATATACAAAGTGATGGAAATGTTCCCACCCCCAATAGTTCAGATGACACTTCCAATTAGAAGTTGTGAATATGATCATGTGGGCATCTTCAAGTGATGATGAGGCCTCTGTCCGTTGACCTTGGCATATTTTGATAACGGGTTGCAGTTGCGCAGAGAAAAGAAAGCTAAGCAAGAAATAGAAACCTAACTCGATTGTATGCTTCCCCCCCCATTTACACAACAGAAGAATTTAACACCTCCAGCTCACTTCCCAGACTTTCCCTTCCTCTCCCCGTTACTTATGGCAGTCAAAAAAGATGCAAAGCAATAGTAAAAGATCTTGAAGGCTGACATTCAGCCCTCCTAGAAAAAGGAAAACCATCAGTCCTAGAGGAGAGAGAGGAGAAAATATAAAGACAATTATTAATCATTCAGCAATTACAAAACAATACACTCCTAAGGCTTATCAGGATACTTGGAACGAAATGCTTTGATCAACTTAGGGGCTTTTAACGTCGGTTTCGTTAACCCATTCGGCTTGCGAAGAAGGGAAATGTTTCCAGGCTACAAGATACTGGAGTCGACCCCTCCATTTGCGAGAGTCCAGAATTTCTTTAATTTCAAAATGCTGTTCACCTTCAATCAGTATTGGTATGGGAGGGTCAGCTTGGATGGGTCTTAGATCAGAAGTACGTTCAGGTTTTAGCAAACTAACATGGAATACCGGATGAATTCGTCAAAGAGTTTTGGATAAGTTCAGCTGGACTGTTACAGGATTTATAATCCGTTCAATCATGAAAGGACCAACATACTTAGGACCAAGCTTCTTTGACTTTTGAGTGGTCTGCAGGTATCTGGTGGACAGGAAAACCTTGTCGCCCACTTTATATTCTTTCTGTGGGGATCTTTTCTTGTCTGCAAATTTCTTATGAGCTTGATGGGCCTCATCTAATGCTTTGCGTGTCACTGGCCAGTTAAGTTGGAGTTCAGTTATCCATTCATCCAACGAATGGATGTTAGGTTTTTCACGAGGAAGTTCAGGTATGGGAATGAAATCTTGTTCCGAAGCCACTTTAAATGGAGTAAATCCAGTACTACTGTGTACGGAGTTGTTATATGCCACTTCGGCAAACGGTAGTAATTCGGATCAGTTATCTTGTTGATAATTTATGTAACATCTAAGATATTGTTCTAACACTGCGTTAGTCCTCTCACAGGCCCCATTAGTTTGGGGGTGGTGGGCAGAGCTTAACCCCTGGGAGGAGCCTATTAACTTAAGGAACTCTTTCCAAAAATTTGAGGTAAACTGGACCCTTCTGTCAGAGATTATGCGTTCTGGAATGCCATGTAACCTATAAATATGTGAAATAAACAGTTTAGCCAGCGTCTTAGCAGAGGGAATCTTGGAACAAGGTATGCAATGTACTTGTTTGGAAAACAAATCAGTCACTACCCAGATGACCGTGTTTCCACCACTTTCGGGTAATTCTACTATAAAGTCCATAGAGATTTCCTTCCAGGGAGTCATTGGTCTAGCTACATTTTGTAACAATCCTACTGGCTTACCAGGAGGTCTCTTTGCCAAAGCACAAATTGGACAGCTAGCTACATAAGCTTCAATGTCCTTCTTTAAAGTAGGCCACCAGAATTGCTGCTTAACCAGATGTAAGGTCTTCACAAATCCGAAGTGGCCAGCTGCTTTAGAATCATGAGCCTGTTGTAGTATTTGGCCCCTCAGTACCTGTGGCACATACAACTTGGCCCCCACCCAAGCCAAGCCATCTCTAACTGTATAGTCACTTGAATGAGCCAGGAACCATTCGTCTAGTTTTAAAGCTTCTTTTAATTGTTCGGTTAAGTCATTCAATAAAACCACTTCTTGGTTCTTCCTTTGGGCTCTGGTGATCACTGGGGCAGCTAGATGTTTGGCTGAGACAATTGGGCTTATCACCTCCTGGTGCATACTATTATATTGGGGTAGTCTAGAGAGAGCATCCGCCATGAAGTTCTTCCCGCCTGGAATGTACTTCAAGGAGAAATTGAATCGCTTGAAGTACTGGGCCCAGCGAACTTGTTTAGGGGACAGTTTCCGGGGCGTTTTTAAGGCTTCCAAATTCTTATGATCAGTCCATACCTCAAATGGGTGTTTTGCTCCTTCCAGGAAATGTCTCCAGGTCAGCAAGGCCCAACGAACTGCAAAAGCTTCTTTCTCCCAGATGGCCCATCTTTTCTCTGTTTCAGACAGCTTACGGGAGGTATACACACAAGGCTGTAAGGTCCCTTTCTCGTTGGCTTGAAGTAATACCGCTCCAATAGCCACATCACTTGCATCGGCTTGAATCACGAAAGGAGTGTCCATATCCGGGTGCTTCAGCACTGGTTCTGCAGCAAACAGTCATTTTAGCTTTTCAAAAACAGCTTGGCACTCCATGGACCACTCCAGCAGCTTTCCTGGCCTCGGCTTTACCTCCCCTTTTGTTTTCAAGAGATTTGTGATGGGCATTGCTATCTTAGCAAACATCAGGATGAATTGCCGGTAAAAATTTGCAAATCCCAAAAAGCTTTGAAGTTGTTTTCTGGTGCGTGGTGGAGCCCATTCCAGAATGGCACGCACCTTCTCTGGATCCATCTCTATGCCTTCAGATGAAATGCGATATCCCAAATAGTCAATTTTGTCTTGGTGGAATTCACACTTTGACAATTCAGCATACAACTTAGCAGCACACAGTTTTTGTAGAACCAACCGCACTAACTTCACATGTTCATCCAGAGTTTCCGTGTAGATAAGGATATCATCAAGATAAACCAGAACCCCCCTGTATAAATGTTCATATAACACTTGATTGATCATTTGCATGAATACAGCTGGGGCCCCTTGTAAACCAAACGGAAGAACGTTGAATTGGAAGTAACCCATCAGGCAGTTAAAATCAGTCTTCCACTCATCCCCTTCCTTAATTCGAATTCGGTAGTATGCTTCTCTCAAATCCAACTTCGTGAAAATCTTTCCCTTCGCTAAATGGGCCAACATGTCCTTCATCAAAGGAAGGGGGTACACGTTTTCCACAGAAATAGCGTTCAACTTTCTGTAATCCACCACCAAGCATTTGGAACCATCTTTCTTTTCCCGGAACAACACTGGGGTCGCTACTCGGGGTCTAGCAGGTTGAATGAAACCACGTTCCAGATTTTTATCTATAAACAATCTTAGCTCTTCCAATTCCCGTGGGGTCACTGAGTACAACTTTGGTTTCGGGAGCTTCACCCCAGGCAAAATCTCAATAGCACAGTCTGTTGGCCGATGAGGCGGAAGCTCATCCGAGGCCTTCTCACTGAACACTTCTTTTAAATCCCAATACTCTTTGGGAATTTTCTCCTCATCTTTCACAGGCTCAGTACCTGTAGAAGCTATTTCAATTAGGTCCTCAGGCTTCGGCTGGGATCTGGCCCCTCCTCTCGGTCGCTGCTTTGTGCGTATGCGCAACAACCCCTTTCTCCAGTTAACCTGGGGGTTCCATTTCCAGAACCAGGGCAATCCCAGTATTAATGGTTGCTCCATCCCAGGGACCACAATAAAACGCAGGGTCTCATCATGCTCTCCCATGATCATTTCTATAGGTTCCATGACAAAACGGGCGGGGCAACCTCCAGACACTGATCCATCTAGTTGGCAAAAGGAAATGGGCATCTTCAAAGGTTTTAGCTTTAGGCCCATTTTCTTCACTACTTCTGTGTTGATTATACTCCTTGTGCACCCAGAATCTAACAGGGCTAGCATTTCCCCTTCGACCCCTGAATTGGGTACCCTCAACCTCACCGGAATGGTCATAGGGCCCACGCTTGGATTTACCAGGAAGTCGTCTTCCGAGTCAGAATCCTCCTCCTCAGGGGTCACTGGGGCTTCTGATTCCTCTCCTGCGGGAGGGGCGACCTCTGCTGTCTCTTTCGACTTTAGTGCTGTTTCGCGAGGCTTCGCTGGGGACTTTTCAGGTTTCTTTCCTTCCTTTGGCACCCCCTTTGGCTCCAACTTGACTCTGCAGTTCACAGCCCGGTGACCTTCTTTCCCGCATCGAAAGCAGGCCGAGGGGTTGGGTCTTGCCGCCACTCCTCCCTTCTGAGGTTTAGGAGCCTCTTGAGGACGTGGGGGGGAAAACTTGCTCCACCCATAACCTCCCCGCCGTTTACTTCGGATTAAATCAATCTCCACTCCTTCTGCCAGCAAGTACCGCATCTGCAAGTCATTGGGGTCTCTTCTTGCAGTGCATCTCTGGTACACATCTTCATTTAAACCATCTTTAAACAGTTCTATCAGGGCTTCTTAGGGCCAACCTCGGAAATGGCCGGCTAACTGTCTAAATTCTTGGGTGTAGTCAGCCACAGACCTCCGCCCCTGTTTTATGGCTTTCATCCTAATTCGGGCCCTGCGCTCTGCCAATGGGTCCTCAAACCTAGCCCGCAGTGCAGCCATGAATAGGTTATAATTCAGCAGCTGAGGAGCATTATCATTATGCAAGGTCACCATCCACTCTGCCGCTATTCCCTCCAGAGCCCTGGTAACACACCTCACTTTGGCTGCTTCTGAGGGAAAATCCTCCCCATATTCTTCCATATGGCTCCAAACTTGAGCTAGGAAAAATCCCAAGGTTTTGGGATCCCCCCCGTATTTTACTTCAAACGGAGGCAGCCTAGCTCTACACCTTCTAGGAATCACACCTCCCGCTGAAGGCCCCGGGGCTGCAGCTGGATCGGGTTGATTTATGGGAGAGGGAGTTGCTCTGCTTCTTCTGGCTGGGGCTACTTCCCCTCCCTCTTTTTCTTCTCTTGCCAAGGCTCCTCTTTTCCACACCGGCGGGTAGTTGTGACCCCGGGGGGCGGTCCTCCTCCGGATCTTTCCAACCAACTCCCACCGACCATCTGGGCTTCACCACTGGATCCTCTTGCAAACTGAGCTCTGCTAGCGATTGGGCCTCCTGCACCAGCACAGAATCTTGCCCTCCAATGGCTCCCGGATCCTCTATTTGAAGATGACATGATGTCCAGGCCCCCTCAGAAGAAAATTGGGTATTCTCTCCGGGTGGGCTGGTGGGAGATTCAGAATAATGTCAGGCGGAGCTCCATTCAAAATCCAGGAAAGAAATACTTAGACTCTTCAGTTTAGAGAAAAGACATCTTTTACTGAAAGTGAAGTGGTAGCAACCAAAGATTCTGAATCTGAGAAATTAGGCACGCAATTCACATATACAAAGTGATGGAAATGTTCCCACCCCCAATAGTTCAGATGACACTTCCAATTAGAAGTTGTGAATATGATCATGTGGGCATCTTTAGGTGATGATGAGGCCTCTGTCCGTATATGTTGGCATATTTTGATAACGGGTTGCAGTTGCGCAGAGAAAAGAAAGCTAAGAAAGAAATAGAAACCTAACTCGATTGTATGCTTCCCCCCCCATTTACACAACAGAAGAATTTAACACCTCCAGCTCACTTCCCAGACTTTCCCTTCCTCCCCCCGTTACTTATGGCAGTCAAAAGATGCAAAGTAATAGTAGAAGATCTTGAAGGCTGACATTAAGTCTCTAAGTTGTCAATATAGGGAAGAAAAGAAAAAAAACCAAATCCTTTCCCTTCCCTCTCTCATTCGCCGCTTCAAAGTCTTCTTTGAAACAATGTTGTTCTTTATAAATCAAATTCCAGGGTACCTTATATTGTTGCTTTTTCAGTTCGACTCGATCAGCCAAAACTTTCTCTTCTTATCTTCCTCCTACACTTTATTTTCTCATCAAGTTCTCCTTTGTGGTGGCCATTTATGACCACAGCTGCAACCACCTTTGGGAAAGGAAGTAATGGCCAGCTGGGGAGGAGAGATGTGACTCTCCTCAACCCTGCTGGCAGTCTCCCCCATGTTCATCACATCTACTGGATGACTTAGCCCTGAAACCAGCCAGCTCGGGGCGTTCCAGTGGTGAGCACAGATTGAAACTGCATGATCACAGATTTCAGTCTGTCACCGAAGAAGCTCAAACCGGAAGCCGCCTAAAAGTCTTCTATTTTTGTGACATTTTGCATTACTGTATTTTGCAAGCTCAGTAGTTATGGACACTTTATATGAATAGTGAATCCACAACATTAGATAAATGAATAAATAATAAACAAACAAACTTCCCCTGAGTTGAAATTTCAAAACTACCTATGTTCATTCATTAATAATGAATACTTCTGTCTACTATGCACAGGTTTTTACCCATCAACATAAGAGTCATCTTTCTTAGAGGAACTCTAGCAAAACATAATCTGAACAAGTAACAAGAGAATTATGTTTTACTATCTCAGTTATTACTGTACATTATTTTAAATTGCTCAAGAGACAATTAGATATTCAAATATGGCTGTTTTATGAGTTTTTTTTAAAAAAACATTTCTTTTCAATCGGATATCATACTTCTAGAAACACTAATATTTCCATAATTTTTTTGTTTTCTTTCATGTTCCTCTTCACTTAAATTTTTATAACTCATTTATAATTAAATGTTCCCCTCCTTTCCTAATTTCATTCTCTCATTCTCTTTATTTCATTTATTTGTTAAACATTCCATTATGTTATGAGTATTTTATCTATCATTTTAATCACACTTGTTTCATATTTTCAAAGTTCATTTCTATTTCTAATATAACAATACTATCTTATGTTCCCTTGCAGAATTCCCCTTTCAATTAAGTTTTCACCCATTATCTTTGTGTCTTGTACATTTTCCCTGTTTCTCTATGTCCTGTTTCTGTCCTTTATAATTTCTTTTCCTTTTCCTCTTCTCCCTTTTCTTCTTCATTCCCTTTTTGACCCCTTTTCTCTCTAATTCTGATTCTCTCTTCTGTAATCCTCTCTTCTGTTTCTTCTGAATGTTCTAATTATGTTTCAAACTATTCTTTTTTTTGAGTTATTTTTTCAGATTGAAGCACAGATCTGAGCACAGATCAAAACTGCACGGTTGCAGATTTCAGTCTATCACCGAAGAAGCTCAAACCGGAAGTCCCAAAGCAACAGTTTTAACCAAAAATGTCCCTAAGTTATATATGAATTTATAAACTGCAGAGACTCAATTCTATCTTCAATTAAAATGTTCTATATTTAAATTTAATGGTCTAAAATATGGACTCTGTTTTAAAACCAAAAATTTTAAAAGTACCATGACATGAATATGACACTTGTCTGCAACTTCTGAAAGTAGCTATGCTTTTTTCTAAGATTAGATTGTTGCCCTCCACTACTGCCATGTGATTCTGAGGTAAAAATGCATGTGTTTTCAGAAACCTCAGAAAAGTGTACGTGTAATAATTTTAAAAACAGGGCTACCATATATTAGTTATAAAAAAATCTAGATGTCCATTTGAACAGTTTAGTATTAGTTCTTTCTAAAGACTCTGCCATCATGTGATTAGCTGGATTTTTGTAATCTAAAAATAGCAACCCTAGCTTTTGAATCTTTTAATTCTCATTACGACAGAAAAATATACTTATTTGCAATAGAACACTACTTTAAACATAGCATATGTAGTAATCAGAATTAAAACCAAGTAAGTTTTCTAATTAAACATGGATATGTATTCTAAAGAAAGTTTGTTTTAATTTGCACGTCTTGTAAGGGTACTGCTCTGAAGAGATTATCCAGGATTATAATATTTTCTTGTTACTTCTAGTTGGTACGTATCTTCTTAGTATTTAACAAAACCATAATCCTGCTTAATTCAAAGGAATATTGAATTGAACAATTATTATTTTGTTTCATTCCTCTGATAACATTTACTGCCTTAATTTTACCACATTTGCAAAACTGGAATAGTTACCTTAAACTCTGCAAGATTGTGGAGTACCAAACACTTGTTATGAGAAATATTTAGGGCTTTCTTTTTTAGTTGTATTTTTAACTTGTGTGTATAGTTTAGCTCATCTACCCAATTCACCAGCTGAAAGCTGCTTTTCACCCACTTTTTAAAAATATACATACTGCTTTTATTGGAACTTCCCTTGTGGGAAGAGAGAGAGATTTAATCCTCTATCAGCTGTTGTTCTACATCATTTCATCTTGTTCCAATGCTGATGCGGAATGTCACGTCTGCCTCTCAGAGACTGGAATGGAGCAGGTATAGATGGTAAGACTGGGTGGCAACAGGGCTGGGCTCTGGCTGGAATGCAGAAGCATTTTCTGGAAACAAGGCAGCGTGTTACTGCCTTCCTCCTTGCTGTTGCCACAACTCTCTGGCAAAGGATCATAGCCAATGGGGCTGAACTCAAAAACAAAATGCACAGTATACAGGACTTCAACCTTTTATTACGGTGATAGAACAGCATATGCGACTCATATTCCAGCAGCTCAAGGTGATGTACATACCATATTTTTTGCACTATAAGATATTTCAGACTATAAGACACACCTAACTTTTGGGGAGAAAAACAAGAAAAAAAAATCTGTCTCTGCCTCCCAGCAAGTTGCCTCCTTGCAGCAAACAACAAACAGCCTGGTCAGTTTCAATACAGCTTGATTTAACATGGGCAGCTGATTGGCGGTTGGATCAGCCTCTGGAATATTGCCAATCAGCTGTTCCAGGCTGCGGGGATTGCCGCCACCTATTGCTGTCTCCACACGCCTCATTTTCAGTCTCCACATGACCCATTTTCGGCCTCCACATATCCTATTTTCAGCCTCCATCCATCCTGTTTTCGGCCCGTTCCAGGCAGTGGGGATTGGCAGCGGTGGCAGCAGAGGTGATAGGCAGCAGCCCCTGCCACCTGGAACAGGCCGAAACGGCATGCGGAGGCACAAAATGGCCAAAGGGTGGAGGCTGGCAGGTGGGAGGGGCTTTGGCAACATTTGCTCTGTAAGACTTACACAGACATACCCACTTATGGTCTTATAGTGCAAAAAATATGCTATGTGTTCTTGGGCTTCAATTTCCTCCTCCCATCACAGCAGAAGATTAAGCAGTCCTATCAACCAGGAAGATCTGAGAATGACTGCTGCAAAGTTGCGCAGCCAATTTCTATAGCTGAGGGTAGGTTTGAACCTTGGTTTCCCTGGTGCTGATCACCATTAACTTTCACAGCAAGTAGCTAGGGTGCACAGGTCATGCCAGGCTGTGCATGTTTCGGATCAGCTGTGCTCATACGGTTCATATTGTGAATAGTTCACATAACGTACTGTACCAGCATCTTCTCCAATTGCTGTCCTTGTGTCCCACTCCACATCTTTACATGTTTTTGATCCTTCTGAAAGAATAAGCAGAGATTCTCCTTGATGATTTGCCCTATAACAGCAAACTTGGGTCAAGATCACAAGCAGGTTGAGCAAGTACCTGCAGGTACCTTTTGTGTAATGTAGCCACAACTGGTTTAATTTGAAAAACCACATTAACCATGGTTTAAGTGTATCATGTGAACTTCAAGGAGTTCAATGGGATTTAATGCCCAAATGAGCGGCAGTAGAACAGAAACACAGCAGCCAGAAAAATATTGATCAGGCTTCCTGATTATGATATGCACAAGCTATTTCTTCTTGAGGGTAAATCCCAGTGTTTGTTTGTTTTGCTGCTTTCCTCCTTCAAGCCAAAACTTGCAGCTGAACAGTTTTAAGATATATATATGCTGTTCAGCTTCCTTCGGGTATTATCCCACGTCATTGTAGTGCTTTTAAAGTTGTAGCTACAACTTTAAAGGCACTACAATGACGTGGGATAATACCCG